>JAMPIV010018298.1:0-12255 GCA_024509875.1 Oreohelix idahoensis
ATATGCACTATTAACCACTCACATACACACACACGATAAGTGACGACAACCAGACGCACAACGTGAAAACTATAGTAAATGGAGTAGGGATATTGGGCCGAGCTGACCAACACAGGTAATTAAGTTTTGTTAAGTTTATTATCATAAAAAACCTCCACAACATTCAATATATCAATAGCAATAGAAAATCATAGGTTACAGAAATTAAAAGAATAAACTCATAAGTACAATTCCCTCTGTTGAGACAAGATTCCACAAGAATGAAGTCAATAACCCCAAAAGGTCAAAAGATTTGTGCAATGTATAGAATTCGACTATACTGTAAAAAACAGAGTTCCTAATTAATCTATCCTGAAAATAACAGTATTAGCAAACAAAAGGAAAGAACAACAAAGTGAGTACAATGATTATACAACAAAAGAATTATTCAATCCTCTTTCTCTCGCTTCTGACACACCTGTAACCACATTCAGTCTCGCTTACCTAATAGTTGTTTAACAACGCCTGGAACATATCTCCATCATACAAGTAACAAACCCAGTGTTGGGTTTTGGCAAAATAAGCCCGGGTTCCTCCAAGTCTGATTAATCCTCCTTTAGGGGAAGCTTACTTTGGTACTGATAATTGGATCTGTTTATGTCACATCAATTAGTCCAGGTGGAAGATAATTATGAGATCTAGTGTTCGCAGTTGTACAGTAGCTTGAAATTCCGATAGTTAAAGAGAATGTCGGGTAGCTAAATCTCTCTGGATAAATCCTCGCCACAACACAGTGGTCGGTAAGTCGGGTAGTGTTAAGTTTAATATTTTCCGCCACAGCGAACTGAATGTAAAATGAAAATGTAAAAGAATCTGGGTAGCTATATGTCTAGTTATATTTATTCTTAGTGTCATATGCTGGTACTCTCTCTCTCTCTCTCTCTCTCTCTGTAGGTGAAACAAGAGGGCCGAACAGGTCAACCTCGAAGACCCGATATTACACAAGAATGTTTGTTGGTACTATTTGACTTAGACTAGACCCCTTTTCTCAGATTTAGGCCGCTGGTAGGTTTGGTTTGTGATCCGTACTAGAGTTAGGAAGAAAATACAAAACATTTAACCATCATATCAGTATTCTATCCTAACCCGCGTAAAGGTGTGATCTATTATTATCCACTCGGTTATTAAATTTGATTAGAAACCACAAGTGTCTTCTAGCTTATCTTTTCGTTTTTAACCCGTGAAATAAGCGCTAGTCATTTACAAAATTACACATAATGAATTAGAAGTAAATATATATTTCGTCAGTACTCAATAAGCGCTAGTTCATTCACTAGTTAATTAAAATATCCCTCTCTGGGTGATAGCGAGTAATTAAATGTACGTTACAGCTGGAAAAATTAGCTATATGTTATTTAATACGCTAGTCAATTAACAAAGAAAATCCTAGTGAAATATAATGACGAACTTTAACAATTAAATCACTCAAAATGCTAGTAAATATATATTTACTGCAACATAGAAAATGAAACTATCTCCAACGAAATACTAAGTAATCTACTTTAACAATGGGTCTAGGATTCGCGCAAGATATTCCGAAAATTCTGAGGCTACTAGATAAATTGATTTTAAAGGCTGGGGTTTTATATAAAATAGGTATAAATTCTCTAGCGAGTGCGAGATATAGCGCCTTAGCCCGTATTTTGGGAAAATCTGCGGTTCGATTCTCGAATGAAGTCTTCATTTCTCACCTATTCCGAAAACATAGACGTTGGCCAACGAGCAAACCGTCTTTTGATCTCGGCTCTCTCTGTAGCTAATTACGTCCCCCTGGGATCACGAAATAACGGGTGAGGTCGGTAACTGTGGTTATCGCGCTTACGGTTTTTCATTCGCTTGTGTCCGTCTGAGGAGATGTAACCTTCAAAGTATGTCTATTTGTCTTGTGGCCCTTGGTTCTACAAGTAGACGACGCGTTCTCTTTCTACACGCGTTCTAGTCTGATCTGTCACTATTTCAAACGATTGCCCAATCGCTCGCGTTATAATTCAGTTAACGGCTCTGGGCTAGCTTATAGGTCTGTTTGTAAACACTCACTAGTGTCTGTAAGACATAAAGAAAAAAATATAGGCGTGGCTAACTTTTGAGTTAGACAGATATCGAAGTGCATAGGTTCTGCGTTAACAAATCGTGCATGCTAATAAGGAAGCAAAGGTGGGAAGTCAAGACGTGCCGTTTCATGTAATCTATTTACATAACCTGTCACATAATGTAATTTCAACGACTGGGTCTTATGTTTGACCAACATGAAGAATAAGCAGGCCGGACCCATGTGGTACATCGATGTTATTTTATTACTCGAATACAGGAACGACGGTCACACAGCATGACATCATGTATAAACGAAGCGGCATCAATATGACAGCATAGCAAGAACATTTCATATATCAATTATAAAGTAGGCATCAAACATAGTTAGGATGAACGTTGATATGACCTCAGATAGAGAACGCCGGTCATTATAAAAATATGGTCAACGTCTTGACCAATTCGGAAAAACTTCGTCTAATTGAAGATTATGCAGATTACTTTAATATGTATTCTCGCTCCTAATTTCAGAGGGACACACTAGCCATTGATCATGACAGATACAATGGAAGTCCTGCCTTGACAAATAGGGTTCTGAGTCTCAGAGGCGTGAGACCTTGAAATGTGCCTTTATCTGGCAATAATTATAAATGTAGACGAATTCCTGGGGCAATCTTCTCAGAAATAAAACTTCATCGTTTTTCAGTACATCATTATATTAATAAGTATGAGTCTTTTCTTTACATTAGAGAAAGAACACCAAAAATTGCGTCTATCGACGACGACCAAAATAATACAATTCCTCAAGGGTATGATTTGTATAGCAACAAATCGACGCAACAAAGTGCGTCATCTGCATTCAATTATGATGCAGAAAAGTACGCATAAATATTTAAAATATACATTTATTTCAGATGCGCTCACGTGTGGGTCTATCAAAACTAGACTGGCATGTGAAAGTCTCACACACTTAACTCCCACGTGGAAAAAAGGACTTAACAGTATACATCGCCCCCGGGTTAAAAAAAAAGCAACGGTTTTTTTTTTTTTGTTTTTTTTTTAAATAGTATACCGGAGAAGTCAATCAGCGTCCATTTTACAATAATCAATTAAACATAATTAATGTTAAGTCATTATAAGAAGAAAGCAAGTGGGATAGAAGTGTGTAAAAGGAAACAAATACTAAATTCAAACAAAAGAAATGAAACATTATGCACTAAAAATGTTCAAAATACAAACCAAGTAGTGGCAAATGAAATGAGAAAAAATGAAAAAATGATAAGAAATGGTGAATAATGGTGACAGCAATCAACAAAGATGCTAAAAAAATGTCAATCAATGATCAAAATTAAATTGTGTAATGTAAGTATGTATGCGCAGAAATGTAAGAGTGGGTAAACAAGTAAATGCAATCAATGCGCAAAGTAAAACACTAGAATGAGACAACACAGTCCAAACAGAGTGTAGGGAGAATCAACTACACAGCGTAAGCAAGTATGCGAATATGGCTACTTGAACTATCTCTGTATGCCAAATGTATATCAAGCGCTAATGACGAGCGACCATATAATAATTGAGGTGAGACGCAATAGTGTATCGAAATTACTAAGTTAATTAAAAAGTTAAAATGACTGTCATAATGTCTCACATTGTTCCTGGAATATTAAAATGTTAGTAATTACTCTACAATAAAATTCTGTAGAAGTGTCATGAAATCACAAAGTTAGCTAGAAAAATTGTAATTAATCCACACAAATAGTGTTGGAAACATACGTGTAACGTTTTAAAGTCAAATGTTATTAAATTATACACGCGTTAAACAAGTTCAGTTTAGGTCACTTTAGTTTTTGATAGAAATCGATGTAAATTCGCACAATAGTCAATGTTGAATAAATAAAGTCACTGATAGTTAAGTAAAATGAGAATCACTAAAAAAAAATGTGATGTTGTTAAGAAAGTATAAAACACAGTCCAAAACGGCGCGAATGCGGTAACGTTATATACAAAAGTAAGTTCACGGTTGGAAAATGTAAAGTATCATGTGGCGTCATTGTTCGTAAGCAGCCATTTATTAGTAATGACTGGGTAGCGCAGGGGTGTCACAATCTGTGAGGTGTAGTGCCTCGGTAAAATCTTGTGGGCATCTAGATAAGATGTCGGCCATCACATTTTCAGAACCACGAATAGCACGGATGGTGAAGTGAAAAGGTTGTAATGCTATAGCGTAGCGTGTGGATCTTGAGCTTTTCAAGTCTTTATTTTGAAGCACCGTGAGGGCTCGTTGATCAGTCTCCACGAAAAAATGTGCGCCGAGTAGAAACCTTGGTAATTTAGGGATGGCCAAACCATAGCCAACAGTTCTTTGTCCAACACAGAATAATTGCGTTCTGTCGTAGTTAATTTTCTTGAAACGTACATCACAGGGTGTAAAGTTCCAGAATAATTTTGCATTAAAGACGCACCAATTCCCATCAAGGAACTATCGCTGCGAAGAATAAAAGGGATATCTGGGTTTGGCAATCGTAAAATAGGTGTAGATGAAAACAATGATTTAATTTTATCTAATGTGGTCTGGCACTCTGGGGACCACCGAATCATGTTTGGTGAACCCTTCTTCAATAAATGAGAAAGGGTAGCAATAAAAGTAGCCAAGAATGAGAATGAGTTTTTTTTTTTTTTTTGCGTTCGCCCGCTAATACTCGAGGCGAAATCTCAGGTTATTATTTTTATGTCTAACCTGACATTGATTTTACGTGAGTATCCCTTTATTTCTTGTACAGAGACAGGTGTCCCTCGCCATTCAGGCAAATACTCGCCGATATCGGAGGTACCCATTGCAGCTGGGTCGGCTCAGGAGCCGCCAGTCCCTGGTCGACGACACTCCTTCAAATGTGCTCGCCAGGTCTCGAGTTAATCCAGTCCAAATCCCGGTCGACGAAAAATCCTCAAATGCCGTCACCCGGGTTTGATCCTGTATCACCCGGTCGCCAGAGCGGTGTTGTAACCACTACGCTAGCGCGGCTCCCAAGAATGAGTTGAAATTATCAACAACAGATGAAGAAAAAATTGTCCGTGAAAAATAACGTCATCTTGTCTTATCATACTAGGGCTCTCCTCCCCTAGCTTCCTCCTCCTAACTCACTTCCTCTATTTACTCATAAGCTCCATCAACCAGAACATTTTCATCATCATGGCCTCTACTTTTAAGCGCCTCTAACGCTATCTGTTTACCCACACTTTGAGTTTCCTCTACTCTTCTGACTTCCTCCACACTTTGCTTCCTCTCTACTTCTCGTGTCTCCAGAATTTCTCTCAACTTCTATACTCCTTACTTCTTCCACCGTTTGCCTTGGTTTTTATCTGTCGTCAATTTCTTCGTTTCTCGTAGCCTTCTCACTGGGTTCCTCTCAGGTTCTGTACTCTGTGATTTGTCGCTACCACAACCTTTAATTATACTTCTAGTAACATTATCTCTCCTCTTTGTCTCATCCTTGCTACTGGATCGATAACTCCTTACTTACTTAGTCGTTCCCCTTCTATCGTGAGGTGTAGAGGTTTGGAAGAGAGAACGCCAGACTATCCTATCGGCTGTCTTCTTTTTGGCCTGGTTCCATTCTAGTCCTCGGTCCTTCGAAGATTGTCTAATGTTGTCCTCCCGGTGGACTCTGGGTCGTCCTGGGGGTCTGGATCCCTGGCTCTTTGTTTCCCATGCTTGTCGTGGTAGCCGATCTTCTCCCATTCTGCAGACATGGCCAAACCATCTTAGATGGGACTGTTCTACTTGGGTCTGCAGCGGGTGGGATTTTAGGCCCTGGCGTATCGTCTGGTTGCGGACCATGTCTCTTCTTGTTACTTCAACCACCTTCCTCAGATACCTCATTTCTGAGATTTGGATCTGGCTTTTGTGGGTTGTAGTCATTGCCCATGACTCGCACCCATATGTCAAGACTGGGACATAGGTGGAGCGGTATACAGCCATCTTCGTTTTCTTACCAACCTCTCTCTTGCTGAGGAGTCCTCGATTTATGGCCTGAAAAAGTCTCCCAGCTTCTGCTTTTCGAGTGCACAACTCTTCTTTGATGTCTCCCTTTCGGTCTATAATAGCTCCGAGATATTTAAAGTGGTCGACCTGCTCCAGGACCTGTTCTCCCAGCTTAACCTGATGTCTTCTTTCTTCTCGTGATATCATCATGGATTTTGTTTTAGAGCTGCTTATGACCATCCCTCTCTTCTCCCAGCTCTTCCTTCCAGACTTGCCTGATGCTCTCATGTACTTAACCATTTCTGGTGTTATACCATCATGCCCTGCTGCTTTGCTCATCTTGATTTTTTCCAGTGCTGCCTTCAGTTCTTCCATCTTTATGTCATCTTCATCACCATTGATTTCTTCTTCTGTGCTAGTGGTTATCATTTCTGATGCTTGACCTTGCTCTCCATCAAGGAGTTCTGAGAAATATTCTTTCCATCTTTCCATTACTTCCTTCGGGGCAGTAAGCAATTTGCATTGCTTGTCCTTTATAAATTTGAGAGGGCATTGTTTATCCTTCCTCATGTTCTTTAGGGTCTTATAGAACAATTTCTGGTTTTCTTGCGCATCTTTTTCTAGCTTTTCTCCAAATTCTTCCCAGTACTTCTGTTTTGCTGCTAGCACCTTGTTCTTTGCTTCTGTTCTGAGTATCACATATTTTCTATATTTCTCTATTTGTCCTGCTGTGTTTTTAGCTCCTAGGTATTGTTTCCATGCCATTTTCTTCTCTCTTATTTTCTCTTTGACTTCCTCTGTCCACCAAGGTGTCCTCTTTCTCTTGTTCCCAAGTCGGACTTCACCACATGCTTCTGCAGCAGCTGTCTTTATAATGCCCTTGAATTTAAGCCAGAGGGTTTCCGAGTCATCAGGTTGTTCTTCTGTGCTTCTCATCTCTGTAGCAATAAGCCCGATATCTGTTCTTAATTTCTGGCTCTCTCAGCTTGTAGGTCTTAATTCTCATTTCTCCCGTTTGTTTACAGGATTTCTTACGTGATGTTGGGCAGTTCCTAGGCTGAGCAACTCTTTCAGTTGCTCTTTTGATTGTTAACAAGTAGTGATCACTTCAAATCTATGGCCCCCTCCATTCTCTAGCATCCCGGACATATTTGAATGAGCTCCTCCTAACATTGGCATAGTCGATCACTGACTTCTCATTCTTTGTTGGTTCACATCTAGTGTATGCATGTATGCGCTTATGGGGGAACTTTGTGTTTGTAATGATCAGATTCTGCTCACTGCAGAATCTAAGGAGTCGCTTTCCATTGTTATTGAGAGTATCTTCTCCATATCTTCCGATAACTCCACCCCATCTAGCATGGTCATTTCCAACTCTGGCATTGAAATCTCCGAGCATGATAATTTCATCTAGGCAGGCATCCACTGTCCTTTGAAGCAGCTCGAAGAATTCCTCCTTGACCTCTGCTCTCTCATCCTCATTTGGCCCATACACTATGACCAGGTTGACTATGGTTTCTCCTTCTTTTAGTTTTACAACCAAAAGCGCTCCGAGACAAAGTTCCATCCCTTGATACTATCTTTTTGGTTTTTGGCCACAATCGATAACTCCGTCGATCCTTAACACTTTCTCTGCTTCTACTACTGCTTCTATTTCTCTCCTGTTTACTAGCCTTCGGCTCTTGGATCAGTAATCCCGTCTATCAGTATTTCTCCTAATTCTCCTTTCTTCTCTGCTTCTATTTCTCAGCCTATCTCGGCTCTTGGATCGGTATTCTCGTCGATCCGTATCTCTCCTCTTATTTCTATGTGTATCTAGTCCCTCTAGACTCTTGGATCGGTATTCCAGTCGACCCGTATCTCTCCTATTTCTCTTTTTTGTAGTCCCTCTGGACTCTTGGATCGGTATTCCCGTCTGTAGCCGCTCTTCTTCCTTCTGGAGATTACCAACTGTTGTGATGGTTATATTTTGGTTCGGTTAGCGAATGTTTTGATTATTGCTGATTTAATTATTATCAGCTTTGGTCGGGCTTACAGGTAGCCAACAACTTCAATAACGCGAATGAATATTGTTGTGGTTCGAGAGCTGATATGTCAATGGTGATGACGACAACAACACTGACAAGATGTGTCATCAACTTGACCAACAGTTAGTAATGTACGCTGGACTCCTGGATCAACGTAGACGACACAATTTATTTGTACACACGCAACAACTTCAATCATGGTCACAGCAGGCATCATCAATCATGTATCAAATCACATTGGGACATCATGGTGCATAGCATTGATATATGTTGATCATGTACTTGATTGACATACTAGATAACGGCTGACCTCTCAAGGGCGGCAATAAACGTTATGCCCAATGGTACGAAATACGTGGAGCGTTAATAGCAATTAATGTCCCATTTTTTTTGGTTGGCCTCATAAACAATATATTTGAGACATCCATAGTAGATCAAAAGGAAGGCATCATAGAAAACATACAGTGCATAGTAATAATCCTAGGTAATGAACTTGATTGACCTCCTACAACCTGCCGCAGTCCGTTTTGACGGCAAGGGTATTATATATATATATTTCTTACGTACGTGAACTTCCTCTTTCCAAGACACGTATTCAAGACTGTCAGTCTATCTTCCTAAAAACTTCAATAACTAAATCATCAGTTTAGTCCACACTAGCGGCGGAATATCACATCGCCGAAGCCCTGACTAAACTATACTAGCATTATACCACAATGCATCCAGAATTCACTTACGGTAGAAGAGAAGCTGCCAACACTTCCTCCTGGAAGGTAATTAATACAATATAAACGTATACCCATAGACTGGGGCTATGAAAACAATACAGACCATCCTCTGACAGGTCTGGCTGTCATCTTGAATCTCTACTCACTACGTCATCAAAAATCATTAGCAACCCCTTCAATTTAATACCGCACCAAATATGTGCTCTTTCGTGCACCACTAATTTAAACATTATTAACCATACTTAATTACGCTGATGCGTACCCTTTTAATAACAGTTAGACTTGTGTCAAAACACAATACTGTTAAGTCCTACACCCTTAAAATACCCAGGGTGAAAAAGGACGTAACACCGTCGTTCCATGTTTCTCCTATTCGCCTCCTTATCTCTACTCTTAGATTGGTATTTCCTTTGATCTGTACTTCTACTAGTTCTGTATCTCTTAACTTCTTCCCCTTTCTGTTTCGTCTTCTCTATGCCTTCCCTTCTCCTCTCGGCACCTGCACAATGTGCTGTTACCTCTTCCTTCTTCTCCGATGCATCTCTATGTATTTCCTGTCTCTTTTCTAACTCTTCCAATTTTGTAATAATATTTGCGCACAGTGCACCTATATCCTCATTCTCTCTTCTACCACTGATTCTCGGGTTATTCTTCCTCCTTGATTTCACACCTACCTGTTCTACATGTCTCAACTTTGCGAGACGCCTATAAACCGACGAATCGTCTGATGACGACTGTGATACTATACTGTAATTTATTTTTTCAGAAGGCCCCATGTCTTTCTCTTTGCATTATTTATACACTATTTCTAGAAGGGATTACAGGTAATCCTTCTCCATGTTGCTTCTCCTTCTATTATTTACGTTTTTTCAAGATGAGATCACGAGGGAGTTTGATCTCATCTGCTTTATGGTTCTTCTTTATGTGTTTAGAATGGGGGTGTAGGGAATTAGACAGTATTTTTCTAGAAGAAAGATTAGAGATGCTAGCGTAAACAGGGTTATAGGTTATTGATTGTGCTTTGTTATTCTGTGTATTCAGAAGATGGAGATGAAATTTATTTATGTTAAGGGAATAATATTTTATTTCAATTTTGAGGTTATTAATCATACTGACGGGAATTTTAGGAATTCCTAGAGAAGGCTAGTTTTAGTTGTGTTAAACATTACGGCATTAGTGTCAGCGTAAGAAGTAGGCCACAGTACGTATGCCCAGACGGGCCATTGAAAATATTGTTGTTGCTCGGAGTTAGTCAGGCAGAACAAGCGATCTGGGTTAGCCAATATTTACTTTGTAGGCTCAGGTAGAGAGGGGAGTTACGTGGTGAAGAGTAAGGAAGTTAATTGTTATTTGAAATGTATTATTATGGTTTGTTTAGCTGTTGGTTTGTTTTGTCTAAAACAGCAGGTACCGGCTTTGTGGGAATGAGAGCGGAATTTTGAGACCACAAAATTTCTCCCACGGCAAAGTTGGGGCATTCGCAGAACCGCAAGGGTTTTACGTTAGTTGCCAGTAGTGGAAGGAGAGGAAGAAAATACGTTTTCCCAGCCAGGGGAAGACATTTTCCAGTGAATAGGATTTTTGTGGATAAATCCTGAGCTCTGACGCTCGTGACACACGCAGATTTGGCAGGCTGCCAGCGTTGTGGTAATTTTTATGTTCGTTTCTTCACGGCCATAATAAAGCCGACGGCCCAGTTATAGGTACTCAGGCAGGTAATTTCAGAGTGGTAGAAGTCAGCTACAGTTCCAGTCCAGAATCCAGTGGGGTTCTGTTAAACCTCAGTCATCAATTCCAGAGTTAGTGGAGAGAGATAGGGTAAACATTCTCTCTACTGAAGTCAGCACAGATAGGCAGAACTGTTAGTTTTGGTGAATCATAGCAGAGGACAGCTGCTGAAGTTTAGAGGTGCAGTTAGTTGTGTTCAGGAGATTCCAGGATAGGCTGTGTAGAACCGAAGTCTGTGCAGAGATTGTGTAGTCACTTCGCCGTCGTTCCAGCTATCAGTGGACTTAGAGTTAGAGTTAGAATTTAGAACAGCTAGTTTGGAGTGTAGGCGACATCAAGTGCAGTGTAGTTCATTTCAGTTAACCTTACCTTCTTTCTCCATACAGGTTGCAATTGTGGGAGAAGGGTTGGGGTGGATGCATTTTTAACTGTGCTTGATTTTGTTTCAGGAGTGCATCCTCGCACTTGATGTATGGGACATGCATATGTTTGTTGTTTATAGGTGTATAATAAACTTGTATAAATTGTAGCTGGCATCAGTCATTTCCTTTAGTACAGTAGCTATATGTTGTCTGTACCTTGGTGTTTGTGAATCTTAATTGAACCTTATCCCCATAGGGTAGTTAGAGGTGGTTCGAGGCCATAGCAATTTAAACGTCCGAAGTGGCGAGGAAAGAATCAACCTCGGTTCTCAACCTCGGAGCCAATGGTCTCAACTTTCACTTTTTGCACTATATTTCTATCTGAATCTAATTTTCCAGTCTTCCTTCTCACTAGTGTCTTGTCACTATAGGTAGACAGTCTCTAGTCCTAAATCCATTTCGTGACAAAGTGGGTGCTATCGTCCGGTGAATCATCTTTGTTACGTTCATTTCTGTGTTTTTGACAAAGTGGGTGCGTCGTCCTTGGGATCATCTTTGTTGGGTTCAATTCTAGATTCATAGATTGTCTCTGTAGAAAGTTCTGGAAATAGATTTTCTTTATAAAATCCCCTAGACTTGAGCTATATTAAGACTGATCCAGCTATAAGTTTTTTTCCACAGGTTCCAGTTAGTATAGATGATAGTGGTTGTAAGGTTGTTTATGACTTAGAAGTAATTGATGGCTAATGGAATTTTTTTCTTGACAGGAAAGTAAATTCGGGTTTTGGGTAGCTGGATAACTTGAATTTTTTTCAGGTAGTTATTAGTCAGACTTGGTGCTAGTCTGAGTGCGGGTTTTTGCGACAGCATTTTTCCTAGTAGGTAACAGTAAATTTTTCTTGTTCCTTTTTTGTCATTTCCCCTCGTTGTGAGTACTGCTGATTTGTCAGGTAAGATGGCTGAATTGGTCAAGCTACTTACTGCATGGAAGGACGCAGCTAAAAGCATGGGGATGAATGAGGCCGAGACTAGGGCTTACATTATGAGGGAACAGGACCGGCAGACGGAGAGAGAGAAAAGGGAAGCGGAGAAAGACCTGCGTAAATTGGAAGCAGAGAAAGAAGAGAGGGCCCGACTGGCAGAGATGGACCTGCGTAAATTGGAAGCGGAGAAAGAAGAGAAGACCCGACAGGCAGAAGAGAGAAAAGCAGAGAGGGAAGCCCAGGAGAAGATAGCACAGAGGGAAGCCCAGGAGAAGTTAGCACAGAGGGAAGCCCAAGAGAGGGAGAAGGCAGCAGAGAGACAAGATGAACTTGCCATGCGTTCTCTGGAACTGCAAATTGGAGCCTCGGATGACATTT
>JAMPIV010018299.1:0-103650 GCA_024509875.1 Oreohelix idahoensis
ATCAAATAATTATAAATAATTTGTATCAACGTCAATTTTTAAACAAAAAACAAACATTTTTTATACCACCACGACACTCGAGCTCCCATGACAACCAGCTTATTTACAAACACAATCATACAACCCCCCGCCCTCACTTAATTCCCTCCACATACCCCCCCCGACATATCTGACACCACCACCCCCCCCCCGCCGGCGCAACCACAACATAAAACTAACGGCACACGCCGCTACCTCGGAGATACCGAGTAAGACTTCAAAATATTCCATATAACCAAACTATACTAATAATTCCCAATATCAACAAACCGTGACCCAAAAATCCCCGACCCCACAAACCCTCCTAAATCCCGCTAAATACAAATCCAAAAAATTAAAAACAATCTACCTCCTACTTTACCCCTTAACCGAAACAGCAATTTGCCCCCCCAAACACACAACCGAATCAGTTCCTAACCGCACCCAAAACAACTACAAACCCTACAGTACCCGCAAACACTGGTAAAACAAAAATAAAACTTAGCAATTTACCTCGACCCAAAGTAAAACATCACATAAATAACCAAAAAAACTCCGAAAAACGCTAAAACCATCGCAACCGCACAATAACAGTGCAGACCTTATTCTACAACTCCACGAGGGCCAGAGAACTAAAACACCCAATAACACCTGGGGGGGGGTGGGGGTGGTTTGGGTTGCGTGTGGAGGTTGGGGTTGGGCTGGTTGGGTGTTGGGGGGGGAATTATGGCAACACAACTTTGAATGACATAAAGAAAACATGGAAAATACCTCAAATGTGATTGCATAAGTCATGGAAAACCAATGCTCAATAGCTAGTGAATAAAAATGAACAGATATATATCATTAAATACAACAAATGCATAAGAAATGATCATAGTTACTTGCATATTTAAAAAAAAAAGGTCAAGGTAGTCCCATAGCTTATACGGCTGTGTGGGACTGAAGTGTTACAGACTTCATAATACACAATACTAGGTCCAGCTTGCAGAGGTGTGGTGACCAGTTCCCTTGATCACCACCTTTGCCTTCCTGAACTCAAGAGCAGAGTCAGGTACCCATTTACAGCTGGTAGACTTGAGCATGCCACCCACCATGTTTTGAACCCGAGAACCCAGTACCTTGATTTTTTGCCCGACAGAGACAGTGCTCTAACCACTCTGCCAATCAGACGCTCACTTGCATATAGCCGAGATATTTTATTTCACATTTTAACCTTTTGAAAAAAAAATAATTAAAAAGACTGCATTGAAATTGATGTGTATCATTTTACTGTGGAACTTTTACATTAAAAATGTGTGGACAAATATTGAGATCAAAATTCTCAGACTAAGCACGATCAAAGAGTGAATGGCAATAACAAATAATTATTAATAACCTGAAACTAACGGTATAGTCATAAAACATGGATCTCATCATTTAAAACAGATACCACTGCTACTAGAGCATGTGACTGCTTGATGCAGGCTTCCTGCAATGGACCAGCTGTAGTGGTGTATCCATGCTCTGTAAGGGACAGCTGTAGTGGTGTATCCATGCTCTGTAAGGGGACTAGCTATAGTGGTGTATCCATGCTCTGTAAGGGGACTAGCTATAGTGGTGTATCCATGCTCTGTAAGGGGATCAGCTGTAGTGGTGTATCCATGCTCTGTAAGGGGACCAGCTGTAGTGGTGTATCCATGCTCTGTAAGGGGACCAGCTGTAGTGGTGTATCCATGCTCTGTAAGGGGACCAGCTGTAGTGGTGTATCCATGCGCTGTAGGGGGATGAGCTGTAGTGGTGTATCCATGCTCTGTAAGGGGACCAGCTATAGTGGTGTATCCATGCTCTGTAAGATCAGCTGTAGTGGTGTATCCATGCTCGGTAAGGGGACTAGCTGTAGTGGTGTATCCATGCTCTGTAAGGGGACCAGCTATAGTGGTGTATCCATGCTCTGTAAGGGGACCAGCTGTAGTGGTGTATCCATGCTCTGTAAGGGGACCAGCTATAGTGGTGTATCCATGCTCTGTAAGGGGACCAGCTGTAGTGGTGTATCCATGCTCTGAAAGGGGACCAGCTATAGTGGTGTATCCATGCTCTGTAAGGGGACCAGCTGTAGTGGTGTATCCATGCTCTGTAAGGGGACCAGCTATAGTGGTGTATTCATGCTCTGTAAGGGGACCAGCTATAGTGGTGTATCCATGCTCTGTAAGGGGACCAGCTGTAGTGGTGTATCCATGCTCTGTAAGGGGACCAGCTAAAGTGGTGTATCCATGCTCTGTAAGGGGACCAGCTATAGTGGTGTATCCATGCTCTGCACGGGGCGAAAAGGAAAATGATGATTTACAAGCATTAACCATTGTTATGTTCGAGCGTTATCATTTTGAAGCAAAAAGTTATATACAGAATGAAATGTTCATTTTTTTTTATCTAGAAAATATCTGTTCTGATGGTGTGGGTTAGCCATACACCAACTGGACATCAGCGTACATATTAATGTCATTTAATCCATTTAGATCTCATGTCCCTTAAGGAGCATGAGGTCTTCATTGCAGATGGCTGTGCCCATGTAAGAAGCCTGTGCCAGAACATTTCATGTTCTCTTGCAGAATATCCTACCGATGAAAGAAGATTAAAGTGGATTTTGAGTTCCATATTGTTTCTTGTCATTTATAAAGACTCAGAAAATAAAAATAAATAGAGTTATCCTCTTCAGTAATTATTGCTCAGCAGAAAATCATACTTTAAAGATTTCATGAGGGAACTATAATGTGCTTTGTTCAACAGACACTCTCAGAAATGGGAGTTTCTGTTATCTCCATAACTGCATTTTATTGTTATTGTGTTTGCTTTTATGATAATGACTGCCAGTTTGTCACAATGACTATTGATCTTGATTTATAGACTTTTTTTGCTATCACTTATGCTGGAGTTATAACAGATTTATTGATTGTATTTCATTGGATGGATTATACTGTCTTTTCAGAGAGGATTTTATGACATACAATATTAATGTTGTGTGCTTTAAAACAGGCTTGTCAGTCTTCATATGACGTATTAATCCAGTTTTTATGGCTTGTTTAATTACCAAGCAAAATATGTTTGTGTGATTTTCATTCACTCACTCAGTAACCTTTGACTCTCCTGTTTGTTTGTGTATCGCTGGAAGCACTAGTCTAGCTATGAACAGGTTCTTTTTATGGATATCTATCCTTGAATTTATTTACTCTTGGATGCTTGTGTATCTTTGGATGAACTGGCCAAAGACATGGTCTCTCTATGGAAATATGTCCTTGAATTTATTGATTGTCTCTGTCACACTGAATTGTGAAGCCTTCAAAAGAAGAATACCTGGTTACAGGTTAAGGGGATGTCTAAGCAGAAGGTGACAGAGTTGAAGAAATTAATGAAACATAGCTTGATGCTGGTCAAAGCAACACATCTTGCACAAGAATGAAAGTTGCATCTCCTCTTGATGCTTAATGGCACAAGTGACCAGAAAAATGGACAGGTAGTAGTATGAAGTAAGACAATATTGAAAAATATTTCATCAGTTCCAAACATCCGAAATCTCAGCCTTTGAAATGAGATGTCTGAGACAAGTGGTCAAGATGGCAACAACAGAGAACATAAAGATGTCCCTGACACTATAATCTGTTGGAACCTGGTCAAGAATTTAACACAATAGACTACTAGAGGAGGAACTAGTTCAGTCATTTGTAAACCAACCTGTCTGCCTTTGACAAGTGGTAGACAAATGGCAAGACAACAGAGAACATAAAGATGTCTCTGACACTATAATCTGTTGGAACCTGGTCAAGAATTTAACACAATAGACTACTAGAGGAGGAACTAGTTCAGTCATTTGTAAACCACATCAGCTATCAACACAATTCTTCTCAATATAAATGTCAGGATAATAGACACAGGAATGCCCCCAGAAGAAGTGACTTGTTGGAATGGTTGAACCTTGCAATAAAAATAAATGGCAAAATAATTATCAAGACAACTATGCTTATCATATTGTACCACTAAGAGCACACTTCCCTTTCCTCACATGCAATAGCAACAGTGATAAAGACTAGCACTGTTTATTTGTAAGAACATTGTTTTCATTATGTGTCAACAATTTATTATTATTCTTTTAATTTTGCAAGTATTTTAGTGTATTGTATGATAAACCATTGAGATCTGGACTTGTTTTGTTGTGAGCTAGCACTGGCACATACACAGCATTAAACACAGTGTCATGTATTTTAAGATGTTGCTGCTGTATACAAGAGTAGTTGATGCCGTAGATGTCCCAGTCCAGGTTGGGATCGTTGCACTAACTGCCATCATAAGTGTAACAGGTAAAGGTAGTCTCATAGTAGATGCTGCTGTCAGGGGAGTGAAGTGTTAGAAACTTCACCTGTACTAGGTATCAGCTTTATAAGGTTGGTTCCCAGCCCTTGCCTTCCCTAGCTCATGTACAATATCAGGTATCCATTTTTACAGCTGGGTAGACTGGAGCATGACATGACCTTGCCTCGAGAAGCGAGCACTCTAACAGTTCTGCCATATGTCATAAGTGTGAGCAAGTTAATTATCATAATTAAGCAAGTCGGTTATCACACTTAAACAGGTTGGTGACAAAAGAGGAAATTAGTCACAAGGTCACCTCCATTTAGGTCATTACTCTGGCCTAAGTTAAGAAGCTTGGTACACCAAAACCAAAGCCTATTCCTTAAGTCTGTATCAGAATTTGGAATCTGGCCTGGACCAGATTTTAAGTTTTGATGTCACTCTCAACTGTTCAGTATCTGGTAGTTGAAAAATTTGCTGCTAAACAAATCTTGATGTACATTTTTTAGATTTTGTTGAGGTCCTTGCTTTCTTGTGGCAAGACACATTTCTTTCAACCTAGACAGTAGTCCATCAGGTATATCAGAACGCAATAATAGCCGTTCAAAAATAAATAAGCTCTGTCAACTCAAGTGCAAGGTTGATAAATACTAAGCCCTGAAAAGGGCTGCTAGTTTATGTCTGCTAGCATGGTGAAGCCCTGAAAAGGGCTGCTAGTTTATGTCTGCTAGCATGGTGAAGCCCTGAATAGGGCTGCTAGTTTAAGTCTGCTACCATGGTGAAGCCCTGAAAAGGGCTTGTCCTGAAATGGACTTCTGGCACTTGCAGCATTGATAAATACTAAACCCTCAAAAGAACTGTTAGTATCTATCTGCTAGTATGATGAAGCCCACGGTGTACACATTTTTCATTACAAACTAAGCATTCTTAAACAGAAATAACCAATAATATGCTGTGTAAATTCTGCAGTTGTAGTTTTTTTTAACTCTGTGAACAAACAAGAATGATGCTGCTGTGACTAAAGCCTGGCCCATGGCAATTTCTAGGAAAATGTGCAGTGGGCCTAGGTCATTGGGCCAGATTTCAGCCCATGCAAATCTCTACCTCCACTTTATAATAATTAACCAATATTTAAGATGCTTTCTGTGGCACATCAAATGACTGTATGTTATTTATAAATCTGTACATGGCTTCATGTTACTCTTGTTTTAATTGCTTTCTTTATGATCTCTAAGTCAATGTTTTTTGTTATGTTTTCAGAGCACTGTTTTATCACTATTATATAAGCAGTTGCTGTTTAACACAGATTCTAATGCATATATTGTATGTGCTTATTGTGTATTACTATTACAGTTATTATTAACTATTACATTACATTAACTGTTGTCTATTTAATTATTCAATAATAATTGCAATAAATGTTATTACGTAGATAAACTGTCTTGTTAATTTTGTGGAGATCAGAATACTTATGTTGTCACCTGTGTTTGTGGAGATCAGAATACTTATGTTGTCACCTGTGTTTGTGGAGATCAGAATACTTATGTTGTCACCTGTGTTTGTGGAGATCAGAATACTTATGTTGTCACCTGTGTTTGTGAGTTAGAGGCAGCTTATCACTGATGATAGAAAATCTATCCTGACCTTTGACTTGACTTGACTTTGATCCATTGTCACTGAGCGTCAGCTCTTGGTGACCTTGATGCCATTATGTAGTATTGCGCAGTTCATAGTATTGTCTATGGATGGGTTGTGAGGTAGGAGGAGTTGTCTCATTCCCTGGAGTGTAGGGCACAGTAATAGATGGTTTTCTACTGTCTTTAACAAGTTTGGGCAGTGTCTTCAATTTGCTGTATTCTGTGAGCACATTCTGTTTCCGTGGACATTTAGTGTCGAGTGACTGTTCTCAATCTGAAGATTTTGATTTGATATTTTTGTCCTTTGACAAGGTGTGGAAAGATGGCCTCATTGCAAAACTTAGGAGAAGTGGAATCCAAGGCAACATGATGAAATGGATCCAGACATACTTGCATAACAGGAGAACTAGAGTCACTCTTGACGGTCTGCAGAGCAGAAAAGTGTTGCTCCATCAGGGGGTACCTCAAGGAGGAGTAATTTCCCCAACACTCTTCCTTGTTTACATCAATGACCTGGTGAAAGATCTCCCTGCAGGAGTTAAAGCTGCCTTATATGCAGATGACCTAGTACTCTGGTGCGCTGATGAAAATGTCACCACAGCAAATTATAGAATGCAGCGGGCAGCAGACATGCTAGTGTCATGGGCAGAGAAATGGCTTATCACAATAAACACAGACAAAACCTCCACAACACTGTTCTCCCTCGCCCCCAAGGACAAATCAGCTAACATACACCTAGGGACAACCGTGATCAAGGAAGAAAGCTACCCCACCTATCTTTGGGTGACATTTGACCAAAGGCTTACATGGAATAAGCATATTGAAAATGCAGAAGGAAAGGCCCGAAGACGACTAGGCATACTCAGAAAATTAGCAGGTACCAACGGGGGAGCAAATGAACGAAATCTAAAGAAGATTTATAATGGAGTAATAAGACCACACTTAGAGTTTAGCTCAGCAGCATGGTCATCAGCTGCTAACTCACATCTGCAGTCTTTAGACAAGGTGCAAAATCAAGCTCTCAGGCTCATTACAGGAGCCATGAAAACTACACCAATAACAGAGATGCAGAAGGTTGCTGGATTACAGACATTGTCCCATAGAAGAGACACAAAAACTATGATCCAGATGGAAAAGTACAACAGTATGCCAATGCACCCAATGAAGGCAAGACTAGATGATCTGGCATTAGGACGTCTAAAGCGTAGCAGCTTTGTGCATCGGGGGAAAAGACTTATAAGACAGCATCAAGAAGACCTATCCATGAAGACAACACCACTGAAGCCCACCCTATACCCTGTACCATGGGAGCAGGCCAGCAGTGCCCTCCAAATTAATACATCAGTCAGTGGTCTCACAAGTGGATGTGAGTATAATGATCTGCAAAAACGAACTGCTACATTGAGTATGATCCAAGAAAGCTATCTCGATCAATCATGGATACATGCCTATACAGATGGATCAGCAACTAATGCTGTTAGGAATGGAGGTGCCGGTATCTTTATCTCATATCCTGACAACCACTATGAGACTAGGCACATTCCCACTGGTAAATTCTGTTCCAACTATACAGCTGAGGTTCAAGCTCTAGAGCAAGCTGCAAATATGATTTATAACTCCAACTCTGACTGCCACCAGGTAGTCATCCTCACAGATGCACTGTCTGTCCTGCAAGCTCTCAAGGGTGGTAAACTCCCGCATCTGAGAAATGAACTAAACAAGGTAGCTGCCAAAAAGAGAACCATACTTCAGTGGGTACCATCTCATTGTGGTGTACCCGGAAATGAAAAGGCAGATAAACTTGCAAAAAAGGGAGGAGAATGTGAACAAGAAGATAATGAAGTCACATACTTTGAGAAAAAGAGAGCTATCCAGACTATCAGAAGAGAACAGAACCAACCCAAAGACGACTATCACACTCTTGACCGGCAGGGACAGATAACTATTTTTCGACTCAGGACAGGGCATAACAAACTGAATAAACACATGCACAAGCTACGATTGTCTGCTTCACCACTGTGCACATGTGGATTAAACGAACAAACTGCTGAGCATGTTCTACAGGACTGTCCTCTGTATGACCAGTTAAGAAAGATATACTGGCCCAATGACTCAACACTAAACTCAAAGCTATATGGAGTTAAAGAGGAACTTCAAACAACAGTCGAATTCATCATGAGAACTCGTCTGACGGTGTAATCATCAAAGATGCGATCGCAAGAAGAAGAAGAAGAAGATATTTTTGTCCAGTATGGTTGATTGCATCATCATCAACATTTAGGCTACCCACCCCACCCATACACAAGGAGCATAAGCCTTCAACAAACTTCTTGTCCCGTCCCATTAGGTCAAGGTCTTCCCACGTCTGCCTCATGTCTTCCAGTTCTCTTCTCCATGTATTATTTGGTCTCCCTCTATCTCTGTTACCATGGAGATTCCAAGAAAAGGACTGCCTTGTAATGCCAGACAAGAGAAATGATTTATTCTAATTCTTCATACAAATCAATTTCAGAGATGCCTTTTTGACCACAGTCTGTTAGTACAGCTTCTAATTTAATACAACTCTCACGTATCATCAATTATTGTTCAGGCTTTGTTCAAACTGAACAATATGGTTTACCATCAATTCAAGCCTGCCTTTTAATGATGTAATGATGGTGTATAAAATATTATTGAAAATGTGGGCTTTAAATTATCAACATCATCAATACTTCTTCCTTGCAGTCACCCTGGGCGTACGCCCCTCACTCACCCTTTATACGCCATTGTTAGTATATGATTTTATTTATATTTAATAAATAAGGAAATTAATTAATGAAAAATAGGACGTTCAACCTCTGATGAGTTATAATTAGGATATATATTGTTTTCAATTCCAAATAATATGAACAGCTGCCGATATGGGAAAGTGGCATCACACCTGTCAAAGCATTGTAAATAGGGCAAATTATAATTACCAATTATCCCTGTATGTTCAAAAAAAACAACCCAAACAAACAAAAATGAGATACAACCTAACAAAACCAAACAAAAACATCAAACACAAATAATATTAAGGAGGGAGGGGTGTAAAGGCCTGGTGTTTCCAGTTATATAATTGACTTTAATAGATATTTAATTGACTTTCACCTTTTAAAAGTCATATGTAATGTAAGAACAGCATCAAACCTTCACCTCCCCAATTACTATATATTAACTTTTGTTCGTGTTAAATACTGTTTAACTATATTATGCAGTTTTGTTATTATGTGAAGAATTATCTTCTTCGTACACTTTCATTACAGAAACAAATGGAATGTAGAACATCCAGGGCACACACAGAATGATGCTTACTACCAGCTCCACAGAAGAGAACAAGTGGTAATCTTCAGACTCCGCACTGGCCACAACAGATTGAGATACCATCTATTCAACAAGCTAAAGATAGGAACTACCGATCAGTGTAACTGTGGCACTGATAAAATGACTGCTGAACATCTGCTTCAAAGTTGCCCCTTATATTTGGTACAGAGAAAGTGCATATGGCCGACACCAGCTCCTTTCGTGGAAAAGCTTTACGGGGATTCAAATAGCCTCAAACTGACTACTGCTTTCTTTGAGAACATTCAAGTGGACGTCTGAGAGTGTACGAAGAAGAAGAAGAAGTACACTTTCAGACGTCTACTTGAATGTTTTCGGGACCAGAAGACGCAGCAATAGAGACCGCAGTCAGCGACTCATAGCTTGACTGCCTGCGTCAGGACCAGCGAACCAGAGCTGGTCAAGACCGTGCTCCACCTCCACGTGGTGGTCCTGGAAACAGTCTGCAGCAATGCAAGCTGGCTGAGCGAGCACGGATCGAAGAGGGAAGGCAAACCCGGTCCTAAAAAAAAGCCGTGCTGAAGACGGATGTGTCGGCCGAAAGGCGCAGATATCGCAGCTTCGCTGGAAACAGACACAACGCAACCAACGTCCTTTTCAGGACGAACGAGGAAGAAGAAGAAGAAGAAGAAGAATGTTTTCAAAGAAAGCAGTAGTCAGTTTCAGGCTATTTGAATCTCCGTAGAGCTTTTCCACGAATGGTACTGGTGTTGGCCATACACGCTTTCTCTGTTCCGCATATGTTGGGCAGCTTTGAAGCAAATGTTCAGCAGTCATTTTATCAATGCCACAGTCACACTGATCGGTAGTTCTTATCTTTAGCTTGTTGAATAGATGGCATCTTAATCTGTTGTGGCCAGTGCGGAGTCTGAAGATTACCACTTGTTCTCTTCTGTTGAGCTGGTAGTAAGCATCATTTTGTGTGTGACCTGGATACTCTACATCCCATTTGTTTCTGTATCTGATAAAATTCTTTGCCTCTTTGAAAGTTACACTTGCATCAGGCTGAGGTAGATTTCCACCCTCCTTTGCCAATCTGTCGGGCTCTTTTTTCTTTCAATTCCAGGAATGTTTTCTATCATGTCAGGGAAACGATGTTGTTTCCAAACTGGTAGCTTGTGTGCAGTGTAGATGGGTTTAATAGTTGATATTGCATTTATGGAAACTGCTCTCATCTGTGGTTTGATTGATTCTACAAGGTTGCTTCGAGTGAGTCTGTGCCTTCTAAGAACATTCATTCTATGGCACATTGGATGGTCTGTTATAATAATAATAATAATAGCCCCTTCAGTCACAACTGACTATGGGAATGCACCCCCAAGGTGACAGCCCTCAGCTGCTTATTTTTCTGGTGCTCCTTTCGACGTTTTCTCCTCTTCTGCTTGTTGTGTGAGCTTTTCACCCTTGGTGGTGCTGTAAATAGCATCGCCACTTAGTGCGATCGGCAGCTTCATCCTCCCATGTTGCTGGATCCATGTCCAAGTGGTCTGTTAGTCTCTTGAATTTTTCAGCTTGTTGCTGAGCTCTGCTGTCTCTTCTATCCTCCATTGGCTGGAGGCATGTAATCTTTTTGAGTGTTGTCTTCATGCCGCTCGTTATAATTCTGAGTGCTTGATTTTGGAGTCTGCTGATTTTATTGAAGTTTGACTTAGCTGCTGTTGCCCATGCTGCAATGCTATACTCTAGGACTGGTCTCACTCGCCCTGTGTATAACGTCTTTAGCACTCTCTTATCTGCACCCCAAGTTGTTCAGGCAAGTTTTTTCATGATTGCCATTCTTTGCCTTGCTCTCATTCGGTTTCTGTCAACTTGTTTTTTCCAACTCAGACGGCGATCAAAAGTAATGCCTTGGTAGTTTGGATTTTCATTTAAATGTAGATTTTCTCCATTTAGCACTAGTTTGGGGCACTGTGGTTTATGCGAGAGGGAAAATACTGTGTACTTTGTTTTCTCGTCATGAGCCATGTCTTGGCCCACTCTTCCAGTGATGTTAGTGCTTGCTGCATCCATATGTTTGGAGTAGTGATATACTCTTCAGAGATCCACAAGGCTAAGTCATCTGCAAAGGAGGCATTGGGTTGTTTTTGGAATATTTTCTGTTATGTCATTTATGTATGCAAGGAGCAGAGTAGGTGTCAGGACTCCCCCTTTTGGGACCCTGTCGCAAGAGGCGAGTAATGCTGCATTTAAATTCTTAAAACCTATTGCCAATATTTTGCCGATAAATGTTACAAGGCATGAGAAAACATTCAATGGTGAAAGCCCATTGTCCACACCAGACATCGGTCTTCGTAGGCCCTGGGAAAGCCACAAAATTGGCAGGGAATGTTTACATAACAATGAGACATTAGGTCAACAGACTATCGAGGGACAAGTAGAAGTAGCCGCCATTACGTCTCAGTTGTGTTTACACAACGGCATTCATACACAAGTATTATTTTGGCGAGTAATAGAATATAATGGACAGACGGAGACAGATCGGCGAGGCAACTGTACAGTGAGTATTGTGGTCAGTCGGATCTCATGGAACAGAAAAAGTAATATTGGATTAACGGAGACCCAAAGTCTGAGCGAAGATCAACATGAAAGGAGTAAAGAATACGTCATTATAGAAAGACTATTAAACGCTGCACAGACATCAGACGGACAGGAGACGGATTGTCTGGGCGAGGCAAAACACGAAAGCGACATTAGCAAAATATTACAGAAACTTTACAGAGTAATGGGGACTGGTTGTCTGGCTAAAGTAAGACGAACGAAACATCACATGACATCAGAAGAGAACACGGAATCGCCAGTGGCCATTCGGACACGATATAACCCAGTGAGGTTCGTCTCTCAGTATTGCAAAGAGAAGCATTCCGCTAGACCGACTTGTTTCTATATTTCACGAGGAAAAATCAGGACATGAAGTCAGTGATTTCTTTATATGGAAACCAAGGTTAGTGTACTATAGTTTGTACATCATTAATATACATCCATTTTAATTCCAGTTATATATATATATAACCTGATTTTAATAATGAAACATCCACAACCACCTTGCCAATAACTTGCGATGAATTCACGCTGGACGAGATCAAACAAGCCGTTAAAAGATTAAAAAATTTTAAAGCTGCTGGAGTTGACGAAATTTCAGGGGAAATGATTAAAGCAGTTAATGACAACAACCTCTTGAGAATTTTAGATATTATAAATGAAGTATGGAGAGAAGAACAACCACCACAACAATGGAAAGACAGTATTATTGTAAAGTTACCGAAGAAAGGTGATCTATCAGACTGTAATAACTGGCGTGGTATATCTCTATTATCAGTACCTGGTAAAAATTATTATGTTGCATGATGTTAGAAAAGACTTAAATTGCATGCTGACGAAAAGATCAGAGAAGAACAAGCGGGTTTCAGGCCGAAACGATCATGTATTGATCAAAATATTCACACTAAGAACAATTATAGAAGAATCAGTGGAAAGGCAATCGCCACTTATTATCACCTTCGTCGATTTTCAAAAAGCCTTTGATAGTCTACACCGCCCATCATTGTGGAAGATACTTACAATCTATGGTTTTCCAACAAAATATGTGAATATAATCAAAGCGCTATATGACAATGCAAGATGGTGTGTTAGAACAAATAAAGGGAATACAGAATGGTTTACAGTAGAAACAGGGGTGAAACAAGGCTGTATTATGTCACCACTACTTTTTGGAATAGCTATTGATTGGGTTATGAGAAACTATACCCACAATCAACAATTGGGTATAAAATGGACAAATGGAAAATTCCTGGGGGACCTGGATTTCGCAGATGATGTAGCATTCTTAAGTTCAAGACCAAGACAATCCCAAGAAGCAATAAATAATTTGTGTCATCTCTCGGTTAAAATAGGTCTCCAAATAAATGCCTCTAAAACTAAAGCTATGAACTTTTCTAACGAGACCTTTGATATCATCTTGAACGGGGAAAAAAAACTACAGAAAGTTGAAAGTTTCAATTATTTAGGCAGTAAAATGACTCAGGATGGTGACACAACAAGAGAAATCCATACTAGAATTGCTTTGGCAGCTAGCGCCTTCAATAGATTATCTAACATTTTGGAAATTACGATCATTGAATATACATACCAAGCTTCGTCTGTTTAATTCAAATGTTATCTCAGTGTTAACATACGGCTGTGAGAGTTGGAAAATAACAAAAATCATTGGAGAACAAGCTGAATACATTCGAGAACAAATGTCTTAGAAAACTCATGAACATCAGTTGGAAAGAATTCAAGACTAATCGACAAATAAGAGAAGACTCTAGGCAGAAATATGTCTCCGACTATATAAGGAAAAGACGATGGTCATATATCGGTCATGTCCTACGAATGCAAAAACAACAGAATACCACTACAGGCGCTCACTTGGGTTCCTGAGGGTAAGCGGTAAAAAAAAGGAAGACCAAAAGAAACACACTCAGAAGAACAATAATAAGAGAAGGAAGAACGTTGGGCCTAAATAATGTGCAAGAGCTAAGAGGAGTGGCGTCACAACGAACAACCTGGAGAGCACTGGTTTCTGCCTTATGCGCCGTGTTTGGCGCTTAAAGAATTTATTATTATTATTATATATATATATATATATATATATATATTGTAGTGTGTGGTATTTATATATATTATATATATATACTACACCTCTCTATATATATATATATATATATATATATATATATAGTATATTTTCCATATTTTTTCCATAAATAAAACACTGTAAATACAGTCACGTTTTACTATAATATTATATTTTACATTATTAAGTACAGGGTGCAATAAACACCGAGCAGAGAATTATTATATTTATAAGGTTGCACAGTTTCCAGTAACTATAACGAGGTAAATACTAGACACTTTTCTATTACTCCTTACATTACCCGTTAACAGTGCAGTAAACACAGCGCAGTCATTCATTATAATGATAAGATTTCACAGACAAGAACACACTGCATGTGTAGCATAGGTTACGGGGTACTTACAAGGCTTTATCATTTTATCCATCGCAGTGGTAGAGACAGGGGACCTTTGAGATAACTCAGCCTTCGTCTTACTACCCTGTCTGGCGCAGATCACGGGATAAGTGATAAGGTTGATAACGTTGGATTTTTATTCCCGTTAATGATATCCACCAAAAGATAGATATAAGTGGATGGAAGCAGACATCATCATCATCATCAGTTGATAAGATCTCTATGGTGTTGTTTGCTCCACTGTAGTGTATGGAATGTCAACTTGACCTACGCAGTGGTGTGTAGACATGGATTGAGTGTATAATGTGCGAATGATGATAAAGGTTCGTGGTGTTGACAAAAAATGTTCTTTTCTCACACTCATGTATGGCTGGAAGTCATCGACACCAACGACTGTGTACCTTTTCTAAAGTTTAATTGGACGTACACACTCGACAGCACAGATAGTGACAAATCACAGGTTGCCATAATACATCATAGTACAGTGGATAAATGGTCTTGCAATGTTACATGGGCACTCATGTAGAATAAGTGTATAATGGACTGTCAGTAGCCAAGCACTCAGTATCGCCCATACATATATCATCTGACTTCACTGACTGGGCACGTCAGCTTATAAACAATATTTCAGATGGCTTCTAAACCTAATCTCGTCTAGCGACGATTCTTCAACATGATGTTCAGCACATATTTTTCCATATAATAATATTGAACCGCTAATAACGGGTCTCATGTGTAGCAGTGATCTCTGGACTAAACAAGCGATAATACGGGCATCCCTTTTCTCTTCTTGAAAGTCACTACATGTTTTGGTTCCAAGATGGCTTCACTCGTGAGCTGTCACTCACGTTTGGATACAGATAATGAATCTGTCCTAAAGTTAGTCATTCATAAAACATTTCATTGCTCTGTAGATTTGATCATGAACAATTGACTGCAATCTACAGGATATAGTGCTGCTAGGAATCGAAGTCGTTTTCATCGAGTCAAATATATTCTCTTAGACATTCAAATCGTAACTATCGAAAATGGTGGCTTCGATCGAGAGTTCATAAGAGTATCTTTGATTACCTTGGTATAGGAAATATGAAACTTCCATTCCTTGGCAATACGACTAAACACTGGGGTAAAGCAAACACGATAGGTTTAGACGACTATCACCTTCCCCACAAATACTGAGATCACTTTTTCCCCGGCAACAGGCCGACATGGAAAACACACAGTCCCTATCAGGACGAAGCCAAATCACACCACACTCTAGCGACACATCCGCCGAATAGCCTTCGACCTCTCTAGAGACAACAGAACATATAGTTCGACTTAGATATGTAAAGATATACAGATATAAGACAGACTCGTCCTACTCAGACAAACAATACACATAAATTCAGGCCATAGATATTCTGAAGCAAGAACAATCTATTATTACCCAAACAACGAATAAATCGCAGTAAAATGGATTTATCCGCGGAGTTTGATCGAAAGAGCCGACACAACTTTCAAGGGAAGTAACTCAATAATGACTTTCCCTTAAGCACTAAAAAATTACCTATGTATAATATTGTAAGATATCAAAGACTGCACGTAACAGTCTTACCACACCTCCCGGGAAAAAAAAAATGGAACATTTTTTTTTGAAATACATCTAGGAGCAACGTACAATAGGCTCACAACGCATGAATAATGCGCAGATGAAAATATCAGGAATACCTATAACGCCTAATATGAGGCTAAGTCGACTTATGGAGCGACTGGTGAGAATGTGTCTCATAAACTGAGAGAAATTATTTCTCTACAAGTATATTTTTCCAGGAAGGTGTCATCAAAGTATAATACAATTCTGGCAATTACACAATGCCTAAAAAATTCATATCATCATTTCGCATTAGATATCTTAAATTTATGATTTATGAAGAAAAAAATCATCAAAGCACAGCGGTGAATAAACATCAATGAACCGCTATGTAGTGATACAATCATTATATTATTAAATTACAAATGTGTATCTATCATGATATAGAAAAGGAACTACTATAGAACTAGACATATCAAGAAGTCTAAGCCCTAATAGTTATGTGGAATCATGTCGGCATCTTGACAGAATGTCTGCCATCACATTATCTGATCCACGAATAGCTCGCACAGAGAAATGAAAAGGTTGAAGAGCAATTGCATATCGAGTAGACCTCGAGCTCTTCAAATTCTTACTCTGTATAGCAGTAAGAGCTTTTTTGGTCGGTTTCTACTATGAAATGTGCGCCTAGAAGGAATCTCTGTAGTTTGAGGATCGACCAAACCATAGCTAATAGCTCACGGTCTAAAACCGAATAATTCCTTTCTGCCGCATTAAGTTTTCTGGAAATATACATTACAGGATGCAGAGTTCCAGAGTACTCTTGCATTAGTGCCGCTCCAATCCCAGTGGATGAAGCGTCACTACGAAGAACGAATGTTTTAATTTAGTGGGTAGCACTAAAATAGGTGGTGTTGAAAACAATGTTTTAATCTTATCCAGAGAGCATTGGCATTCCTGAGACCAGTGGACCACATTAGGCGAACCTTTCTTTAGAAGTGTTGAGAGAGGTGCCATGATAGAGGATAGATTCTGAATGAATCTGCCATAAAATTGAATAAGACCTAACAGACTTCTCACCTGTTTTTTAGTCTTAGGGTTTGAGATGTTAAGTATCTTACTAGTATTATGGTCCTCTGTCTTTAGGAAACCATGACCAACTCGGTGGCCTAGGAAAGAAATTTCGCTAAACCAATATAGGCTTTAGAGGGTTTCGCTGTCAGGTTGTGCTCACGCAAAGTAGACAGCAATTCATCTAACCCTGAATAGTGATCTTCCCAAGTATCGCTGAAAAGACAGATGTCGTCTAGATATGCAATGACATCTGACCGATAAGATAGGATTCGGCGCATCATGCGTACGAATGTAGCTGGTGCGTTCATAAGACCGAAAGGCATAAAATTCCATTGGAACAAACCTCTAGGTGTTGAAAAAGCCGTGAGAGGTTTGGCGCGTTCAGATAAAGGAACTTGCCAATATCCTTTAGACAAATCAAGTTTAGTGAAAAAATGAGATTTGGAGAGTCGAGTAAGTAGCTCTTCCAGTAAAGGCATAGGTTCGGCATCGAACTTAGTTACTTGATTCAATTTTCGATAGTCAACGCAAAGACGTATGTTATTGTCTTTTTTACGCACAATAACCATCGGCGAAGAATATGCAGAGGTGGATGGTTCGATTATTTTCAAATCTATCATCTCATCCAACTCTTTCTCGACCTGTGCTTGAAAATGTATAGGTATAGGATAAGGTCTAATCCTAATAGGAGTATGGTCAGTTAGAACAATGTCATGTTGAATGACATTCGTTTGTCCAGGGATGTCAGTGAGTACATCCTGAAATGTTTGCAACATAGTTGAAACTTGTCGCTGTTCTCCTAGAGACAAATCAGGAGAGACAGTAACGTTCTTCCATGATTCACTGGAATGAAGTGGGATCATTGGAAGAGGAAGATTTACATCTGAAAAAACTTGTTTCCTCATCCTGTATCACGGACAGTGATGAGTAATGACCATGTGGTACTGGAGAATTGTCCGTTGCTTGGAAAATGGGTTGCAAATAATCCGGACGTTCATGGAATTCAGTAAGCATATTGATGTGGAAGGTTTTATGCTTCCCATCAATATCGACAATATAGTCGACATCGGAAATTTTCGATATTATATCGTACGGACCTTTCCAAGAAATAAGTAATCTGTTTTCCCTACAAGGTAGTAATACAAATGCTTTGTCACCAGGACAAAGTTGTCGTAAGCATCTCTTCTTATTGGCAAATTGCCTTGCCTTCTGTTTCGCAAATTCAGAAGAAGAAGTTGCTAATTTGCATGCTTCGATAATCTTTTGTCTCAACGCGATGACATATTCGTAGGATGACTTTGTGTCATCGTCAATATTGTCAGATGTTATGAGATCGTGAAGCAACGACATAGGGCCACGCGGACGCGCGCCAAAGACGAGTTCAAAGGGAGAAAATCCCGTATGTTCATTGGGTACCTCTCTGTAAGCGAAGAGGGCCGCAGGTAAAACTCTGTCCCAGTCCTGAGGATGATCCTCAGTTATCTTCCCCAGTAAGTTTTTAAGTGTTCTATTAAGGCGTTCGACCATACCATTAGACATTGGATGGTAGATACTACTTAAAGATCTATCTATCTGCAGAGTAGACATTACTTGAGACATGGTATCTGATATTAGTTGGGTGCCATGGTCTGACAATATCTCTCCGGGGAACCCCAGACGAGAAAATATAAGCAAAAGAGCATCTGCAATATCAGCAGTAGTAATGCTCTTCAGAGGAATAGCCTCTGGCCAACGTGTGCACATATCAACACACGTCAAGATAAACTGATGTCCTCTGGCAGACTTGATCTTAAATGGACCAATTATGTCTATGGCCATTTTTTGGAACGGCCGAATAGGAATGTCCGCCGCCTGAATGGGTGCAGCATGCCGTGGACCTTTGGATTTAACTTCCTGACATACTTTACAAGATCGACAATAAATCCGTATGTCCTTGTTTACCAATGGCCAAAAGAAAGCCGCAAGGACTCTTGACTTAGTACGGGAAAAACCCATGTGTCCAGCACACTGAGAGTCGTGAGCGTGCTGCAAAATTTTAACTCTCAAATTCTTGGGAACCAGGATTTGAGAATGACTTGACGTAATGGAGTCTTGAACCATACGTACAAGTACGCCATTCTTCTTTGTAATCCACGATTTACGACTTGTGTCTTTATTCGGATCACCTTTAGTTGCAAGAATGAAGAATTTCTTCAGAGTGGGATCATCTTCTTGCTGTTTTATAAACGAGTCACGAGAAATTACCAAGGGATTATCTTGGTTATGCACTTCATTATCTTCAATAGATGAAGTTTGAGGCATATTAAGAGCCTGAGCTCTAGTGACTACAGCGTTAGCAATCTGCATGTTTTGCCTTTCCCACGTGGAAATTTGTTGCGGAGTGCATTCCTTGACTCCATGAATGCGACCGATGATGAGGTCAGCGATCGGATTCGGAAGAAGACATGCGTGTACATCTCCTGTAAAGAAAGGAGTAGCAATCCTAATGATAGCAGTAGAGTATTTCTCAAATGTGCCGCCAAATGTTACACATTTGACTACTTGTCCAGTGGCACGGGAAGGATCTACGAGTGACTGCCTAACACCAATTGTGGTGCATCCAGAATCAAATAGCACAGAGACTGGATTGTTATTCACTAAACCCTTATGTAAGACAAGAGAACCTCTTCCATCATGCGCGACTGATGCTGGAAGAGCAGGAAGAGGATGGCCACAGCTTAAAGTAGACACTGTGGTTGGCTCAAACAACGTTTTGCATTGGGGGCACTGAGATGCTCTCCCAAAATCAAAAGCGGCACATGCCATATTACTAGCATCATTATTATCTTTACTCTGTTTATAGGCTTCATGGGACTCTTGTTGTGCAGAGTTTGCCTGAAAATGTGGTTTATGTCTTTTGTTTTGAGATCTACCTCGGTTATTATCACCTCTGTAGTTATTGTTACCTCTATTGTAACCCCTATTTGGGTTTGAGTCATAGTTCCCTTGGTTACCATTATCATATTCATTATAATGAGTATCTCTGTAATTATGATCTTGTTGACTCCAAGACGGATAACCCTGATAGTTTCTATAATTACTTCCTCTACGGAAATTCCTATAATTATGACCACCCCTGTGTCGAGAGCTATCAGGTCGTCTCCAGTTCTTTGAAGAAGAACCCTGAAATGATTGGTTACCTTGGTTTTGATAACTATTATGGTTACCTTTTTATCAAATCTGTTTTGAGGTCCCTGAAATCTGTGTGAATAATTGGGATTGTATGGTGTTGCTGAAGCAACTGGCATACTCTCCTTAATCTTAGTGTTGCCAAAAGTCACGTCGGGGTGTGCAGTGACATATTGGGAACAATATTCTTCCATTTCTTTTAGAGATTTGGGTTTACGCTCATGTATAAATTCAAGGAAAGGTTTGTTCACACATGACATAATCTTATCTCTGAGCAACAAATCCGTAAGTCCTTCATACGTTTTTTCTGTTTTGGAAAGCTCAATCCAACGATCAACTGTGAGACGTGCCTTTGCAGTGAATTCTGAGAATTCTACACCTGTCTCAGGCACCATCGTCTTAAACAAAAGGCGATAGCCTTCCTCACTTAGCTGATATTTTTTTATCAAAGCCGCCCTAATGACATCATAATTATCCTTATCTGCTTCTCCTACAAGGCATAATCTAGTCAAAGATTCACCTTTCAAGTTTTCTGATAATTGATTAGCGTATTGTGATTTATCCACATTATGTGTACGACAAGAACGTTCAAATCTATCCAGCCAGAATGTAATATCGTCACTGGACTGATTGAACGGTGGAACCTTAACCTTGTAAGTAGAAGGTTTACCATTACCACTAGATGCCTGATTAACATTACTCATATTTGTCAATCTCAATTTCTCTAACTCAAATTCATGTTCTCTTATTGCTTTTTTCTCTTCAGCATCTAATCTTTTTTGTTCAGCCTCCCTGTCTAATCTTTTTTGTTCAGCTTCCCTGTCTAATCTTTTTTTTGTTCCGCAGCAGCTTCTCTTTCTAATTTTTTTTGTTCAGCTTCACTGTCTAATCTTTTTTGTTCCGCAGCAGCTTCTCTTTCTAATTTTTTTTGTTCAGCTGCAGCTTCTCTTTCTAATTTTTTTTGTTCAGCTTCAAATCTCCTTTCCTCCACCTGCATCTGCAATTTCTTTTGTTCAGCAGCAGCCTCAGCTTCTCTTTCTAATCTTTTCTCTTCCGCCATAGCTTTTCTTTCTTCTGCAGCTAATCTTTTCTCTTCTGCAGCTAATGCTTTGTCATATTGAGCAACTGTCCATTGTTCTAATTGTTGACCAGTCTTATCAAGGGCTTTCCCTTGTGTAATGAAGTATTCTAATGTAGCCATGATGTCTAACAATAATACTAATCACCTGAATCAATAATAATACCACAAGTTCTCAATGACTTGATTAATCAGTATACTATCCCAATATCTGTGGGTCACAAGCCTTTAATAAGGTCTTGTATAATAGTAATAATAATCAGGTACTGGTTTATACCATAATCCAAGTGCAGTGCACAGGCAATTGTGTCTTATGAAATATACCTATATAAAACATATGTCAACCAACAGAATACATAAAGTACAAATAGGACTGACAATACAAGAACGTTTGCAGAAATCAAAATAAATCAAATAGGGAAATCAATGAAAATAATCACTGAATCTGCAAAGAATAACAACACAAATGACGTCACAATATATGAATATAAATTGAGAATAGAACTGAAAGATAGAAAAGGTTAGACCAACAAATTACAAACAAATCAAAACAAAACTAAAGAACAAAGAAATATTACAAAAATAACAATAATTACAGACTTCACAGCTAACACAAAAGCAACAGTTGTCGCAGCAAATTTTCAATCAAGAAAATTGCACCTATAGAAAACGCCCACAACGGACCCTCTATGACGTGGGATATTCTGTTGTGAGGACGCCGCCCAACCTTAAACACAACCCGCTGACATAGAAACTAACATACTATACAAACAAATAACATGTAAACATAAATATATATAAATTATGTGTATGATAGTATGTGTTGCAAAATAGGCTCAGTTTTACAGTAATGGCAAAGTTATTTTTATGAAAATAAACAAACTGCCACTTTATTCAATTAAACATCCTGGCCTTAAATATTAAAGTTCATATATGGAAAACAAGAAGATCCATCGATGAAAATAGGACTTCTTAGTTCACTCATACTGTCTTCCTGTTAACATTGACAAGAATTGATCCAACTGTTCTGTGAACCTCTATAATGTCTAATGTAAAAAATGTCAACAACGCTGACCTACATACTGCATTCACCTGACAGGTCACGTGACGAAGTGTTGACAAAGAGCAAACCAATACTGCAAGTGTGTCGTATCAGCCACAGGAAACGGTCTGGTATCGGTAATCTGTTGACTTCTGAACTTCTGCGAGGTCAAACCCAGAAAGCTGGTCCACCAGTTGATAAGGTTGATAACGTTGGATTTTTATTCCCGTTAATGATATCCACCAAAAGATAGATATAAGTGGATGGAAGCAGACATCATCATCATCATCAGTTGATAAGATCTCTATGGTGTTGTTTGCTCCACTGTAGTGTATGGAATGTCAACTTGACCTACGCAGTGGTGTGTAGACATGGATTGAGTGTATAATGTGCGAATGATGATAAAGGTTCGTGGTGTTGACAAAAAATGTTCTTTTCTCACACTCATGTATGGCTGGAAGTCATCGACACCAACGACTGTGTACCTTTTCTAAAGTTTAATTGGACGTACACACTCGACAGCACAGATAGTGACAAATCACAGGTTGCCATAATACATCATAGTACAGTGGATAAATGGTCTTGCAATGTTACATGGGCACTCATGTAGAATAAGTGTATAATGGACTGTCAGTAGCCAAGCACTCAGTATCGCCCATACATATATCATCTGACTTCACTGACTGGGCACGTCAGCTTATAAACAATATTTCAGATGGCTTCTAAACCTAATCTCGTCTAGCGACGATTCTTCAACATGATGTTCAGCACATATTTTTCCATATAATAATATTGAACCGCTAATAACGGGTTCTCATGTGTAGCAGTGATCTCTGGACTAAACAAGCAATAATACGGGCATCCCTTTTCTCTTCTTGAAAGTCACTACATGTTTTGGTTCCAAGATGGCTTCACTCGTGAGCTGTCACTCACGTTTGGATACAGATAATGAATCTGTCCTAAAGTTAGTCATTCATAAAACATTTCATTGCTCTGTAGATTTGATCATGAACAATTGACTGCAATCTACAGGATATAGTGCTGCTAGGAATCGAAGTCGTTTTCATCGAGTCAAATATATTCTCTTAGACATTCAAATCGTAACTATCGAAAATGGTGGCTTCGATCGAGAGTTCATAAGAGTATCTTTGATTACCTTGGTATAGGAAATATGAAACTGCCATTCCTTGGCAATACGACTAAACACTGGGGTAAAGCATACACGATAGATTTAGACGACTATCACCTTCCCCACAAATACTGAGATCACTTTTTCCCCGGCGACAGGCCGACATGGAAAACACACAGTCCCTATCAGGACGAAGCCAAATCACCCCACACTCTAGCGACACATCCGCCGAATAGCCTTCGACCTCTCTAGAGACAACAGAACATATAGTTCGACTTAGATATGTAAAGATATACAGATATAAGACAGACTCGTCCTACTCAGACAAACAATACACATAAATTCAGGCCATAGATATTCTGAAGCAAGAACAATCTATTATTACCCAAACAACGAATAAATCGCAGTAAAATGGATTTATCCGCGGAGTTTGATCGAAAGAGCCGACACAACTTTCAAGGGAAGTAACTCAATAATGACTTTCCCTTAAGCACTAAAAAATTACCTATGTATAATATTGTAAGATATCAAAGACTGCACGTAACAATAAGCTAATGAGTAGGGCTAACCAGATATACTGCGACGACACATATCTCACAGATATTTAACGGCAACAAACCTACCAACAATCAACGGGGGTTAGAAAGGAACTTGCCAGGCGGCAAGGGATACTTTCTACTAACAACCACCCACACAGAAAAGTAATCAGAAATTACATATAATAATGGATGAATTACAAAGAGCTGTCCACGTGAATTAGTGATCAGAAGTTGCAGGAGTATACGGACGATCTTTTACACCAAGTGCCTACAAGAATTATTGATCAGAAGTTGCATGAGTATAGAGATGATCTTTTACAACAAGTGCCTACGAGAATTATTGATCAGAAGTTGCATGAGTATACAGACGATCTTTTACAACAAGTGCCTACAAAAATTATTGAGATCTTAAATTACTTACAGTAATGGACAGATTCTCCAGGTAAACTTGTGGCTCCACTCAGTACAAAGATATAACATTTCCACCATCATCACCACATGAGCAAAATATCTTCACCACAAAGGGACATCTGCATACCAGACGAAGCCTCTGCAGAAAAACATTGCGGTCTACACAACCGATGACCATGCCAACTCAGCTGCTCATTTCATTGTCAACACTCGCATTGTGAAGAACAAAAGATCAGGCCATCAACACCTGAAGAAAAGTCAGTGAGCCGGACAATGTTATTGAATGCAGACAAAGACATGGCCATAGCGTACAAACACCCAGAGTTTTAGTGACAGTCCTTCAGAGACCAAGAAACAAGATATCCTTTTTTATTATTTAGGATTAGATTAAATTCATCATCATCATCACATAGTAGTGTAATAGGGGAGGTGGGGGCTCGCGAGCATTATAATAGAGGGGGGGGGATAGAGTGGTAGGAGTGACAGTGTCACGAGATCCAGAATCACTGAGACTATCTGCTGGGTACTTATTCCCAAGTCTTAAATTCACCTTCTCCCACTCCTGCTGCCTACATTCAACTGGTTGCCAGGCAAATCTGAGCCATTGACTACGCCGGCACCACGAGAACTCTCTTTGGTTAACCTTCGGGTTAACCCTGTGACAGACCCCCTGCTCTAATATAAACTTTTTACTAGTCTGTCCTTGTAGCTGTACTCTGGCGATTCTATTCTCAAGGTAGTGGCCAATCCATTTGTACATTCGCCCACACACACCACTTCTGTGCAGTTTGACTTTCAATGCCTCTTTCCATACTTTATCAAAAGCTTTTTCTAAATCTACCCAAACCACTAGCGTGTGTTTTTTTCTTTCTTGGAAGGCATCTTCAATTTCCTGAGCTATATATGTGATCTGATCTTCAGTGGATCTGTGTTGTCTGAATCCTGCTTGTTGAGGGGTTAATAGGTGTTTGTTTTCCAGGTGCCACATCAGTCTGGTATTAATCATGCGCTCCATCAGTTTTCCTACACAGCTTAGTAGGCTGATTGGTCTTTAACAATTTGGTTCTTTCAGGTCCTTGTCTTTCTTTGGTATAGGTATCAGTATAGCTTCCTTCCATGCCTGCAGGACAATTCCTCTTTTCCAGCTGTAATTTAGTACTGCCAGAAGCTTCTTTTTTGCTTTTGTGTTGAGACCTATTAACATTTCACTGGATATTCCATCTTTTCCAAGTGACTTCTTTTTTTTTTTAGTGACCTTATTGCTTCTTCTGTTTCTGCCATTGTCAAATTCGTCACCATATGCTCTTCTGGTGCAATATTTGTGTTGTCATGAATAAATTGTTCATCTGTGATGATTTTCTTCCTGTCAGCAGGGACATCATGTGATTTGCACTAGCAAAGTGTTCTATAAATGCACTTGCAGCTTTTTTTGCCCGTGAGCATATTGTTGCCGTGTTTGAGTGAGATTTGTTTGTAATGAGATCCTTCGTTGTTCAAGGCTCTAACCAGTTTCCATAGCTTATTGCCGTCTTTATCTAAGTTTAGATTTTCTGTGTTTTTCTTTCCAGCAGTCTCTTGTTGTTTTATTTAATGTTCTTCGGTATTTTGCAGTGGTGGCTTTGAGTAAAATGTTTGCTTCAGTTGTTTGTTCTCTTTCTGCTGTGTTTCTGACCTCTGTTACCTCGTCTTCAAGCCTTTGAAGTTCTTCAGTCCAGTTAGGTTTGTAATTTTTCTTGCCCCTGGGATTGGATTCAGTGGCTGCTCGAAGTATGGCTTTGTTTAGGCTTTCGACTATCGTTTTTATATTGCTTTGCCGTGTGTTAATTGTTTCCAAAAAAAAAAAAACCTGTCTGTCAACATTGTAAACTTGACCCAGTCAGCTCGTTTGTAGTTCCATCGAGGAAGTCGTTTCTTTTCCTGCGGAACAAATTCCATATTTATGACCAGCTTTACTGGTTTGTGGTCACTAACTCCTAGCTGATCAAGCACATGTCTGTCAATTTTGTGTATGATGTCCCCTGTGGAAAAGGCTAGATATGGAATGGAAGTAGTGTGCCATCTTCTGGAGTAAAAACTGGGGTTGTCATCGGGACAATTATCTTAAGAAATAGAGGAGGCAACAACCTTTGGCATAAAACACATTTTTTTTTTCTATTTGAACCGGAAGCGGAAAAGAAAATATTTGGTGAGATTAGAATGTAAACAGTAGTGGACAGCGGTCCATTCGAAAGGCTGAATTAAACTCTTTTCGAACAATAACAAATGGAATGAAACTGTATTGGTTTTGAAAATGATCGTTAATTAACTGTAATTACATAACGGTAATCTGTTCAGGTTCTGTAACACTTTACACATTACATTGATTAAGTATTAAATTGCCAGTAAGATATTGCGTGTTCCAGCTTGTTCGCTACGTCCACGGCACGCGAGTAGGGAAAGCAACAAGTATTACACTCTTATAACATTATAATTTAGTAGTTATACGTCATTGTTTTGTGCAGAAATCTGTTCATCTATTCGGTCTAGCACAGATCAGATCGATTCAGTTGCCGTACGCATTGGTTACCAAAACTTTAATAATTAAGAACTTTCGGCTGGGGTAGGCCTATTAAAAAAAAAAAGCAGTGGGTCGCGTTCTTTGGTGTCATACAAATAAGTCGCCGACGTCGTTAGGGTTTGGATTAAGGTTAGGTTTAGGACTCCTAACCCTGAACCCTTATTACTGCGTCTCTGAATTCTTTTTTTGAGGCCGTATCGAACACACGACCCGCTTCTTTTCACTTCAACCCCATCCTGTTGTTCAAAGCACTCAGCCTCACAGTCACATGGACCAGGAGAACAGTTAGTTAGAACACATGGTGAAATAAGTCAGTGCCTACTTAGCTCATAACAGGTTGTAGATCAATTAATACTGCAGTAGAACTGATACAGGCAAGGATAGAAGGGACTAGTAGTAGACACATGTACACTATCATTTTTAACCCAACACCTTATTCAGATTTGAACTGAACGTGCGTGCAGAGACTCCACATGTCAGAGGCTATTTTTTTTTTTTGCAATAGAACAAGCTTGAAAGAGGGTGGATTTTGGGTCATGGGGTTAAGGTCAGCGAGGCTATTTTGTAAAGCAAGTGACACTGCCAATACTTATTGTGGAATTGCCACTCTGGACAGGAGGTGACAGGGGCTAAGACAAGCATTATATTGCAACAGACAGAGACAAACAAGACAATATCAACTTACCAGTATTAGTGCTCCATTTTCTGATCGTTCATTAATGGCGGGAAGACTTTTTTTTATGCCTTCTAAAACAGCTTGAAACATGATATCAGCACTTTCACCCACTAGCAATTTTCTCCACATAATCATGCTTCATTGAAGAGAGCAGATCACCTCCAAACCTATAGACATAGTGGACTGTGTCTACTAGTCCCTACTTCAACCCCTAGGCAAGTTGGAGTTACTAGCTATTGTTGTTGAAAAAGCATTTTTCCCTGAAATGTCTTGTTATGCTATTGCATTGTCTCTTTGTAAATTGGACATATATTTATGTCTATACATACACACATACAAGTTGCCAGTTGTCCTAACCTCACTTATGTATGAGTAGGACAACAACACCCCCTCACACATATGTGGCATTTGTATGTAAGAAATTACAAATGACCGTCATGTATTACGTCAATTAATGTATGAAAACGCTGGCGATGGATAGGACACACATTGAGGTGACCTGTTGACAGCATTACAAGGCAGTACTTGTTATGGAATCCACAGGGAAAGAGAGGCAGAGGTAGACCAAAAAATACACGGAGAAAAGAACTGGATACAGAGGTGAAATAACATGGAAAGAACTTGAGTGGATGGCACAGCACAGGAAGACTTGGCATTTGTTTGTTGAAGGCCTATGCTCCTCAAGGATCTAATGGGTATTGATTGATTGTTTTCCCCATCAAGGCCAGCTCCTTGACGTGGAGATGGGGCTCAAGTACAGCCATCAGCGGCTGAAAAACCAAGACTGGCCAGGCCCTCCTAGACTCGAGCAAGACCACAGTCTGCCCTAGCAAGTCAAGGTGCTGAAGACGGAGGCAACCAGCCAAGAGGCGCACCACAGCAATCAGGATGCCACGCATTAGCGCTATGGGAAGTATGCCTATATCTGCAAAACGTTATGGCACTCGCCCTGTGACGGACACCCAGGCAGGCGCAGTGCCGGGCCCTCTGCCTCGGAAGGGCCCAACCCCTACTACTGGGGGTCCTTCTCAATTGCCCCGGGGAGCCAGGAGGCATGAGAATAGAGCTACTGGCCAAGCAAAGAAAAGACCATTTAAAATAATGCACTGGAATGCTGAAGGCGTCAATAGTAAAAAAGACGGCTACAGCAAAAAATTAGAGCTCGAAAATATCTTGAATGAAGAGCAAGTAAATGTATGTTGCTTGCAAGAAACCCACCTCAACAAAGACATAGCCTTCAAAATCAGAGGCTACCAGTGCTACCGATCTGACCGAATAGACAGGCGAAAAGGTGGAATACTGACACTCGTGAGGAATAACATCAGTGCATGTCAGCTTGAAACATATATGGAGGGGGCGGAATACCAGATGCTTCATCTCAGGACAGAAAGTTCAGAATTCCACCTGCTCAACTACTACTGTCCGAGCGACCGCCCACTGGCACTAGATACAATCCCAGCAAAAGAAAGACTGATTGTATGCGGAGACTTCAACAGCCACTCACAGAGCTGGGGCTATGATCACATGGACAGGAGAGGTGAGGAGCTTGAAAACTGGCAGGATGACAATGGGCTTATCCTGATTAACCAGCCAATCGACCCACCAACCTTCTACTCGAGATCATGGCACACCACCTCTACACCAGACCTGGCATTCCACTCACCCAGCTTGGAGTGGAACACCACACGCGTTGTAGGGAAACAACTTGGAGGCAGCGACCACCGGCCAGTCTTCCTAATTGTGGAAAATGAACTTGTCAAGGAGAGCAGCACTCTCTCTAGGTGGAACTACAAGAAGGCAGACTGGACAATGTACCAGCACCGTACTAGTATACTGGCTAGAGATCTGACTGTAGACAAAGACATCAATAAGCTAGTTGATGAATTCAGCAGATGCATATTACAGGCTGCTCGTGAAACAATACCTAGAGGGGCTCGTAAGCACTACAAACCATATTGGAATAGTGAACTAGAGCAGCTGCACAACGACGTGGAAACATCTCGAAAGCAGGCAGAGACCAGTCCATGCCAAGAACACCACAATAACTACCAGCAAGCTAAGGCCAAATTTCAAAGGGCCAAGTTGCAGGCCAGGCGAAGAAGCTGGAAGGAGAAAACAGAGTCCTTGAACTTTGAAAGAGATACGAGGAAACTGTGGAAGCTGGTAAAGCAACTTAACGATGAAGGTACAGAGAGAAACTCAAGGATTGCTCTGTACAAAGATGGAAACATCCTCATGGGAAAACAGGCAGCTGATCACTTTGCAGACTCCTTTGCTAAAGACAACAACATCGAAGTTAGCCCAGAGAAGCAACAGGAGACTCGTGAGAAACAACACGCAGGACGAGATGGAACCATACCTGAAGTTATGGAGGCACCAATCACATTCAGAGAACTGGAGCTTGCAATATCCAAATTGAAAATGAGAAAGTCGCCAGGAGTTGATGGAGTGTCCAATGAAATGATTAAGAACTTGGGAACCGCAGCAAAAACAAAGCTGCTGCAGATCTTCAATATCTGTTGGAACTCAGGCAGAGTTCCACAGACCTGGAGGGAAGCAATCATGATACCACTCCTAAAACCAGGAAAAGACAGTTCCACTGCCTCCAGCTACAGACCAATCAGCCTTACAAGCTGCCTCTGCAAAACAATGGAACGTATCATCAACCTCAGGCTACAGTGGTACCTTGAAAGTGAAAACCTTCTTGTACCACAGCAGGCGGGCTTTAGGCAGTGTTATTCCACCGAAGATCAGGCAACTTACCTTTCCCAAGAGATTGAGGATGCGTTCCAAGATAAGAAACTGGTACTAGCAGCATGGATAGATCTAAGAAAAGCATTTGACAAGGTTTGGAAAGAAGGGCTTCTGAAGAAACTGAGAAATTGTAGAGTGAATGGTAAGATGTACAAATGGGTGAAAGCATACTTGCATAACAGAAGAGCCCGAGTACAACTAGATGGCCTCAAGAGTAAGAAAATTCTACTGCGTCATGGCGTCCCTCAGGGAGGGGTTCTGTCCCCCACACTTTTCCTAGTCTACATCAATGACCTGGTTGCTGAACTACCACATGGAATGAAAGTGGCAATGTACGCTGATGACCTGGTAATATGGTGCACAGATGAGCATGCAACAGTGGCCACCAAACTGCTACAAAGAGCTATAGATGCCTTAACCTCATGGGCAAATAGATGGTGTGTCAGCATCAACACAGACAAGTGCAGCACTACGCTCTTCACCCTCTCTCCCAAACAAAAAGCTGGTGTCATCAAGATAAACAAAGAGCTCCTGAGAGAAGATAAACAACCCACCTATCTCGGAGTTACATTCGATGATAGGCTGACATGGAAGCAGCACATCAACAAGGCAGCAACAAAGGCCAGGAGGAAGCTAGCCATCCTGAGAAAACTAAGTGGAACCACATGGGGAGCCAGCGGGAAAATACTTAGTAAAGTTTACCAGCAGGGCATACGACCACACCTGGAATATGGGTCAGCTGCGTGGTGTCCAGCATCAAACACCACATTACAAGAGCTAGATAAGGTGCAAAACCAGGCGCTTAGGGTCATCACGGGGGCAATGAAATCAACGCCTATAGTGGAGATGGAGAAAATGGGGAGGATACAAGCACTGAGAGAACGCAGAGACACGAAAGTGCTAACACAGGCAGAAAAGTTCCTCTGTATGCCGAGCCATCCAATGAAGGACAGATTCCAAAACCTAGCAATGGGGCGACTGAAAAGAAGCAGCTTTATCCACCAGGCCAAACGATTTCGTAGACAAACCTCAGACCTGCCTGAAGTTAACAGCCCTCTAAAGTCTGTGCCAGAACAAACCCCTTGGAGAGAGGAGCATGGACTACCAGTACACATCCACACAAAAGTGAAAGGAATATTCGACAGGGATGAACAGAACAGCGTGCAACGTAGGACAGTCACTCTCAGTTTCCTGGATGATAAATACCCACAGGACCTCTGGGTCCGAGTATACACGGATGGGTCAGCACAGAATGCAGTAAAGAATGGAGGAGCAGGAGTGTACATAGAATACCCAAACAACACTAGGGATACGGTCAGAGTACCAACGGGGAAATTCTGTAACAACTATGATGCAGAAGTCCAGGCAATCAAGGTGGCAACTGAGAAACTACTGAACACCAATCTCGGTCCACAGCCTGTAGTATTCCTGACAGATGCAAGATCAGCACTCCAAGCACTTCAGTCCAGAAAATTGCCAGTTATACAGGCCCTACTTTCTGAACTGTGCAACCAGCGCAGGGTCGCCATGCAGTGGATACCGTCTCATTGTGGAATACCAGGAAACGAGAGAGCAGACGGACTGGCTAAAGAAGGTGCTGCAGACGAACAACCGGATGTACCAGTAACGTACCATCAGAAGAAAAAGATGATCAAATCTATCAGAAAGCCACCAACATCAACGCAGGATGACTACCAAGCTATGAACAGATCAGAACAAATAGTCATTCTGCGCCTCAGAACAGGACACAACCGCCTCCGCAGCCACATGTATACAAAATTCAAGATTGGCAATTCAGCCATGTGTACATGTGGACAGGCACCCCAGACAGCGGAGCACGTACTGCAAGATTGCCCCGAATATGATATATTGAGGCAAACCCACTGGCCCAGAGAAACAACACTGGAAGCAAAACTATATGGACCCCTGTATGAACTACAAAAGACAGTGAAGTTTATACAAGAAACAACATTGCAGATATAGACAATATATTTCAAGCGAACGAAAGAAGAAGAAGGGGTGCATTTGTCTTTTTATTAGAATAAAGATATGACAGATGAAAAATTTTATTGCTATCAGAATCTGGTGACAATGACAAGCAGACATTAGGAAATATTTTGTAGAGACAATTTGTGTACGCCTTGCATAGACATGAGTTAATTTGATTTAAGTGATATTTATTTTATTTGGTTGTATGTATTGCTGCTAGAGGGAACAAATCACAATCGGTAACCTTTGACCAGGTGTGCATGTAAACTGCCAGCACAATATGGAGTCTCTCGACATCGCTGTTAGTGGAATTAGCAACATTCGGGGCAAAGACTACATAATTAGCCTTGAGTGCAAGGGAAATGATTCAATGACTGTCCAAGTTGAGGACAGATTATCATCAGACCAGTGGAGATCCATTTTTGATGCTCAGTGTAAGTTAAAACCACAAGTTTCTGTATTTGATAACACTTAAATAGGGTCCATACTGTAGTTGTCCTTCCCTTTACACAGGTCTATAACCTGTTATCCGAAAACCGAAAAATTATGAAAATCGAAAGTTGGGCTGCTTTTCATTCACACTTTGGGTTATTTCTGACTATTTTTGGCACCTTTGGGCTATTGTTTGTATAACTTGGGCGAATTTGGGTTACTTGTTAAAGCTGATTTGGGTGATATCTGAAAACCAAAAAAATCAGGTTTCCGAAACAATGCTGTCCTCAAGGATTTCTGATAAAATGTGACAGACGTGTACTGAGAACATTTGTTGAAGACTATATACCATCAGACAGACTAAGTGTATATACTTGATGAGAGGTCACAGCAACTAGGCCTGAAAATACATAGGGAAAAGGGCAAAGGTTGTGAAAATAAATGAGAGCAAGATTGAGCTTGAAGAAACTTTCTTGCTAGATGTGGACACAGATGTGAAATCTTGGCAATAGTATAGACACAGTTTTAGAAGTGGATGATGGTATCAACACAAGAATACAAAAAGCAACAGGAGCTTACATTGCATTGACAAATACATAGAAATCAAGTCCAACACAAAAATAAAATTCTTGATCTCAGATGTCAGAATTTTTTATGCTTTTATTATAGCAGCACAGTTGCTGCAAGAACAGTGAGCTCACTCATCATGGTGATTGTCCATCTGTCCTTTTGTTCCTTTCAAAATATGTCGCTGGCTGTAGCTTTCCAGTATGTCCACCCTTGGGACAATCCACTTTTCTTAGGTAATTCCTATTTTCATGATATCGATTTTGATTTTCTGTCTCAGCCGCTGACTGCTTCATTTTCAGCTTTTTGAGCTCTTCAGCTTCTTAGCCACAGAGCAGTTGACCTTAATTCCTAACTTTCCATGATGGTGTCTCTCCGGTTTACATTTCCAAACTCTTTCTAGTTTATTCTTCGTGGGCTTCCCCATGAGCTAGTGTCCTGAATTTTTACATCATGCACCTTTCTAATTGATTTTCTCTCTCCATTTTATAGTTCCTAACTCTTTCAGGCCTATTTCCTCTTGGACATCCCCTCGAGTGTGCACCCTGACTTTGCACAGTGCACACTTTCTAGCGTCTTTCTTCATTCGTTATCCATCTTCTTCTTGTGGAGCAGACACCTTCAGCAGATTCACACCAAACTTTCCTGTCCTGTGTCATCCTGAAATAGCTCTCATAAACTGGAGAGTAGTGCGTCAACTTTGACAGGATACAGCCTCAAAATTCAACCTTAGTACTCACAAATTCATACTGAAAATCATCAATTGCTATATGTGTGTACATACATTGTATGGTGTGGAAACATGGACAGCGAACAAGCAATTAGAGGAAAGAATTGGGATGTGGATATATAGAAGAATGGTGTACGTCTCATGGAAAGAAAATAAAACAAATAAAGAGGTCATAGAAAACCTAGTAATGAAGAGAGAATTAATGAAGGAGATCAAAATTAGACAGCTAAAATATTTTGACCGTGTAAAGAAGACATAACACCGGATTAAAGACCGTAATAGATGGAAGAGTTGAAGGCAAACGGGCAAGGGGAAGACAGCGCTATAAGTTGAAAGATAACATCAATAGATGGGCAGGAAAGATTCTGTCAGAGTGCACCATCAAGACAAGAGATAGAAGATGTTGGACATCTAGCACAGCTGACCTTCGATGTGGAAATGGTAGCTGACGATGACTCAAGTAGAGTGGTTTTAATTCTTATTTGATTTAGATCAGATTTAGAATTGCTTGCTGTTTGAACAACTGGAAGATGAAACAAATACGAAAGACCACTGGCAACAAGTAAAAAATATATGGAATGAGACATGTGAAGAATTACTGAGAAAAAGAGAACATCAGTACAAAGCATAGATAACAACAGAAACCATTAGTAAGATAGAAGACAGGAAAAACAAGAAAGCAGATTTAAACAGAAGCAAAACCAGAAGCTCCATATCCAAGGCTCATGAAGTGTACATAGAAGCAAACAAAGAAGTAAGAAGAAACATCAAAAGAGACAAGATGAAATATATTGATGATTTGGCAAGGGAAGCAGAGGAAGCTGTAGCCAAAGGAAATATGAGGGACCTGTACAACAACACAAAGAAGCTAACGGAAATATAAGCAAGCAAATGGCCTAATAAAAGATAAGAATGGAAAATTGCTTAGTAATATACAAGAACAAATGAAGAGATGGACAGAACATTTTGAAGAACGTCTCAATAGACCATCTTCATCTAATCTCCCAGACATCCAGCCAGCAGAAGAGGAGCTACAAATCAGCTGTGAACGACCAAGTAGAGAAGAAATAAAGAAAGCCATTTGGCTTCTGAAAGATGGAAAAGCAGCTGGTCCAGATTGCATTCCAGCAGAGGCCATCAAAACAGATATTGATACCTCTACAGAGATATTATACAAACTACTTGGCAAAGTCTGGGAGAGAGAGGAAATACCAGCAGAATGGAAGGAAGGTTATCTGGTCAAGTTGCCTAAGAAGGAAACTTACAAGAGTGCACAAATTATATAGGAATAATGTTACTATCAGTGCCAGGAAAAGTATTAAACAGAATCATCCAGGAGAGATTAAAAGAGTCCATAGACAAGCAACTGAGAGATGAACAAGCAGGTTTTCGACAAAACAGATCCTGTACAGACCAGATAGCCACATTGAGAATAATAGTTGAACAAAGTCTGGAATGGAATTCACCACTATACATCAGATTCGTGGACTATGAAAAGGCATTTGACAGTGTAGACAGAGAATCACTTTGGAAATTGATGAGGCATTATGGAGTTCCCATGAAGATCATTAACTTAATAAAGAAGACCTATGAAGACATGACATGCAGAGTTCTTCATGAAGGACAACTTACAGAACCGTTTAGGATTAGAACGGGAGTGAGACAGGGATGCCTCTTGTCTCCATTTCTTTTCTTACTAGCAATAGATTGCATTGCCAGCAGAGTGCCATCAAAACAGATCTTTGATACCTCTACAGAGATATTATACAAACTACTTGGCAAAGTCTGGGAGAGAGAAGAAATACCAGCAGAATGGAAGGAAGGTTATCTCTGGTCAAGTCCGGGGCCTAAGAAGGGAAACTTACAAGAGTGCACAAATTATAGAGGAATAATGTTACTATCAGTGCCAGGAAAAGTATTAAACATAATCATCCTTAAGAGATTAAAAGAGTCCATAGACAAGCAACTGAGAGATGAACAAGCAGGTTTTTGACAAAATAGATCCTGTATAGACCAGATAGCTACATTGAGAATAATAGTTGAACAAAGTCTGGAATGGAATTCACCGCTATACATCAGATTCGTGGACTATGAAAAGGCATTTGACAGTGTAGACAGAGAATCGCTTTGGAAATTGATGAGGCATTATGGAGTTCCCATGAAGATCATTAACTTAATAAAGAAGACCTACGAAGACATGACATGTAGAGTTCTTCATGAAGGACAACTTACAGAACCGTTTAGGATTAGAACGGGAGTGAGACAGGGATGCCTCTTGTCTCCATTTCTTTTCTTACTAGCAATAGATTGGGTTATGAAAACATCGACATCACACAACAGAAATGGAATCCAGTGGAATCTGACTAAACAACTTGATGATCTGGATTTTGCAGATGACTTGGCTCTTCTGTCCCATAACCATAATCAGATGCAAGAGAAAATGAAAATTCTCGATGAGAGGTCACAACAAGTGGGCTTGAAAATACACAGGGAAAAGACAAAGATTATGAGAATAAATGCAAGAAATGATAACAAGGTTGAACTTGAAGAAACACCACTAAAAGATGTAGAATCGTACACATATCTTGGAAGTAATATAGACAAAGTTGGAGGGACAGACAGTGATATCAAAATAAGAATACAAAAAGCAAGAGGAGCATTCATTGTATTGGGAAATATATGGAGAACAAGAGAAATCAAGTCCAACACGAAAATTAGAATCTTCAACTCAAATGTCGTCAGTCCTATTGTTAGATGCTATAAATTACTATATAACTTAAAAAAAGAAAATATTATAGAATCAGAGCTGATTCCATACCAGTTTCTTTTTTAATTTATATATTTATTTCCTTACCATTTTTGCAGCAGCACCCTTATTTATTTGATAGATACTGCCCTTGACGTATTAATTACTGTCACCATTTTAATCATTCCTGCTATCATTCTTTTGTATTCACAGATGTGGAGGATCTGACCCATAAGACTGGCAACTTCAAACAGTTCAACATTTTTGTCAACATGTTAGAGTCTACTATCTCAAAGGTGGTAGTTCTGTTCATGTCTAACTGCATGGAAGCCTTTACTTATTTTAAGAAAACATTTTAAAACTCCATCCCAAGATCAGTATGGTGTACCTCAGTATGGTGTATTGCCCTTTAAAGTGCCACCTGGTGTGCCTGTTTGGTTATATGATGGGGTTAAAGAAAATAGACAGTGCATCTTAGTAGGACAAAGAAAATTGTCTGTGTTACAGCCATAAGGCTTTTGTCAGGGACAAATGAACGAAAACGGATGAACAAAAAGTGAGAACAAAGTTAATGACTTATTTTTAAATGAAAATGATACGACTCATAAATAAAAGTAGCTACTTTTGCCATCATCAGAGGACAAAATGGCTACTCATGTAGATCAGGGTATGAAGATCTTTGTCCCAGTATGATGCATTTTTCTTTCACCCTGCCATTTATTATTGTCTTACTGCAGTCCTGCTCGTTGTCTCATATGTCTGGTTATAGTAAGATTTTCTCATGTCTGCACCTGAAACTATATCAAGAAACAAATAAAACTTGAACCACATCAGAATATTCTTCAATTAGTTTACATTGATTGTACACATTGTTTCATACATTTATATGTTTACTGCTTGTTTAAAAAACAAAAACGTGATGGAAATCAGTGAAATAGATACAAAAGGGTGCTAGTGGAACAGGAGATGTGAAGAAGATGCTAGCGATTGATAGGACACTGATAAGGGTGGATTTGTGCTGAAGTGGTAACTTGCCACCCTTATCGACACCTGGTGTTAAAGTGTAAGATGTAGGTGTCTTCTCTGATTTAGGATGTTGCTGTGTATGTGGTAGTGGAACAGTTCACAGGGTTATCACACAGGCAACATGACGTGTAGAGTCATAGAAAGGGTAACTTCGTTGTATAAGTTTCTTTCATTTATTGCACGCCACAAAACAGTCATGATACTGATGACATCAACATGGTTAACGAGTTCAGCAAGATGATACGGCACATTGAAAACAATTTCTGTAGTCAGCAATGATAGCTGTTGTATATATGCGTCATAAGACATCACAGTTCAATAGATTCAGAAATTCATCAATCATCGAGTGCTAGTTCGTGAAGCTGTATAAATAATAATAATTTCTATAACTTCTGCAACAGTGTCAGCTACAGATCTTCAATGTTCATAAACAATAATAAATGCTCCCATTCTGATGCTAGCAGATCAGTTGTATACAATAAGTCCGTTCACTGTCTGCACGTGAATAGCATACATGGGCTACAGGTCAGCTCGACCTTTATAATGTTCCTAAGTCTAACCATCTGACTTGGACGTGATCTCTGATATAACGAATCCTGGAACACAGACAACAGTCTTGTTGGTCTAGAGCGACCCATATATATTTAACTAGTTCAGGTATACAGATACTGGTGACTTAATCCTAGTCAAAGTACCTCTCCATTTTGCATCACACAGGCGAGCAAATAGGCGACAAAATGACGAACCTCTAGACGATAGCATAAAGTTCGATACAAGAGGAATTACCTTATTTCGGAAAATCAACCATGAACATATGCCTCCAGGCAGGCTGCATAATACTGGGAAATAGTCTAGTTAGCTAACTAACTCACTAAGACACTGTATTTCCCTCAGAGAATCACAAGACGCAGTTGCGTCTGCTCGCTTCTTAAACCATTTCTAAACTGCCCAACTGGGCGGAACACACAGAACGAACTCCCGGTTTTTGACATGCGCAGAACGACAATCTCTGAGTTGCCGTTCACAATAAGACGATTCGAAGAACATTCGAGATAAAAGTCTTACACAGTCGCGCCTTTTATGGTCATGAAAAGAAGCGTTAAGAAAGGTTTCAGACATCTACCATAGTTGACTGATACTACCAAATAAGGAGATGTGGTCACGCTTCGTTCAAGAAATCATAGACCGAACGTGTCTCTATACAAGAGAAGGCAACTCCTAACAAATTGTAGTCTCGATAACTCGGATTATGTCCCTTTGACCATAGAAAACATAATACACACTTCAGTCAAAAAAAAATGATCATACATATGAAAAATGTTTATACAAACGAAAAATAATAATGATCCGTGCGTAACATTACCGCACCCTCCCTGGAAAAAAAAAAATGAAACATTTTTTTTTTTTTTTTAAATCCTGGAGCCGGAAAAAATCTAGGCTCCTAACGCACGTATGATGCGTGGATATTTACCTAACAAATTAGCTCAACGCATGGAGCGACACTGAGATCATATCTCAGATCCTTAGAGAAAAAATTTATCTAAGTATACGCTGATATATTCCAGGAAGGTGCCACCAACACACGCCACAATGATGGCAACAACATAATGACAATCAAATTATACTCATACCAATATATGAAATTAAATATATTATGTGTTATCATACAATGTGTTGCAAATAGCGGTGTAATTTACTAATATACCGCACTATATTATTACATTATATAAAGTAACAGTAATTAATAAGTAATACATGTGTTGCTCTTCGGTGACACAAAACATTCAATAGAAGAAGATGTGGACATCATCCGCTCCCAATGTAGGACAGGACTTGATATCCTCAAAGTTCCACAATGGACATAAACTCGCAGACTTCAATGATGTGCTGCGAAAATATCAATAACACAAATCTTAAAGACAACTGGTAAATTTCTTAATACAATCCTGAAAATAATTTATTTAAATGTGGCCGAGTGATCTTTTGGCCCGTATATCACTAACTAAGCCTTCTTAGATAATTACATGGTACAATGTTATAAATTTCCCTCAAAAAAAAAAAAAGTGAGACAAAATCTACTAACATGTCATTATAACATTGGACTGTATATAAGGAAATATATATATATGACAGAAGAATCATGTGGAATCGTGTGGACATCTGGACAGAATGTCTGCCATTACATTATCCGAACCACGGATAGCTCGAACCGAGAAATGAAATGGTTGAAGAGCTATGGCATAACGAGTGGACCTCGAGCTCTTCAAGTTTTTTGCTCTGAATAGCAGTAAGCGCTTTCTGGTCGGTTTCCACAATGAAATGTGCGCCTAGAAGAAATCTTTGTAACTTCAGAATAGACCATACCATAGCCAATAACTCACGGTCTAAAACCGAGTAATTCTTTTCTGCAGCGTTTAATTTCCTAGAGATATACATCACCGGATGCAAAGTATCAGAATACTCCTGCATTAGTGCTGCCCCAATCCCTATTGACGAGGCGTCACTTCGAAGAACAAAAGTCTTCTCAATAGTAGGTAACTTAAGAATAGGTGGAGATGAAAATAGGGCTTTAACCTGGTCCAATGAGGATTGACATTCTTTAGACCAGCGGATCAGATTAGGCGACCCTTTCTTCAATAAAGTAGAAAGCGGTGCCATAATGGAGGACAGATTCGGAATGAATCGTCCGTAGAATTGAATCAAACCTAATAGACTCCTTACTTGTTTCTTCGTCTTAGGGACCGAAATGTTAAGTATTTTTGAAACATTGTGGTCCTCTGTCTTTAAAAGACCATGACCAACCCGATGACCTAGGAAAGAAATCTCGCTAAATCCTATAAAGGCTTTAGAGGGTTTTGCAGTCAAGTTATACTCGCGAAGAGTAGACAGTAATTCGTATAAACCCAAATAATGATCTTCCCAAGAATCACTGAATAGACAGATATCATCTAGGTATGCTATGACATCTGTACGATATGCGAGAATTCGCCGCATCATGCGTACGAATGTAGCAGGGGCGTTCATAAGACCAAAAGGCATGAAATTCCATTGGAATAAACCCCTAGGTGTAGAAAAAGCTGTAAAAGGTTTGGCACGTTCAGTTAGCGGGACTTGCCAATAACCTTTAGACAAATCTAGTTTGGTAAAGAATCTAGAATTAGAAAGTTTATTGAGTAGCTCTTCTAATGAAGGCATAGGTTCAGCATCGAACTTCGTAACTTGGTTCAATTTGCGATAATCTACGCAAATGCGAATGTTATTATCCTTCTTTCGAACAATAACCATAGACGAAGAGTATGCTGAAGTGGATGGTTCAATGATTTCCAAACGTATCATTTCATCCAACTCTTTTTCGACTTGAGACTGGAAATGAATAGGTATTGGATATGGTCTGACTCTGATAGGATTGTGATCAGTTAGCACAATGTCATGTTCTATGACATGTGTGTGTCCCGGGATGTCTGTAAGAACATCCTGAAATGTTTGCAACATCGAAGAAACTTGTCGATGTTCCTCAGCGGAAAGATTTGGAGAAACGGTCACGTTTTTCCAAGATTCCGTAGAATAAAGTGGGACCATAGAAAGAGGAAGATTGACATCAGAAAAAGTAGTTTCCTCATCCTGTATAACTGACAGAGATGAGTACTGACCATGAGTTGCTTGTGAATTGTCCGTAGCCTGGAAAATAGGCTGCAAATAGTCAGGTCTTTCATAAAATTCTGTGAGCATATTTATGTGGAAAGTTTTATGCTTTCCATCAATATCGACAACATAGTCGACATCAGAAATTTTGGAGACTATTGCATATGGACCTTTCCATGCAATTAGAAGTCTGTTCTCCCTTGAAGGAAGTAGAACGAGAGCTTTGTCACCTGGACAAAGTTGTCGTAGACATCTATTCTTATTTGCAAACTGCCTTGCCTTTTCTTTAGCAAATTCTGAAGACGAAGTTGCTAGTTTGCATGCCTCGATGATCTTTTGCCTAAGAGCAATGACGTACTCATAAGAAGATTGAGTCTCATCGCTAATATTATCGGCAGTGATTAGATCGTGAAGTAAAGACATAGGGCCGCGCGGTTGCGCGCCAAAGACAAGTTCAAAAGGGGAAAACCCCGTATGTTCATTGGGGACCTCTCTATACGCAAAGAGAGCCGCGGGTAAGACCCTGTCCCAATCCTGAGGATGATCCTCAGTTATTTTACCAAGTAAAGTTTTCAGAGTCCTATTTAAACGTTCGACCATCCCATTAGACATTGGGTGATAGATACTGCTGAGAGACCTTTTAATGTGTAGCATAGACATTACCTGTGACATAGTGTCTGATATCAGTTGAGTGCCATGGTCTGAGAATATTTCTCCGGGAAAACCCAAGCGAGAAAATATCAGCCAAAGAGCGTCTGCGATATCAGCAGTTGAGATGCTCTTGAGAGGTATTGCCTCTGGCCAACGTGTGCACATATCGACACATGTAAGGATAAATTGATGTCCTCTAGCCGACTTAATTCTAAAAGGACCGATAATATCTATTGCCATTTTTTGAAAAGGGCGAATAGGAATGTCAGCAGCCTGGATAGGCGCAGCATGTCGTGGTCCTTTAGATTTGACCTCCTGACATACTTTGCAAGAGCGACAGTACATTCGTATGTCCTTGCTCACAAATGGCCAAAAGAAAGCCGCAAGAACCCTCGACTTTGTACGGGAAAAACCCATATGTCCAGCACATTGCGAGTCATGAGCATGTTGCAATATTTGCAATCTCATGCTCTTAGGCACAAGAATTTGTGAATGAGTGGACGTAGTCGAGTCTTGTACCATACGTACAAGTACGCCGTTCTTCATAGAAATCCAAGATTTCCTATTAGTGTTCTGATTAGGATCACCTTTTTTTTGCTAGAATGAAGAATTTTTGTAAAGAAGGATCTTCTTCTTGCAATTTGATAAATGAGTCACGTGTAATAGTCAAGTGACTATCTTGGTCATTTACTTCATCATTATTAGTTAATGAAGTTTGAGGTGGATCCAGAGCATGTGCTCTTGTGACCACCGCATTGGTAGCTTCAATGTTTTGCTCTCTTCCCAAACAGCAATCTGCTGTGGGGTACATTCCCTAACTCCGTGAATACGACCAATAATAAGGTCCGCAATAGGGTTTGGAAGTAGACACGCGTGGACCTCTCCCGTGAAGAAAGGAGTAGCAATGTGTATTATAGCAGTAGGATACTTTTCTAACGTGCCACCAAATGTGACACATTTGATGACTTTTCCTGTAGCACAGGATGGATCTACAAGAGATTGCCTAACGCCGACAGTAGTACATCCAGAATCAAACAACACTGAGACTGGATTACTATTTACTAGCCCCCCCCTTATTATGTAATATAAGAGAACCTCTCCCATCATGAGCAACATTAGCAGGAAGAGCGGGCAAAGGATGACCACAGCTTAGAGTACTAATGGTTTTCGGATCAAATAAAGTACTGCATTGGATACATTTATTTGCCCTACCAAAATCAAAAGATGAGCATCCGATAGCATTATGGTCTTTATCATTATTAACCTGTTTATCTGCTCCCTGAGATTCTTGTTGAACAGAATTTGTCTGTTGATATCTTTTTCTCTTATGTTGCGATCTACCGCGACCATTATTGCCTCTGCAATTATCATTAAAGTCCCTACTGTAATTTTTATCCTGGTTTGAGTTCCAGTTTCCATAACTGTCATTACTATCTCTATGCTGTTGAGAACCTCTATTATCTTGGTATTGAGGTCTCTGCATAAAATATTTTCCTCTATACCGATTACCTTTGTGAAAAATTTCTAAAGTTAACCGGAGTAGAATAACGTGTAGTATTAGGTTGTCTCCAGTTCTGGGAAGAAGAATCACCCTGGAATTGATCACTATGGTTCTGGGCATAATTACGATTACTCTTTTTATTGAAATTTTTTTCTGGCTACCCTGAAATTTACGCATAAAATTTGGGCCATAAGGTGCTGCCGAAGCAACTGGCAGACCTTCTTTCACCTTAGAGTTACTAATGGTTATGTGCGGATGCGCAGTAACATACTGGCTACAGTATTCTTCCATTTCTTTTATGTTTTTAGGCTTACGCTCATGAAGAAAAGATAGAAAAGCTTCATTAACAGAAGACATAACCTTATCTCTAAGTAGTAAATCCATAAGAGCTTCAAATGTATTTTCTGTCTTAGACAACTCAACCCATCGTAAAAAAGTAAGACGGATGCCTGAGATGAATTCAGAGAATTCAACTCCAGTTTCTGGTAACATGGTTTTAAATTTAAGACGATATCCGTCCTCGTTAAGTTGGTACTTCTTTAACAATGCCGCCCTGACAACCTCATAGTTGTTTTTGTCAGGCACATCTACCATACTCAACAAAGTCAAAGCATCACCTCTAAGTATCTTGGACAGATGATACACATATAATGTTTTATCTATATTATGTACATTACATGCACTTTCAAATCTATCTAGATAAAATGTTATATCATCGATTGAGGGATTAAATGCTGGTAGATTAAGCTTGAAATCCTTAGCATTAGTCTTATTTGACACCTTATTTGCCTCATTAGCATTACCAGTGTTCAATAACTTTAACTTCTCTAACTCTAAAGCTAAGACTTTTTTCATCATGTTCCATTTTTGCTTTTCTCTCATCAGCCTCTCTTTGTAACCTTCTTTCTTCAGCCTCAGCCTGTAACTTTCTTTCTTCAGCCTGGGCCTGTAACTTTTTTCCTTCAGCCTCTATTTCAAGTCTCTTATTTTCAGCTTCTTTTTCAAGTCTCTTATTTTCAGCTTCAGCCTGGGCCTGTAACTTTTTTTTCTTCAGCTTCTTTTTCAAGTCTCTTATTTTCAGCTTCTCTTTTTTTGTTTTTCCATTTCCATTTGAAATCTTTTTTCCTCCACCTGCATCTGCAGTTTCTTTTGTTCTATTTCAGCCTCTATTCTCTTTTGTTCAGTTTGTTCTTTCATTTTCTTTTCTTCCGACTTCAATGCCTTGGCATATTGAACAGTCGCAAATTCTTCTAATTTATCACCTGTCTTCCCAAGGGCTTTACCCTGCTCAATAAAGTACTCAAATGTAGACATGATGTCCAAAATGTGAGTACAGAACCTGAAATAATTAATTATCTTATTTCAATGTTAAATAGCAACAAGACTTAATAAAGTGCTTGTATAATCTCTATGTTGAACCCAATCTCTGTGGGAAACAGGAGTTGACACCAACTTGTATTATCAAATGTATAATAATATCACAAGTCACCTCTTAATTAACAGTGCACTACCCAAATCAGTGCATAATCATCAGTTATTTATCATAACTGCACTACAATAGTGCATAAGCAAAAAAACACCAGTTTGTTATGATAAGTGCACTATAGACCAATAGTGCATGAGCATATATCAACAATAGTGAAAGCTAACTATGCAAGAACTATGTAAACAATAACAAGACAATGTAAACAATAACAAAGGTCATCAACAATGTAAACAATAACAAAGATCAAAGTCAATGTAAACAACAACAAAGATCAGAGTCAATGTAAACAATAACAAAGATCAGAGTCAATGTAAACAATAACAAAGATCAGAGTCAATGTAAACAATCAACAAAGATCAAACAATACGAAAACATTCGCATAAGTCAAATACACAAACAGCAAAACTAAAAAGAAATATGCGAAGATATGACTAACAAATGACGCTACAGTGTATACACAAAAATATACGTAAAGAACTGAATAATAGCAAAGGGGAGACCTACAAATACAAACAATCGAAATCGAAACTAAAAACACAAAGAAAGAGAGAAAAGAAAAAAGAAAAAAATATATATATACAAGAAACAAAAATAAAGCACAACTCGTCACAACTAAACAGATATAGCAACGATTGTCGCTAGCAAATTTCACTGTAGGAAATTCGCACAGTCCCTAACGAAAACGCTAACAGTAGAACCTCTGTGACGTGGTATCTTCTACTGCAAGACTCCGCCCAACCGAGAAAACCCGCTGAAATATAAACATATAAATATACAAATAACAAATAACATATAACATATAAACATGTATCATGAAAACAATAGGAGAAAGTGTGAAAGTACAGAAGGCTCAGTTAGAACATAAGGGCACAGTTCACAAACAAAACAGGCCACTTAACTTCTATAAATCCAGCGTCAGCACGGTGCAGAACAGGATGTAATCAGCATTCTGAGGATAATGATCCAACGTTGATTAACTTCTGCTCCCATAAACAGCCATGACGAAGGAAATGAGCTTCTAATACTGCAACAGTTGTTACGGCACTTGACCTTCTGAATCTTCTAAATTGATTTAACCGGCACTTGACCTTCTGAACCCGCAGCAGTACCCCTGAGACCGGAACAGTTGTTACGGCACTTGTCCTTCTTTTCACCAGATCAGGAAATCCATTCGCTCGGTACTTGTCCTTCTAATTTTACATAAACTTCAATATTGCCGAGCAGCGCCGGGTAGTTTCAAAATCAGCAACTGTCAGAAAATCCGGATACTTTCAATAAAATTTCTTGTAAGGTGGTAGTTGATGCTGTAGTTGTATCTAGTATGATGATGATGTCTGGGTTTGCTGACCCCCTTGATAGCTGGAATCAGAGTGAACCAACCTATGGCCACCAAAAATGATATGGTGCGCCAAAATATCAGATGATAGAACCAGCTCTGGCCACCAAAAATGATAAGGGTGGATTTGTGCTGAAGTGGTAACTTGCCACCCTTATCGACACCTGGTGTTAAAGTGTAAGATGTAGGTGTCTTCTCTGATTTTAGGATGTTGCTGTGTATGTGGTAGTGGAACAGTTCACAGGGTTATCACACAGGCAACATGACGTGTAGAGTCATAGAAAGGGTAACTTCGTTGTATAAGTTTCTTTCATTTATTGCACGCCACAAAACAGTCATGATACTTATGACATCAACATGGTTAACGAGTTCAGCAAGATGATATGGCACATTGAAAACAATTTCTGTAGTCAGCAATGATAGCTGTTGTATATATGCGTCATAAGACATCACAGTTCAATAGATTCAGAAATTCATCAATCATCGAGTGCTAGTTCGTGAAGCTGTATAAATAATAATAATTTCTATAACTTCTGCAACAGTGTCAGCTACAGATCTTCAATGTTCATAAACAATAATAAATGCTCCCATTCTGATGCTAGCAGATCAGTTGTATACAATAAGTCCGTTCACTGTCTGCACGTGAATAGCATACATGGGCTACAGGTCAGCTCGACCTTTATAATGTTCCTAAGTCTAACCATCTGACTTGGACGTGATCTCTGATATAACGAATCCTGGAACACAGACAACAGTCTTGTTGGTCTAGAGCGACCCATATATATTTAACTAGTTCAGGTATACAGATACTGGTGACTTAATCCTAGTCAAAGTACCTCTCCATTTTGCATCACACAGGCGAGCAAATAGGCGACAAAATGACGAACCTCTAGACGATAGCATAAAGTTCGATACAAGAGGAATTACCTTATTTCGGAAAATCAACCATGAACATATGCCTCCAGGCAGGCTGCATAATACTGGGAAATAGTCTAGTTAGCTAACTAACTCACTAAGACACTGTATTTCCCTCAGAGAATCACAAGACGCAGTTGCGTCTGCTCGCTTCTTAAACCATTTCTAAACTGCCCAACTGGGCGGAACACACAGAACGAACTCCCGGTTTTTGACATGCGCAGAACGACAATCTCTGAGTTGCCGTTCACAATAAGACGATTCGAAGAACATTCGAGATAAAAGTCTTACACAGTCGCGCCTTTTATGGTCATGAAAAGAAGCGTTAAGAAAGGTTTCAGACATCTACCATAGTTGACTGATACTACCAAATAAGGAGATGGTCACGCTTCGTTCAAGAAATTATAGACCGAACGTGTCTCTATACAAGAGAAGGCAACTCCTAACAAATTGTAGTCTCGATAACTCGGATTATGTCCCTTTGACCATAGAAAACATAATACACACTTCAGTCAAAAAAAATGTGTGACATATGACTGGAGGACTTGGCGGTGACAGAAGTGAAAGGGTTAAAGAATACATTGAAAGAGTGTGTGACATATGACTGGAGGACTTGGCGGTGACAGCAGTGAAAGAGTTAACGAATACATTGAAAGACCTTGAGTGTGTGACATATGTCTGTTGGATTTGGCGGTGACAGAAGTGAAAGGGTTAACAAATACATTGAAAGACCTTGAGTGTGTGACATGTGACTGGAGGACTTGGCGGTGACAGAAGTGAAAGGGTTAACGAATACATTGAAAGACCTTGAGTGTGTGACATACGACAGGAGGACTTGGTGGTGACAGAAGTGAAAGGGTTAACGAATACATTGAAAGACCTTGAGTGCGTGACATATGACAGGAGGACTTTGTGGGAAGACTTATTCTCCTTGTGGGTAGCGAAGGGTTGTGATGAAGATGAATATGATATATAGAAAGCTACCACAGCATTACAAAATCAAATATCCTTTGTTTGCTTTATCTATAGCTAGGCTGTAAATTAATGAGTATTTGATGCTTTTTATTATGGAAACTAAATATACAATTGCATTGTTTGTAATTAGACACTAAATTGTTTCTTATTTGCATTTATTTCACCATTTATAATCATGTTTCGTTATTTACAGTTGCGTTTATTTCACCATTTGTGGTAATTTAATTGTTTGTCAGTTGCATTTATTTCATCATTTGTGATAGTTCATTGTCATTTGCATGTATCTGAGCACTTCATTGTTTGTCATTACCATTTATTTCACCATTTTTATAAAGTTTCATTGTAATTTTAATTTATTGTACCAGTTACAAACATTTTGGTATTTTTTTATTTTACATTGATTTCACCAGTTATAACATTTAATAGCATCTCATTTGTATTTATTTCATAATTTATGAAACAATTTGATCGTTTTTCACTTGCATTTTATTTGAGAAATTACATGGGGCTGCCACTCAGTTTCTTGTATTATATTATTTAAAATGGAAAGAACTTGAGCAGACGGCATGTGAAGGAGGACTTGGCATGTGACAGGAGGACTTGGCATGTGTTTGTTGAAGGAGGACTTGGCATGTGAAGGAGGACTTGGCATGTGTTTGTTGAATGAGGACTTGGCATGTGTTTGTTGAAGGCCTTTGCTCCTTAGGGATCTATAGGGTATTGACTGATTATTTAAAATCCCGACACCATTTATCATATTTTCACTCCTTATTCTTAATTACAACTCTGTTAATAATATCATGTCTTTTTGTTTGTTGGGATCTACAAACCCTGACCCGCTTTATTCAGTTATGCACTTTGGTTGTTTGTTGGATAGGATCCACTATCCTCTTCCACTGCCTTATGTTGGAAAGCCAGATCCACAAGCCTTGCTGGAGGAAATAAGATCTCTGAAGGCTGAATTAAAAAGAGTAAAACAGAGTCAGCCCGTGGGAGATTCTAGAATGGAAAAGCTGCTGAGAGAGTAGGTATATGTTAGTGTTATCTGAGAATATTTCATTTCTCACATAGAAAGTTAGTTTTGGTTACTTTCATTTTGTATTATATTTTTGTGCTTGTAAATTGTTCATCAAAGTAAAAATTGTCTAAGAACTGTTTGGTTTGGATGTAAAGCGGAAGAAGTCAGGATAAGGTTGTAGCATGTGAAGAGGTAGATTAAAGTGTATTGGCCTTCTAAAGAAGTACAACAGGACAGTAAAACAGGTGTCATGGTCAAGTATTGAAATAAGCAGCTTGGTGAAAAACTTGGTAATTTTACATTTTTGTTTAACCCCTTGAGCAGACAAGCTGACTTATCTCATCAGCGATAATCTTTCACCAGCCAGAGTTCTGTTTGCTTGCCAGGCTAGTTCTTATTCGCTTGCAATTTAAGCATTCCAAATATTTTCTCTCATGGATTAGAAGACAGAAGTAAATTTAGTTATGTTTAGTCTAGGCTGCTGATTATAATATCGAAGCCTTCCATTTTTTCTGTATTTTTTTTCTTTTTGCAAGTTGTCATCATAAAGTAGTCCATTCATCATCATTATCACCCATCAACTCCAGAAGGAGCATAGGCCTTCAAATTTATGCCTAACCTTCCTGTCCTGTGCCATCCTATTTTCATGTCTTCTTTGCACGTCTGTCTCCGGTTTCCTTCTCTATGTATTTTGTCAGTTTCCCCCCTACCCCTCTTGCTGTGGGAATGTAAGAACAAGCACTACCATGTAATTAAAGTAGTCCATTGCTAGTAAACAAATGGTGACTACATCTAGGGATCCTAAACAGCCAGCAATGGAGTGTTTAGAGGAAATGTTTCCTAATGTCTGCTTATCATTATCACCAGATTCTGATATTGATGGCAATAATTCAGACTTCAGACCTGATAACTGGACAACAATTTAAACAAATTGGTCCAAATGCTATCATAACCTGGAGTGGAATGTATGTACACTCTCAGCTTTGCCTAAATACTCGTAAGGCATACAACTCGGTTAGCATCTGACAGCAAAAGCCAACATCCTGGATTTCTCATAGCAGGGGTTATGATGCTAACCTGAGAAGGGGCTAGCATACATCTCTGGTACCCTAAAACCAGAATACTCAGGGTAGATGAAACTCTTAAGCCTTGGGTGGCATCTCATCTAGAAGATGGAAAAAATTTATTACGGCTCAGGGGTCAACCCAGCCTCATGAATTGGGTACCAGAACAACTCTGGGAAGGTTAAGGTGGCCGGCGTGATGCTGACCACATCACCCCTAGTGTGCCGATGGTCAAGAAGATATGGGCCTAACACCGTGTTCCCAATATGCCTCAATAGACATGCAACAGGATCCTTTACCTTTTAGTGGTCAGCTTCACGCTATTTGCATCTCCATAGTTTTTCTGAAAATGGTGGTGGCCATATGTGCTTTCTACGTTCCTCATATGTTGGGCATCTTTGAAGCAGATGTTCACCAGTCATTTTAACATTTTTGTTTCTGTATCTGGTTCTGATAAAACTATTTGCCTCTTCGAAAGTCATGCTTGTTTCAGGCTGAGGTCGCTTTCCACCTTCCTTTGCCAGGGATGCTACAGTAAGATGGGATCCATTGTATCACAACCCTTTTGAATCGTTGACACAGTTTGTGGAGCACTACTCTTAGGTCATCCAGGTGTGCGTTATTTGGGCTCCTCAGCATTGCAACTGCTGACAGTGCATCTGTGAAGAAAACAACTTGTCTCTTGGTGCTTTCCTCTGCCAATAGAACCTCTGATTCAGTTTTTAAGGCCTCTGCCTCTCTCTCTGAAGTTACTTGAGAATTGTTCTGTTGCCACTGACATCTTTTTTTGTGTGTGGTAGTGCTTAAGCGCAGAAGCACACCTCCATCTTCTGTTCATTTGTTGCTGATCCATCTGTGTATGCATGGGTCCAGGTATTGCTTGGGTAATGTTTCTCTATGTATTTTGTCATTATGGCTTGCAGTCTAGATCTTTTTTCTCACAATGCCAGAAACGTTTTCTATCATTTCAGCAAAATGATAGATGTTTATAAACTGGGAGTTGGATCTGGGTGTCAGTCTAAGAAACTAAAATAATTGATACTTAAAGTATCATAGAGACTGTTATTATGTTCAGAATTATTTTATTTGTTTGAATTTAGTCATCATGGCTTAGTTATTTTGCTGAAACTCATAATCAGTCAACAACAGAATTGATAAACAGCTGTTGTGGACAAACATGGTCACTTATGCCAACAGAAGAAGAAGCACTGACTTGTCGTATTTTGTTTAGCTATAGGAGAATGGAGAGAGAGAAGAATGACATGGAGCAAGAGTTTGCAGCTTTTCGCCGGGAGGTGCGGCAAACAACAGGAAGTAGTGCCATTCAAGACATGAGGGCATTGAGGACCATGGTCCGGAATCTGGAGGAGCAGCTGATGAAAGAGAAGACACATCACCAACGGTCAGCCAACAAAAGAAGCCAAGAGTATCGGGATTTGCTAGAGGAGGTATTGGTTATTTCACTGTGTATTTATCTCTGATTTGTTTGCTTTGATACTCTCCTGTATTTTCTCTAACATCATCATCATTACCTTTCAGCTGCCATAGGAGCATAGGCCTTCACCACATGCTACTTTCCTGTGCCATCAGCTCAACATGTCTTCCCCATCTCCAGCTCTCTTCTCGATAAATGTTTTGGTCTCCCTTTGTATCACCCTGATAATTGCAGAACAAGAACTACCTTGTAATGCTATTGTTAACGCTGAAAAGCGTTTAATTATAAATCACTGGAAACCACCACTGATAAGAAGTCGAGGCCACCACTGTAGCAAAAAGGCTTTTTTTATGTGGTACTAACTATCAATATAACCACCAAATGATAACTATGATAATGTTACCTCTGTAATGTTACAATGGAATATAACTTGGACTGACACTCAAGACAGTACATACGCGAATGAAATAACTTGACAGAAGTCTGGGTCACAGTTCCATACATATAATATCGACAGCATAGTCCTGGACATCAGCAACAATAGTACAAATACTTGCATCATTAGAATATGTAGTACAGTCATCCTTACGTACTGGTAACAATTGCATTCAATGTAAGTGCGGCATTCGCTCCTCGCACATAAATCTCTATATGGTCTGTATACAATGTAAGTGCGGCATTCACACCTCGCACATATATCTCCGTGGTCCTACTTTCAATGTAAGTGCGGAATTCACTCCTCGCACATATATCTCTATCTCTGGTCTAATCACCAGACATCCAAGTTCCTCCAGAACTTAACAGCGCGGGAAAACCACAACGCGCTTACGTAGACCTCCTATTGGCGCGGGAAAGCACACAACGCGCATTCAAATAATAACATATAATAGTCCTAACATAGACCTCCTTCTGACACGGGAAAACGACGTGTCTTTTTAATCCAAAGTGCGGCATTCACCCCTCGCACATAACATATAATAGTCTTACCATAGACCTCCTTCTGACACGGGAAAACGACGTGTCTTTTAATCCTTCTTCTTCTTCTTCTTGCGATCGCATCTTTGATGATTACACCGTCAGACGAGTTCTCATGATGAATTCGACTGTTGTTTGAAGTTCCTCTTTAACTCCATATAGCTTTGAGTTTAGTGTTGAGTCATTGGGCCAGTATATCTTTCTTAACTGGTCATACAGAGGACAGTCCTGTAGAACATGCTCAGCAGTTTGTTCGTTTAATCCACATGTGCACAGTGGTGAAGCAGACAATCGTAGCTTGTGCATGTGTTTATTCAGTTTGTTATGCCCTGTCCTGAGTCGAAAAATAGTTGTCTGTCCCTGCCGGTCGAGAGTGTGATAGTCGTCTTTGGGTTGGTTCTGTTCTCTTCTGATAGTCTGGATAGCTCTCTTTTTCTCAAAGTATGTGACTTCATTATCTTCTTGTTCACATTCTCCTCCCTTTTTTGCAAGTTTATCTGCCTTTTCATTTCCGGGTACACCACAATGAGATGGTACCCACTGAAGTATGGTTCTCTTTTTGGCAGCTACCTTGTTTAGTTCATTTCTCAGATGCGGGAGTTTACCACCCTTGAGAGCTTGCAGGACAGACAGTGCATCTGTGAGGATGACTACCTGGTGGCAGTCAGAGTTGGTGTTATAAATCATATTTGCAGCTTGCTCTAGAGCTTGAACCTCAGCTGTATAGTTGGAACAGAATATACCAGTGGGAATGTGCCTAGTCTCATAGTGGTTGTCAGGATATGAGATAAAGATACCGGCACCTCCATTCCTAACAGCATTAGTTGCTGATCCATCTGTATAGGCATGTATCCATGATTGATCGGGATAGCTTTCTTGAGTTGATCCAACTCGATTATATAGTATTTCTTGGATCTATAAGCATTATACTCAATGTAGCAGTTCGTTTTTGCAGATCATTATACTCACATCCACTTGTGAGACCACTGACTGTTGTATTAATTTGGAGGGCACTGCTGGCCTGCTCCCATGGTACAGGGTATAGGGTGGGCTTCAGTGGTGTTGTCTTCATGGATAGGTCTTCTTGATGCTGTCTTATAAGTCTTTTCCCCCGATGCACAATGCTGCTACGCTTTAGACGTCCCAATGCCAGATCATCTAGTCTTGCCTTCATTGGGTGCATTGGCATACTGTTGTACTTTTCCATCTGGATCATGGTTTTTGTGTCTCGTCTATGGGACAATGTCTGTAATCCAGCAACCTTCTGCATCTCTGTTATTGGTGTAGTTTTCATGGCTCCTGTAATGAGCCTGAGAGCTTGATTTTGTCCAAAGACTGCAGATGTGAGTTAGCAGCTGATGACCATGCTGCTGAGCTAAACTCTAAGTGTGGTCTTATTACTCCATTATAAATCTTCTTTAGATTTCGTTCATTTGCTCCCCAGTTGGTACCTGCTAATTTTCTGAGTATGCCTAGTCGTCTTCGGGCCTTTCCTTCTGCATTTTCAATATGCTTATTCCATGTAAGCCTTTGGTCAAATGTCACCCCAAGATAGGTGGGGTAGCTTTCTTCCTTGATCACGGTTGTCCCTAGGTGTATGTTAGCTGATTTGTCCTTGGGGGCGAGGGAGAACAGTGTTGTGGAGGTTTTGTCTGTGTTTATTGTGATAAGCCATTTTCTCTGCCCATGACACTAGCATGTCTGCTGCCCGCTGCATTCTATAATTTGCTGTGGTGACATTTTCATCAGCGCACCAGAGTACTAGGTCATCTGCATATAAGGCAGCTTTAACTCCTGCAGGGAGATCTTTCACCAGGTCATTGATGTAAACAAGGAAGAGTGTTGGGGAAATTACTCCTCCTTGAGGTACCCCCTGATGGAGCAACACTTTTCTGCTCTGCAGACCGTCAAGAGTGACTCTAGTTCTCCTGTTATGCAAGTATGACTGGATCCATTTCATCATGTTGCCTTGGATTCCACTTCTCCTAAGTTTTGCAATGAGGCCATCTTTCCACACCTTGTCAAAGGCCTGCTTGAAGTCGACCCAGATCGTTAGGACCTTTTTCTTCTCCTGGAAGGCATCTTCTATTGCTTGAGACAAGTAAGTAACTTGGTCTTCTATACTGTAGCATTCTCTAAATCCAGCTTGTTCCGGCACCAGGATCTGCTCAGACTCTAAATACCATTTCAATCTGTGGTTGACTATTCGCTCCATAGTCTTCCCAACACAGCTTGTGAGACTGATTGGCCGGTAACTTGCAGCCTCGGTCTTACATTTCCCTTTCTTTAGTATGGGTATTGTGATGGCTTCTCTCCATACTTGGGGTACCGTTCCTTTCAACCAGCTGTGGTTGAATATCTCAAGCAGTTTTGTCTTTGCTGCTGAGCTCAGATTTACTAGCATTTCGTTGCTGATTTTGTCTGGGCCGGGTGACTTTTGAAACTTAAGCTTGGAAATAGCCTTCTGTAGTTCTCCTAGTGTGATGGGTTCCCTCATTGGGGCAGGAGTATCTGTCTGTCCCATGGTTGCCAGTATTTCTTTTCTTATCTCTCTCTGATGGTCTATGTTAATGGGTAAGTTGCTTTCTGAACTGTATCTTCTAGCAAACAAGTCTGCAGCTTGTTTTCCTCTGAAAAGTTTGCCACCTTCATCCAATGTGATAGTCTGCCTTGGTGAGGAATGCTCTTCATTTAGAGACTTGACTAATCTCCAAAGTTTCCTGCCGTCTTTCTCAAGGTTCAGCGATGCCGTTTTAGTTCTCCAGCTTTTCCGTTTTTCTACTAGCTTTGTTCTCTGAAACTCTGCTACAGCCTTTTTCCATTTGTTGTGAGTTTCAAGTGAAGGCTGAGACTCTGCGTCCTTTCTAGCCTTGTCCATAGCTTCCTGACGTTCTTGGAGTGTGCTGGACCAGTATGGTATGTAGTTACGCCGGCATCCTTTGGGAATGGTTTCTTTTGCAGCTTGTAGTATGCATCTGTTGAAGTCTTTTACCACTTCATTAATGTCTCTGTTCTGTACCTTGAGGGTAGACAGCAGCGTGTTCACCTGATGCCTGAATAAACCCCAGTTGGCTTTTTTGTAGTTCCATCTTGTAATGGCTGGGCCTGTACTGAGAGTTGCACTCTGGACAGTAAGAAAGATTGGGCGATGGTCGCTTCCCCCTAGTTGGTCTCCTACTTCTCTACTAATAGATCCAGCTATATCTGGTGTGGAGAAGGCAAGATCTGGTGTTGAGGTTGTGTGCCATCCTCTGGAGTAGAAGGTAGGAGTATCTGTGGCATTATTGACTAGGATAGGGAGTGATCATCTTGCCAAGTTTCAACCTCTTCACCTCTGTGATCCAGATGGTTATAGCCCCAGCTCTGGGAGTGGCTATTAAAGTCTCCAACTGCTATAAAGTTGGTGGCTGGTACCTGTATAGAGCTGAGACTCAGGGGTTTGTTGTTCGGACAGTAATAGTTCAGGAGTTCTATTTCCATCTTGTCTACCTTTATCTGCAGCAGCTGATATTCTGCTCCATCCATGAAGGTTTTCCTTTCGTGTGCAGGAATGTTATTCCTTACAAGAGTAAGTACTCCTCCTTTTCGTCTATCTTGTCTGTCGGATCTGAAGCATTGATATCCCCTTATTTTAAAGGTTTGATCTGCTTTCAAGTGAGTCTCTTGGATACAGCAAACACTGACTTGCTTCTCATACAAGATGTTTTCCAGCTCTGTCTTTTTGCTGTATCCAGCCTGCTTGCTGTTCACTCCCTCTGCATTCCAGTGCATCATGACAAGTGGCACTCTGGGTTTCTCTTTTTCTGTTTTGTTTTGGTCAGTAGTTCTCCTCCGCCGTCTGTTGACTCCACAAGACGGTCTAGAGGGTCCTCCAGTAGCTGAGGGTGGGCTCTGTCGAGGCTCAGAGCCCGGCACTGCACCTGCCTGGTGGAGCTCCACAGGGCGAGCACCAGAACGAGATTTATTTGACGGTGTACTCTCCATAGAAAAAAAAAAGCGAGTTGCATGATACTGTGGTTTCCGGTGCGCCTTCTGGCCCAGTATCTACGACTTTAGCACCTGTTCAACGGGAGAGTGGGCTCATCCCTAATCTGTTTATGTTCCCAGTAGTAGACTATTCGCAAGCAGCCTGGGGGTGTCACTGCTCTGCGCGGACCTTGTTTACCGAGGCGGCGTCCGAGCTCGTATGGTGAAAATATGGTTGCGTTTCTCGCAGATTAGCGCTGTCTTTCCCGTGGCTTTTCTGCCATCCTGCAACTTTGAGTTAGGGAGTTCTGAGCTCCAGTCTCTTTCCCAGGCATTTTATCCTGGCCTGGCACGCATACAGAGGACCCCACTTCTGGTTCTAAGTTAGCAGTTGGGGATAGGTGGGGTAGCACACTGTGCATTCCCCGTCATCCAGGGGGCTCTCCAACTATGCAGAGCTTGCACAATGCTGTGCTCTGGTTCGGGGCTCTCCCAAGGAATCCTCACGTCCTGCACAGAGCCACTTCCCGATACCCACCACCTGCCAACCCTCCATTGTAGAAATCTCCTGCATGCGGCCATCCAGTCAAGAGCCAGTATTAAGTCTGGTGCCCAAGTGATCCCCCCAAGCTCAGTGTGCAATGCTGGGTTCTCATCATGCTGCAACACAGGAGGGATTGTGATGCTCAGCCATCTCTCTCAATTCTGCACCGATAAGTGACATCGGGGACTTAACTTTGCCTCAGTACTCGGAGGCCAATTGAGGCAACGGTCGCCATGGGCGTGATAGACGACAAACAGTGAAGAATGAGGCAAGAAAGCATTTAACCCATGAAGTGGGGGTGGATTGGTGCAGACCAGAGCATGTACCACTCGCCGGTGGGTTCTGCATCTACACCTATAGGGTTCCACCCACTCCTCAGCCCATTTAGTCTGGCCCCTCACCCAGGACCTGTCCGGCTTGGGTACATCATCGCTTCACATCCAATATGTTATAATGAAAATCACATACATTATTCACATACTCTAGAAACACTGACCGTCTCCCACGACGGATGGCCACAGACTCCCCTTTAACAACTCAGTATTCTTCTCTGACACGTATGCTAACTTCATTCACTTCGCACGCTTTTCTCATGTCCTGTAAACCTCAATTCACACATGAACGCCTCTATGAGTATTCTTCAACCATACTCTAGTGCTTCTTTTAAATGTAACATTCCAAGCTTGCATACTTCAATAATTAATACACTCTAAACAGAGTTACTCTTTCTCTACCCACACACAATGCATATACAACGTCATGTATCTCATGACCTTAACCTACTTACTAACAAACTTCAGGACCGTATACAAAAATCCTTAACACCTAACAGTAAACTTCGAAGATATGACAACAGCTATCAACAAATTTCCTGAGTGTGTCCTATTCTTCACTAATTGTCTTCTTCTCAATCCCTGTTCTGCTGGTGCCTGTCTAATTCTTATCATCAGTTGCACATTGGTGATGTTGTCACATCATTTACATCCTTACATTTTGTGCAAAGCATCTGTTAATGAAAGTCTGTAACTTCTGTTCCATTAGAAGTTTGTAATGATTGTGCTTGGGACAACAATTGTACTTTTATCTTTAGTTTGACACTGTCTCTTTGTGTAATGTAATACACCTCCATTCATTCATTCATTAACCCTCCACTCCCAAAGGAGCATAGGCCTTCAACAAACACATGCCAAGTCCCTCTGTCACGTGCCATCCATCTCAAGTTCTTTCCACGTTCTCCTATTCATTTTTCACCTCTGTTTCCTAGCTCTCTTCTCCATGTGCTTCTTGGTCTACCTCTGCCTCTCTTGCCCTGGGGATTCCAGAACAAGGACTGCCTTGTAATGCTATCAACAGGTTTCCTCAGTGTGTGTCCTATCCATCGCCATCGTCTTCTTCTCATCTCTTGTTCCACTGGCACTTGTCTAGTTCTTGTCATCAGTTCCACGTTGGTAACCTTGTCATACCATTTTAATCCCTCTATTCTACGCAAGCACCCATTTATGAAAGTCTGTAGCTTTTTGGTTGTTGTCTTTGTGCTTCTCTCTGTTTCAGAGCCATACAATAGGACTGACTTGACATTTGAGTTGAAGATTCTTATTCTGGTGTTGGATCCCCTCTCTAGTACGGTTTATCAATTCTGTTGTTGACTGTTCTCCAAGACAGTAACTAGACTGTCCTGTATCTTTGTCTCTTTCTCCCCTAATTTTCTCTGTTATCACAATATAATCTAGTTTTTTTCTTTCTTCTCATAACATGTCCTAAGAAAGTGAATTGCTTCCTTCTAATTTAAGTAATAAGATTCCTTCTAATTTAAGTAATAAGATTCCTTCTAATTTAAGTAATAAGATTCCTTCTAATGTAAGTAATAAGATTCCTTCTAATTTAAGGAATAAGATTCCTTCTAATTTATAGTAATAAGATTCCTTCTAATTTAAGTAATAAGATTACTTCTAATTTAAGTAATAAGATTACTTCTAATGTTAAGTAGATAAGATTACTTTATAATTTAAGTAATAAAATTCCTTCTAATTTAAGTAATAGATTCCTTTCTAATTTAAGTAATAAGATTCCTTCTAATTTTAAGTAATAAGATTTCCTGCTAATTTAAGTAAGGTAGATTCCTTCTAATTTAAGTAATCAGATTCCTTCTAATTTTAAGTAATAAGAATTCCTTCTAATTTACGTAATAATGATTCCTTCTAATTTAAGTATAGATTACTTCTAATTTAAGTAATAAGATTACTTCTAATGTAAGTAATAAGATTACTTATAATTTTAAGTAATAAAATTCCTTCTAATTTACAAGTAATAAGATTCCTTCTAATTTAAGTAATAACGATTTCCTTCTAATTTAAGTAATAAGATTATTCTAATTTAAGTAATAAGATTCCTAGATCTAATTTAAGTAATAAGATTACCTTCTAATTTAAGTATAAGATTACTTCTCAATGTTAAGTAATAAGATTACTTATAATTTAAGTAATAAAATTACTTCTAAATTTAAGTAATAAGATTTACTTCTATTTTAAGTACTAAGACCTTGGAGCACTCTGGTGTAGTGGTTAACCACACTGCACTGGCGATTCGGTTGATCCAGGTTCAAAACCCTGGTGAAGGACATTTGAAGGTGTGTCATGACAGGGACTGGAATAACCTGAATCCGGCTCTGAGCCGACCCAGCTCTAATGGAGGTACCTCCAAAACCGGCAAGTTTTTCTGCTTGAATGGCGAGAGGACACCTGTCATTGTAAGGGAAAAGAGGGGTACACACATAAAATCCACTCTCAGGTTAGACATATTAAACCGTAGATTTCACCTCGAGTAATAGCGGGCGTATGAAAAAAAAAGTACTAAGATTCTTTCTAATGTGAGTAATAAGCTTTCTTCTAATGTGAGTAATAAGCCTTCACCTTCTAATGTGAGTAATAAGCATTCCTTCTAATGTGAGTAATAAGCTTCCAGTTCTGATGTGAGTAATAAGCTTCCTTCTGATGCTGAGTAATAGAGATTCCATTCTAATATGAGTAATAAGCGTCCTTCTAATGTGTGTAATAAGATTCCTTCTGATGTGAGTAATAAGCTTCCTTACTGATGTGAGTAATAAGCTTCCTTCTAATGTGAGTAATAAGCTTCCTTCTAATGTGAGTAATTACGATTCTTCTGATCAAGTGAGTACAGTAATAAGATTCCTTCTAATATGAGTTAATAAGCTTCCTTTAATGTGAGTAATAAGATCCTTCTGATGTGGGTATTAAGCTTCCCTTCTAAATGTGAGTAATAAGATTCCTTCTGATGTGAGTAATAAGCTTCCTTGATGTGAGTAATAAGCTTCCTTCATGATGTGAGTATATAAGCTTCCTTCTAATGTGAGTAATTTATAGATTCTTCTAATATGAGTAATAAGATTCCTTCTAATGTGAGTAATAATATTCCTTCTAATGTGAGTAATAAGATTTTGTACACTGGCTTTCTTCAGGACATCCTTATTATTATTCTTAGCTGTCATTAGTTATTGTTTTTATCAGCTTTTGTAAAACCACATCTCTGTGACCTTCTCTGTGGCCTTCTCTGTGACCTTCTCTGGTGGCCTTACTCTGTGGCCATCTCTGTGGCCTTCTCTGTGGCCATCTCTGTGGCTTTCTCTGTGGCCATCTCTGTGGCCTTCTCTGTGTGGCCATCTCTGTGGCCTTCTCTGTGGCCATCTCTGTGGCCTTCTCTGTGGCAATCTCTGTGGCCTTCTCTGTGGCCATCTCTGTGGCCTTCTCTGTGGCCCATCTCTGTGGCCCCTTCTCTGTGGCCTTCTCTGTGGCCTTCTCTGTGCCTTCTCTGTGGCCATCTCTGTGGCCTTCTCTGTGGGCCTTCTCTGTGGCCTTCTCTGTGGCCTTCAGGGATTAAAAAAACAACTTTGTTTACTAATTCTCAATGACTCACTTGTCAGGATTGACTCGTATGTAACTACAGAACTCTTTCTTACAAACATGGGCTATTCTGTTGTTACACCTTTGAGAAGCATGTTCAATCGTATGCATACCTGTCAACCTTCTGAGATGAAAACCTGTTTGCCGGACAATAAAAACCTTACACACACCAAATAAAAACGCAAAAAAAATATATTAATAAATTTACACATGTACAGTTTTTAAAATGAGAAGTGACATATACTAATTAATTAAAATGTTTGAAATAGTGTGATATAAAACATTACTAATAAAGTCTCATGCTGTTCTTTTATTGTCTGTTGGGAATGTGAGCGAAAATCAATTAAAATGTTTGTTACATCCCTTAAAGTTAACAACGGCATTCTTAAAGGGGGGTGGGGGCGTGTGATTGTAATGTAATAACAATGAAGACAAAAACAGCTGCCATGTTTAAAAGCAAAAATATGCTAGTAGTTTCATCTGTGAGAATGCAGTGCCTACCATTATCCCAATAAAAAAAACAATCTTTAATATCTGCTAGTTTTAAATTAAAGAATTCATCCTTTGCATAAAATTCTGCTGTACTACCATGACTCTGACCCTATCTGCGAGCTTTCGTTTCTTGTGAATTATGCTCATCCATCATTTGATGGAGAATTTTTTTAGCAAATAATCTTGGGGAGGAAAAAAAAACTGGTGTGAAATGAAGAACAGTAATAAGGATTAAGTTGAAATAGAAAAAAGAATTCAGAGGTCACAGTAAAAAAAGCAGAAAAGGTTAGGTTTAGGAATCCTAAACTAACCATTAAAGACATCTGCGACTTATTTGTAATGACATCAAAGAACATTGACCACTGTCCTTTCATTTCAACCCAAAAAAAAACGAACACCAAATTTACAAAATTTTATTGATGAAAAGTTTGTAGATCAGATGGTTATGGATTTGGCTGCTGTGATCCCATGTTGTTGTAGGGAATTCTGTGATGTTGTCTATCTGTCTGCCTGTGGTCTTCCCTGTGCTCTGAAACCAGATTTAGTGTTGCAGGTGCATAGTGGTAATTTATCAGGCTCAATTCTCATGTGATGTCCCAAACCACTTATTTTCTGACTCTGTATACTTGATGCTGGATGTACTTCCACAGTTTTTTTGTGGGGGTGACACTTGGTAATACTTAATGCAGGATTAGTTCCCACATTAGTTTTTTCTGACTCTGTATACTTGAGCAGGATGTAGTTCCCACAGTTTTTTGGACTCTGTATACTTGATGCAAGATGTAGTTCCCACAGCTTTTCTGACTCTGGATTACTTGATGCAGGTAGGTAGTTCCCCACAGTTTTTCTGACTCTGTATACTTTGATGCAGGAATTGTAGTTCCCACAGTTTTTCTGACTCTGTATACTTGATGCAGGATGTAGTTCCACAGTTTTTCTGACTTATACTTGATACAGGATGTATGTTCCCACAGTTTTTCTGACTCTGTATAACTTGATGCAGGATGTAGTTCCCACAGTTTTTCTGACTTGTATACTTGATGCAGATGTAGTTTCCTACAGTTTTTCTGACTTCATCATTTCTCATTCTGATATTATTTTTGGCTTTAAGGCATCTCATGTCACAGGATGTGAGTTGTCCTCTTGTGTTGCTTTGGTAAGGCACCAAGAGATGTGGAGCACACAAAAAGATTGTGGCCATAGGAAACAATTTTAAGGAAAGAGGAGTTAGGGGATGACAAATAAGATAAGATCATGTTTAGTTTTTAAACTATGGCATGGAATTAGACCAACAACAAACTGATTCAATCAATCAATCCCCTTTAGCTCCGTAAAAGGAGCATAGGCCATCAACAAACACATGCCAAGTCTTCCTGCATTGTGCCATCTGTAAAGTTCTTTCCATGTCTTTCTCATCATTCTCACCTCTGTCTCCAGTTCTTCTCTCATGTATTTTTGGGTCTACGTTCTGCCTCTCTTTCTCTGGTGATTCCATAACACAGACTTGCCTTGGTAATGCTATCAGCAGGTTTCCTCAGTGTGTGTTCTATCCATCGTCCAGCGTCTTCTTCTCATCTCTTGTTCCACTGGCACTTGCCCTGTTTCCTGTCATCAGTTCCACATTGGTGACCTTGTCATACCCAGGTTTCAATCCGTCTATTCTGAACTGATGGAGTGTGCATAACAAAATCAAGATATAAGAATGGAGATGATCTGCTGCGGTCTCAAATCACAGCATCTTGACTTGACATTTGGGACACCAAGGCTCATTAAAATAACCACCTACTGCTGGTGCCCCCTTGTAGGAAGCCTGCATCAAGGTATTCAAGAGCACACGCAGTAGTGGTTTCTTTAAAATTTGTTTTATATGATGAGGTTGCCATTCCCACATAGAAGCTCGTATTTAATTATTTTCTCTTTGCTTCCTATGGAGCATAGAACCACTACTGTAGCTGGCTTCCTTGCAGGCAAGCCTGTTTAAAGCAGTAACATGGTGGTTTCTATAGAAGTTTTGTTTTACATGATGATGTTGGCAGGCCTCTTACACACATACACAACCTATTACTTGTCTTGTACAACATGCCTGAGGGAGCAGTTGTCCTGTGTTCTTTTTTTTATCTGAGAAGCAACTCCTGTCAGCGTAATACAGGACACAACTTCGGCTTCAGCTATACAGGACACAACCTCCGGCAACTATACAGGACACAACCTCCGGCAGCAACACAGGACACAACCTCTGGCAACAAACACAGGACACAACCTCCGGCAGCCACACAGGACACAACCTCTGGCAGCAACACAGGACACAACCTCCGGCAACAACACAGGACACAACCTCCGGCAGCTATACAGGACACAACCTCCGGCAGCAACACAGGACACAACCTCTGGCAGCTATACAGGACACAACCTCCGGCAACAACACAGGACACAACCTCCAGCAGCTATACAGGACACAACCTCCGGCAGCTATACAGGACACAACCTCCGGCAGCTATACAGGACACAACCTCCGGCAGCAACACAGGACACAACCTCCGGCAACAACACAGGACACAACCTCCAGCAGCTATACAGGACACAACCTCCGGCAACAACACAGGACACAACCTCCAGCAGCTATACAGGACACAACCAGCTCCATAGGCAACTATTAAAGACACAATCCCCCTCCGGCAGCTATACAGGACACAACCTCCGGCAACTTATACAAGACACAACCTCCGGCAGCTATACAGGACACAACCTCCGGCAACTATACAGGACACAACCGCAGGCAGCAAACAGGACACAACCTCCGGCACAAAACAGGACACAACCCCTCCGGCAGCTCTACAGGACACAACCTCCGCAACAACACAGGACACAACCTCCCAGCAGGCTATACAGGACACAACCTCCGGCAGCTATACAGGACACAACCTCCGGCAGCTATACAGGACACAACCTCCCAGCAGGCAACACAGACACAAACCGTCCGGCAACAACACAGGACACAACCTCCGGCAGCTATACAGGACACAACCTCTGGCAACAACAAGAGACACAACCTCCAGCATCTATACAGGACACAACCTCGGGGCAACTATACAAGACACAACCTCTGGCAGCTATTACAGGACACAACCTCCGGCAACTATACAAGACACAACTCCGGCAGCTATACAGGACACAACCTCCGGCAACGAACACAGGACACAACCTCTGGCAGCTATACAGGACACAACCTCCGGCAACTATACAAGACACAACTCGCCGGCAGCTATTCAGGACACAACCTCCGGGCAGCTAACACAGGGAACAACCTCCGCAGCAGCAACACAGGACACGAACCTCTGGCAGCTACACAGGACACACCTCTGGCAGCTACACAGGGCACACCTCCGGCAGCTATACAGGACACAACCTCTTATTTGTCACCTCTTATGACAATCTTGAGGGAACAGTAGGCCTATTCTTTCTGTTGTCTGCTCAGAGACTACCCAGAACTACATTGGGCTAAAATTAATAAAACAGTGAGTTTAATTTGAACATGTCACAACTGATAAAGAATTATATGTAGTTTGAAGTTGAAACAAATATGAAACATAATTCCTTGTGTGGATTTTTAATACCAGGTGGAAGAGCTTCGTTGCGTCTGAGAGAAACCTGCGAGTTCGTGTAAAGAGTCTGACTAATGAGCTGGCGTTGTACAAAAGGTTAGGCATGCTGGGTAAAGGTTGTCTAAAGAATATCATGCATCTTCTTTCTCCTTGTTTGTTTGCATCTTAAGGAACATAGGGACCACCACAGTTTGGCTAAGCCTTCATCTAAGTAAGGTACATAGGGACCACAACAGTTTGGCTAAGCCTTCATCTAAGTAAGGAACATAGGACCACCACAGTTTGGCTAAGCCTTCATCCTAAGTAAGGAACATAGGGACCACCACAGTTTGGCTAAGCCTTCATCTAAGTAAGGAACATAGGGACCACCACATTTTTGGCTAAGCCTTCAATCTAAGTAAGGTACATAGGGACCACCACAGTTTGGCTAAGCCTTCATCTAAGTAAGGAACATAGGGACCACCACAGTTTGGCTAAGCCTTCATCTAAGTAAGGAACATAGGGACCACCACAGTTTGGCTAAGCCTTCATCTAAGTAAGCAACATAGGGACCACCACAGTTTGGCTAAGCCTTCCATCTAAGCAGTTGTGGTCACTATAGCAATGTAGTTTTACATGGTAAAGCTACTGTCCATCATCACAACCCTACATTTGTCAGCTCTCAAATGTATCAGAGGAACAGTGGTGTTATTCTATCTCTAATTGCTCATAGAAATCCCAGGGGTAACATTAGGTTGTCCAGAAAGTAAGGACAAATATTTGTTATGTTAAAACTTAATTGATATCATCATAAATTTTGTGTCAACTATTATATGTGACTGTGAAACATGGCGAATAACGAAGACAGTAACCACGAAGTTATTGACTGTCATAAATGGCTGCTTGTTTAGAATAGAAGGATTGAAGTGGTATGACCCGATTGTCAGTGCAGAAGTGATAAGAACCAGCCAAATGCTAGTCAAACAAGAAGATGCTGGAGTTGGATAGGATTCACATTGAGGAAACCTATTGATAGGATTCACATTGAGGAAACCTATTGATAGGATTCACATTGAGGAACCTATTGATAAGATTCACATTGAGGAAACCTATTGATAAGATTCACATTGAGGAAACCTATTGATAAGATTCACATTGAGGAAGTACCTATTGATAAGATTCACATTGAGGAAACCTATTGATAGCATTAAAAAGGCAGTCCCCTATTCTGGAATCCCCAGGGTAAGAGGTAGAGGGATACCAAAAAGCACAAAGAGAAGAGAACTGGAGACAGAAATAAAAGAACGGACTTTGAACTGATAGCCCAGGACTGGAAAACTTGGTATTGAGTTTGTGTTCACAAAGCCTATGCTCCTTGGGGAGCTGAAGGGTATTGAATGATCATCATCATCATCATCATTGCACTTGAGCTGCCAAGGGACTAACCGAAGTACTCCGGACTATTATCTTTACACTCAGGCTGTTAGTGTGAAAAAGGGAGGCATTCAAAGAAGAGTTGGCTACCCGAAGAAAAGCAGCTGGGAGACTTTTTCAGGCCATAAATCGAGGATTCCTCAGCAAAAAGACAAAGATGGCTGTATACCACTCCACATGTGTATCAGACTTGACCTATGGATGCTAGTCAAGGGCAATGGCTACAACCCTTAAAAGCAAGCTCCGAACCTCAGAAATGAGGTATCTGAGGAAGATGGTTGAAGTAACCAGATGAGACATTGTGACGGTGAGTGATGGGTCACGGCGCCACTTAGAAATGTGTCACATTGCCACTGTATTTCTCGGCACCACTTAGAGATGTGTGGCCGGGCTGTTAGGACTCTTGATTTATAGTCACTAGGTGTCTGATTGCAGACTAATGATGTCATTCATATTTAGATTTCTTTTTATTTATGTTCCAAGTTAAGTTTGTCTCTATAATGGCCAACTCCGCCAGAGGTGGTGACTTCTTGGATGAACACTTGGGGTACCAGGCTCGTTCGTATCCTTCTATGTTGTTTTTATAAGTGACATTTCATAAAGTGGTAGAATAGTCTACAATGCAACAAGTTCAGCAACAGGAAGAGATCAAATCAGATTCCAGCACTCAGTTAAAAACTTTATTAATGTCAAACCTGAACAAGCATGTCAATCGGCAAATTTACAAAATGCATCAGTTGGGTTCAGCAAAAGTTGTATCCTTATATACGAGGGCTATTCCAAAATCAACCTCAATTGGCTGGTAAAAAATTTAAAAAAAATTGACAATAAACATCTAAATACATGCAAAAGTTACATACATCACTGCTTTACTTTTCCACATAGTCACCACCCAAATTCAGGCACTTGTCGTATCGTGGCACGAGTTTTTGTAAACCCTGGTCAAGGAACAGTGCCGCCAGGGTACTTAGCCAGTTGTTGATTCCATCCATGAGCTCCTCGGCGGTGTTGAAGCCGCCGGTAGCCAGCCATGACCTTCATCTTGCCGAAGAGATGATAATCGCTTGGTGCCAAGTCCGGGCTGTAAGGGGGGTGGTGGGGGGGGGGGGGGAAAAAATTTTCCCACTTAAACTGCTCAAGTAAAGCCTTTGTGCGAGCAGCAGTGTGGGGCCGCGCGTTGCTGTGTAGGATAATGATGCCACTGGTGAGCATTCCGCGCCTTTTGTTTTGGATCGACCGACGAAGCTTCTTCAGTGTTCCACAATAAACGTCTGACGTTATTATGGTCCCTGGTGTCATGAATTCCGTCAACAAAGGTCGATCCAAAACAAAAGGCGCGGAATGCTCACCAGTGGCGTCATTATCCTGCACGACAACGCGCGGCCCCACACTGCTGCTCGCACAAAGGCTTTATTTGAGCAGTTTAAGTGGGAAATTTTCAACCACCCCCCTTACAGCCCGGACTTGGCACCAAGCGATTATCATCTTTTCGGCAAGATGAAGGTCTGGCTGGCTACCCGGCGCTTCGACACCGCCGAGGAGCTCATGGATGGAATCAACAACTGGCTAAGTACCCTGGCGGCACCGTTCCTTGACCAGGGGTTACAAAAACTCATGCCACGGTACGACAAGTGCATGAATTTGGGTGGTGACTGTGGAAAAGTAAAGCAGTGATGTATGTAACTTTTGTATGTATTTAGATGTTATTGTCGATTTCTTTAAATTTTTACCAGCCAATTGGAGGTTGATTTTGGAATAGCCCTCGTATTACAAGTTTTCCATGTCTGACTTCAACAACTTGTGGCACATATATTTCTCGATAATGTTCTGTCCTTCTTAATATTCTCAGAGAGCTCCTTAGGTGTAATGGTTTAGCAAGTATCTCTACACTCTTTATGTAGATTATCTAGCTGCGAATCAATTAGTAACTACTTGCTTAGACATGTGCTTTTTTCTTTACAGAAGTTTATTTTCCCCCTGAAATAGTTATCAAGCTAATTACCCGAAAGTGTACTTACACTGTAATACACTTGAGAATGCATAATCGCAATTCTCTCAACTAATGTAGAAATTGTTGTTCGCTTCACAAATACTGTATTGATGTCAGTAGGATAGTATCTTGAGTGTAAGAGTCGGACCTTTATGTTATATATATCTGGGAGCGTCAGGTTGCCACAACACCAAAATATAAAACGCGTCCATGTGCTAAGGCTCTCTTCATACAACTGATTTCTAGTTTACAATATTTTGTTAACCCAAAATGGTGCGTGATCTCGCCACCTTTTGATTGGATATCTTAATATTTTATGATTTATTTTATTGGGCTTAGTTTCGCTGTTCCATAGACAATCTTGGCTATTCCCATTTAACGTCACTATTTTTGCTATGGCAACTCCCACCTTGCCGGTTACACCATCCTGTAAAAAAATTTAAACCACAAAAAACTTCGACAAATATGGACAAGTCAAATAAAGAAAATAAAACACAGCCATCCAAGACAGGGGAAGGTCCTCTCGCGGGGAGGCGTATGATGCAACACAGAGAAAGCCGAAAGGAGTCTGTGTTGCTGACTAACCTTCTTTCTTCTAGGAGAACTTCCAGATTTGGCACCTGGAATGTTTGGACATTAAACGAACAAGGGAAAGTGGCGCAAGTAGCAGCAGAAATGAGGGAATACAAAATCGAGGTTCTGGGAATGTGTGAAACAAAGTGGAAGGGGGGTAGACAGGAAGAAACTCATCACAGGTGAATTGGTGCTGCCCTCAGGACATGAAGACGAAAGTTCACACCACAGTGAAGGGGTAGCTCTTATGTTATCTAAAGAAGCACAGAAAGCACTAATTGAATGGGAAGCTGTTGGACCCAGAATAATAACAGCTTCTTTCAAAACAGCTAAAAAGAAAATTCATGTAAATGTCATCCAATGTTATGCACCAACTAATGACAAAGAAGAGTCTGTGAAAGAAGCATTTTATACTAAACTACAGGAAATTATGGATAAAGTAAAAAGAAGAGACATCACAATTTTGATGGGTGACATGAATGCAAAGATAGGTACAGTCAACACTGGATTTGAAGAAGTCATGGGAAAACATGGGCTAGGAGTAATGAATGAAAATGGAGAGCTATTCGCAAACTTCTGTGCTTCATATCAACTGGCTATAGGAGGAAGCATGTTTCCACATAAGAGAATACACAAGGCAACATGGATATCACCAGACCATAGAACAGAAAATCAGATTGATCATATATGCATAAACAAGAAGTTTAGATCATCATTGCAGGATGTAAAGGTATATAGAGGAGCAGATGTGGCATCAGATCACCATCTTCTGATAGCCAAAGTAAAAATGAAACTCAAGAGATATGCAACAATGCAAAATTATAGACAACAGTTTAATGTAGGACAGCTAAGAAATCAAGAAACAAGAGACAAATTTGCGGTCACAGTATCCAACAAATTCCAAGTGCTCCAACAGCTGGAAGATGTAGAGAATACAGAAGACTATTGGCAGCAGGTCAAAACAGTATGGAAGGAAACATGTGAAGAAATACTGGGGAAAAGGGAAAGACAACAAAAAGCATGGATAACAACAGAAACCATCAATAAGATAAAAGACAGAAAAAACAAGAAAGCAGAGTTAAACACAAGCAAAACTAGAAGCTCCAAAGCCAAGGCTCAAGAAGTGTACACAGAAGCAAACAAAGAAGTAAAAAGAAGTATCAAAAGAGACAAGAGGAAGTATATTGAGGAGTTGGCAAGAGAGGCAGAAGATGCTGCAGCCAAAGGAAATATGAGAGAACTGTATAGCAGCACAAAGAAGCTAACAGGGAAATACAAGCAAACAAGTTGCCTCATAAAAGACAAGAATGGGAAACTGCTCAGCAATATACAAGAGCAAATGAAGAGGTGGACAGAATATTTTGGGGGACCTTCTCAATAGACCAGCTCCACAAAACCCGCCGGACATCCAGCCAGCAGAAGAAGAGCTACAAATTAACGGTGAAAGACCAACGAAGGAAGAAATAAAGAAAGCCATAAAGCTTCTAAGAGAGGGAAAAGCGTCTGGACCTGATGGCATTCCAGCAGAGGCCATCAAAGCAGATATCGACACGGCTACAGAGATGTTATATAAATTACTTGGTAAAGTCTGGGAAAAGGAAGAGATACCAGCAGAATGGAAGGAAGGATATCTGGTTAAGTTGCCTAAGAAGGGAAATTTACAAGAGTGCACAAATTATAGAGGAATAATGTTACTATCAGTGCCAGGAAAAGTATTAAACAGGATTATCCTTGAGAGATTAAAAGAGTCCATAGACAAGAAACTGAGAGATGAACAAGCAGGTTTTCGACAAAACAGATCATGTACAGACCAGATAGCCACTTTGAGAATAATAGTTGAACACAGTCTGGAATGGAATTCACCACTATACATCGGATTTGTGGACTACGAAAAGGCATTTGACAGTGTAGACAGAGAATCACTTTGGAAATTGATGAGGCATTATGGAGTTCCCCTGAAGATCATTAATTTTAATAAAGAAAACATATGAAGACATGACATGCAGAGTTCTTCACGAAGGACAGCTTACAGAACCGTTTGGGATAAGAACAGGAGTGCGACAGGGATGCCTCTTGTCTCCATTTCTTTTTCTTGCTGGCAATAGATTGGGTTATGAGATCATCGACAACACACAACAGAAATGGAATCCAGTGGACTCTGACTAAGCAGTTGGATGATCTGGATTTTTGCTGATGACTTGGCTCTTCTGTCCCATAACCGTAATCAGATGCAGGACAAATTGAAAACACTCGATGAGAGGTCACAGCAATTGGGTCTGAAAATACACAGGGAAAAGACAAAAATAATGAGAATAAATGCAGGTAATGATAACAGGGTTGAACTTGAAGAAACACCAATTCAAGATGTAGAATCATACACATATCTTGGCAGTAATATAGACAAAGTTGGAGGGACAGACAGCGATATCAAAATAAGAATACAAAAGGCAAGAGGAGCTTTCATTGCATTGGGAAATATATGGAGATCAAGAGAAATCGGATCCAACACGAAAATAAGAATCTTCAACTCAAATGTGAAGTCAGTCCTATTGTATGGCTCGGAGACATGGAGAACAACAAAGACAACAACCAAAAATCTACAGACTTTCATAAATGGGTGCTTGCGTAGAATAGAGGGATTAAAATGGTATGACAAGGTTACCAACGTGGAACTGATGACAAGAACTAGACAAGTGCCAGTGGAACAAGAGATGAGAAGAAGACGATGGCGATGGATAGGACACACACTGAGGAAACCTGTTGATAGCATTACAAGGCAGTCCTTGTTTCTGGAACCCCCAGGGCAGAGAGAGGCAGAGGAAGACCAAGAAGTACATGGAGAAGAGAGTTGGAAACAGAGGTGAAAATGATGAGGAGAACATGGAAAGAACTTGAGATGATGGCACGTGACAGGAGGACTTGGCATGTGTTTGTTGAAGGCCTATGCTCCTTTGGGATTGGAGGGTTATGAATGAATGAATGAACTCCCACCTCAGGAAGCGTTGGGCTGCCCACTTGAACTAGTTTCAGTTTCAGTTTCTATCTTATTTTATAATAGCGTAACTTACACTTTTATTTGATGAAGTGTCGTAACTGCTTTTCCTATTCTAAGTCATATTAATAGCACGGATAATGCTAGCGTAGGCCATCCGGTTACAACATGGTCTGCAGCCGGATGATACTGCGGGGCCTCGGAACCCAGCCCCTGTAGACCCAAGTAGAACAGTCCCAGCAACGATGGTTTGGCCATGTATGCAGACTGGAAGAAGATCGGCTACCACGACAGATATAGGAAACCAAGGGCTGAGGGTTCCAGACCTCCAGGATGACCCAGAGTTTACTGGGTGGACAACATTAGACAATCCCTGAAGGACCAAGGACTGAATTGGAACCAGGTCAGGAGGAATACCGCCAATAGGGGGACAGTATGGCATTTCTCTCTGGCAAACTTCTACACCCCAGGGCAGAAGAGGAAGAGGATTGACTAAGTAAGTATAACAACTTTCCACATTGCCATACCCTGGCCATACCATTTCAGTCCATCTGTTTTACTACACAAGATGTAGTACAGATGGATTTAGATTGGGGCTTGAGGGGACAGTCGAGAACAAAGGCACTGAAGAGGCTTAGTGAAACTGCGGAAAAGGCATCATGCTGGCTGTGGAACAACCGCAATGGGCTATGGAACTCGGGACAGTAAACTCTGCGGTACAGAAAACATCAGGAATTTGTCTAAGTCCACAATAAGTTGAGTTTTTCAGTGTGCTGGTGAAAAGGCTATGACTGACAGGCAACATGCGGCGTATATAGTATAGAGGTGTTTGGCACACAGAATTACAGTTGCTAGCGCGCAGTGGCTAGCCTCGTCGGCTTCGTGGAGGTGTGTCAGTGTCTGTTCCTAGTCGTGGTATGCGGCGGAACGAACGGAATAATTTATCTTCTCTGTGGTTACTTTCACAGTTGCCTCCACGGCTGGCGGAGTTGTGGATTTTAAACTTGCTACCAAAGTGAAATGGGTTCATTTTCGATACAAGACAACAGGAGGCTGAGACACTTGGGAGTCATGACCCAAGTGGGCCCGCCCCCCTTAGAGTGTAAAGGAGTAGAGGGCCGAAACACTTGTTCGACGGGGGGACTCCTTCTGATGATCAGATTGCCTCCTGTTGTATCGCTCTGTATAGAGTTTCCTATCATCACAAGCATCCATTTATGAAAGTCTGTAAATTGTTGGTTTTGGTTTCTGTTGTCCTCCTTGTTTCAGAGCCATACAATAGGATTGACTTAAACTTGAGTTAAAGATTCAGATTATTGTGTTGAACTTGATTTTTTTTGGATATCCCTATATTTCTCAATGCAGTACAGGCTCCTCATGGCTTTTGGATTTTTTTTTTTTTTGGATGTCCCTGTCTGTTCTAATCTTATTTTAATATCCATGTTTGTCCCTCCAACTGTATCAGTACTAATTGCCAAGATCTGTCTATATGTTGATGTGCCAAGATCTGTCTATATGTTGATGTGCCAAGATCTGTCTATATGTTGATGTGATACTGTTCAAATATTTTCAGAGGAAGGACATTAACAAGAAGGGGCTCCAAGGAACAAAATGGTTCAGCAGACAGACAAACTGCAGCTCATAACTTGTCTTCATCACGGCAGCGTTCATTGTCAAATGATCGAACATCTGGGAGATCAGGATCTGGTAGTAGATTACGACCTGGATCTAGGGAGAGACCTCACTATATACGCAGGTCCAACTCTACAGAACAAATATCTCGTTCTTCTTTAAATGGCAATGGTCTCAGGGCACGGTCAAACTCATTTGACCGAAATACATCGGCTAACCGAAGTCGCTTGTCAGCTGGTTCTGGAAGTAACCGCAGCCGTACACCTTCACCAGCAGGTACATGGTTTTCATCATCATCATCATCATTCCCCATTTTGCTCCTTATGGAGATGGACAAACTATAGCTGATCTCCCTTGTAGGGAACTTGTTTGCACCAAAGCTTCGTAGTGGTAGTTTCTGTAGTAGTTTATTTGACATAATGAGGTTGCTAGCCAAATGCACCAGATCATACCAGTCACATCTTACGACATGCCTGAGTGAGCAGTACTATTTTGTCTGTGTCTCCTCAGAGACCCCCTGGGGCAGTTATTCTATTGGTCAGTTTTGTACAACTGTAACAGATACTCCAGACTTTCTCTCCGTCCTCTTCTCTTCCATGCTTCTCAATCAGCTTGGAACCACTACTGTAGTTGGCTTCCATAACAAACTGATGTTAAAGCACTTTTGTGTGTTCTTGTTGTGGTGATTTCTGTAGCAACTTGTTTTACATGATGAGACAGCCATCCACATTTGTATCCTCATATTAGAGAGACCTGCACACCCAGTTATCAGCCATTTGAAAATAAAGATCATTTTGTTAAGTGTGTTTGTTTCATGTTCCTTCACCTCCTCAAGGACACATGCCAAGTCCTCTTGTACTTACTTAGTCGTTCCTCTTCTACCGTGAGGTGTAGAGGTACCTCTTGTCCTGTGTTTCATGTTCCTTCACCTCCTCAAGGACACATGCCAAGTCCTCTTGTACTTACTTAGTCGTTCCTCTTCTACCGTGAGGTGTAGAGGTACCTCTTGTCCTGTGTTTCATGTTCCTTCACCTCCTCAAGGACACATGCCAAGTCCTCTTGTACTTACTTAGTCGTTCCTCTTCTACCGTGAGGTGTAGAGGTACCTCATGTCCTGTGTTTCATGTTCCTTCACCTCCTCAAGGTCACATGCCAAGTCCTCTTGTCCTGACCATCAGCTCAAGGTCATTTTATGTCTTCCTCATTACTTTTATGTCTGTCTCCTGTTCTCTTTTTTTTTCTCTCCCTCTGACCTTGAGGATTCCAGAACAAGGACTGCCCTGTAATACTATCAACAGGTTTCCTCAGTGTTTATATAATAACAGCTTTAATTTCTTTTTTCAGTATCCAGGAGATTTAACCCAACAGCTTTCATCAAAGAGAAAGAGAGAAAACAGACAGAAGCCAACTGTAAAAAGTGAGTTTGAAAGATATAATTTGGTGGCAAGAAAGTAGGAGAGAGACTGACTGTTGAAATAACACTTTGAAATTACTTTCATTGACTTTTGAATCAGGAAAAAATGTATGTTTTTTTTCTTTCTAACTTATTTCATTCATGATGTTTATGTTTTCCTCCTTCATTGATGATGTTTGTTTTTCCCCTCCATTCATGATGTTTGTATTTTTCCCCCTCCCTGACTGATGTTTGTATTTTCCCCCCACTTTTCATGATGTTTGTCTCTCCCCCTCCCATTGTTTTCATTTGTGATGTTCTTTTTTTTCAACTTTCTTTATGATGTTCATGCTTTCCTGCTTCATTCATGATGTTTGTATGTTCTCTTATCATTCATGATGTTTGTTTGCTCTCTCATCATTCACAATGTTTGTATGTTCTCTCATCATTCATGATGTTTGTTTGCTCTCTGTTCATTCATGATGTTTGTTTGCTCTCTCATCATTTATGATGTTTGTTTGCTCTCTCATCATTCATGATGTTTGTTTACTCTCTCATCATTCATGGTGTTTGTATATTCTCTCTTCATTTATGATGTTTGTTTGCTCTCTCATCATTAATGATGTTTGTATGTTCTCTCATCATTTATGATGTTTGTTTGCTCTCTCATCATTCACAATGTTTGTTTGCTCTCTCATCATTCATGATGTTTGTTTGCTCTCTCATCATTAATGATGTTTGTATGTTCTCATAATTTATGATGTTTGTTTGCTCTCTGTTCATTCATGATGTTTGTATATTCTCTCTTCATTTATGATGTTTGTTTACTTTCTCATCATTCATGGTGTTTGTATATTCTCTCTTCATTTATGATGTTTGTTTGCTCTCTCATCATTAATGATGTTTGTATGTTCTCTCATCATTTATGATGTTTGTTTGCTCTCTCATCATTCACAATGTTTGTTTGCTCTCTCATCATTCATGATGTTTGTTTGCTCTCTCATCATTAATGATGTTTGTATGTTCTCATAATTTATGATGTTTGTTTGCTCTCTCATCATTCATGATATTTGTTTGCTCTCTCATCATCCATGATGTTTGTATGTTCTCTCATCATCCATGATGTTTGTATGTTCTCTCATCATTCATGATGTTTATTTGCTCTCTCATCATTCATGATGTTTATTTGCTCTCTCATCATTCATGATGTTTGTTTGCTCTCTCATCATTCACAATGTTTGTTTGCTCTCTCATCATTCATGATGTTTATTTGCTCTCTCATAATTTATGATGTTTATTTGTTCTCTCATCATTCATGATGTTTATTTGCTCTCTCATCATTCATGATGTTTGTTTGCTCTCTCATCATTCATGATGTTTGTTTGCTCTCTCATCATTCATGATGTTTGTTTGTTCTCTCATCATTCATGATGTTTATTTGCTCTCTCATCATTCATGATGTTTGTTTGCTCTCTCATCATTCATGATGTTTGTTTGTTCTCTCATCATTCATGATGTTTATTTGCTCTCTCATCATTCATGATGTTTGTTTGCTCTCTCATCATTCATGATGTTTGTATGTTCTCTTATCATTCATGATGTTTGTTTGCTCTCTCATCATTCATGATGTTTGTTTGCTCTCTCATCATTCATGATGTTTATATGCTCTCTCTCATCATTCATGATGTTTATATGCTCTCTCATCATTAATGATGTTTGTTTGCTCTCTCATCATTAATGATGTTTGTATGTTCTCATAATTTATGATGTTTTTTGCTCTCTCATCATTCATGATGTTTGTTTGCTCTCTCATCATTTATGATGTTTGTTTGCTCTCTCATCATTCACAATGTTTGTTTGCTCTCTCATCATTCATGATGTTTGTTTACTCTCTCATCATTCATGGTGTTTGTATATTCTCTCTTCATTTATGATGTTTGTTTGCTCTCTCATCATTAATGATGTTTGTATGTTCTCTCATCATTTATGATGTTTGTTTGCTCTCTCATCATTCACAATGTTTGTTTGCTCTCTCATCATTCATGATGTTTGTTTGCTCTCTCATCATTAATGATGTTTGTATGTTCTCATAATTTATGATGTTTGTTTGCTCTCTCATCATTCATGATGTTTGTTTGCTCTCTCATCATTCATGATGTTTGTATGTTCTCTCATCATTCATGATGTTTATTTGCTCTCTCATCATTCATGATGTTTGTATGCTCTCTCATCATTCATGATGTTTATATGCTCTCTCATCATTCATGATGTTTGTTTGCTCTCTCATCATTCATGATGTTTATTTGCTCTCTCTCATCATTCATGATGTTTGTTTGCTCTCTCATCATTCATGATGTTTGTTTGCTCTCTCATCATTCATGATGTTTGTTTGCTCTCTCATCATTCATGATGTTTATATGCTCTCTCATCATTCATGATGTTTGTTTGCTTTCTCATCATTAATGATGTTTGTATGTTCTCATAATTTATGATGTTTGTTTGCTCTCTCATCATTCATGATGTTTGTTTGCTCTCTGTTCATTCATGATGTTTGTTTGCTCTCTCATCATTTATGATGTTTGTTTGCTCTCTCATCATTCATGATGTTTGTTTACTCTCTCATCATTCATGGTGTTTGTATATTCTCTCTTCATTTATGATGTTTGTTTGCTCTCTCATCATTAATGATGTTTGTATGTTCTCTCATCATTTATGATGTTTGTTTGCTCTCTCATCATTCACAATGTTTGTTTGCTCTCTCATCATTCATGATGTTTGTTTGCTCTCTCATCATTAATAATGTTTGTATGTTCTCATAATTTATGATGTTTGTTTGCTCTCGCATCATTCATGATGTTTGTTTGCTCTCTCATCATTCATGATGTTTGTATGTTCTCTCATCATTCATGATGTTTATTTACTCTCTCATCATTCATGATGTTTGTATGCTCTCTCATCATTCATGATGTTTATATGCTCTCTCATCATTCATGATGTTTGTTTGCTCTCTCATCATTCATGATGTTTATTTGCTCTCTCATCATTCATGATGTTTGTTTGCTCTCTCATCATTCATGATGTTTGTTTGCTCTCTCATCATTCATGATGTTTATATGCTCTCTCATCATTCATGATGTTTGTTTGCTCTCTCATCATTAATGATGTTTGTATGTTCTCATAATTTATGATGTTTGTTTGCTCTCTCATCATTCATGATGTTTGTTTGCTCTCTCATCATTTATGATGTTTGTTTGCTCTCTCATCATTCACAATGTTTGTTTGCTCTCTCATCATTCATGATGTTTGTTTACTCTCTCATCATTCATGGTGTTTGTATATTCTCTCTTCATTTATGATGTTTGTTTGCTCTCTGTTACGCACGGATCATTATTATTTTTCGTTTGTATAAACATTTTTCGTATGTATGATCATTTTTTGACTGAAATGTATATTATATATATTTACAGTCAAAGGGACAGAACCCGAAATATTGATACTGCTATTTTTTAGGAGTTTACCTCCTCTTGTATAGAGACACGTTCGGTCTATAATTTCTTGAACGAAGCGTGACCACATCTCCTTATTTGGTAGTACCAGTCAACTATGGTAGATGTCTGAAAACCTGTCTTAACGCTTCTTTTCATGACCATAAAAGGCGCGGCTGTGTAAGACTTTTATCTCGAATGTTCTTAGAATCGTCTTATTGTGAACGGCGACTCAGAGATTGTCGCTCTGCGCATGTCTCGACTTGGTTTTCGTTTGTTGTTCCGGCCAGCTCGGGGAGTTTAGAAATGGTCTAAGTAGCGAGCAGACGCGACCTGCGTCTTGTGATTTTCTGAGGGAAATACATTGTCTTTGTGAGTTAGTTAGCTAACTAGACTATTTCCCAGTATTATTCAAGCCTGCCTGGAGGCATATGTTCATGGTTGATTTTCCGAAATAAGGTAATTCCTCTTGTATCGAACTTTATGCTATCATCTAGAGGTTCGTCATTTTGTCGCCTTTTTGCTCGCCTGTGTGATTCAAAATGGAGAGGTACTTTGACTAGGATTAAGTCACCGGTATCTTTATACCTGAACTAGTTATATATATATGGGTCGCTCTAGACCAACAAGACTATTGTCTGTGTTCCAGGATTCGTTATATCAGAGATCACGTCCAAGTCAGATGGTTAGACTTAGAAACATTATAAAGGTCGAGCTGACCTGTAATCCATGTATGCTATTCACGTGCAGACAGTAAACGGACTGATTGTATACATCTGATCTGCTAGCATCAGAAAGGGAATATTTATTATTGTCTATGAACAGTGATGATCTGCAGCTGACACTGTTGCAGAATTTTTATATATTATTTATACAGCTTCACGAACTAGAACTCTATGATTTTGAATGCTGAACTCGTTGAACTATGTTGATGATATAAATATCCTGACTGTTTTGTGGCGTGCAATAAATGGAAAAAATTATACAACGAAGTTACCATTTCTATGACTCTACACGTCATGTTGCCTGTGTTATACCCTGTGAACTGTTCTACTACCACATACACAGCAACATCCTAAAATCAGAGAAGACACCTACATCTTGCACTTTAATACCAGGTGTCGATAGGGGTGGCAAGTGGTCGTCAATCTTATACGGAGCTAACGTACCTGGCATTGTGGCGCACCATTATCATTTAGCCTAAATCCACCCTTATCATTTTTGGTGGCCATAGGTTGGTTTACTCTGATACCAGCTATCAAGGGGGTCAACAAACCCAGACATCATCATCAAGCTTTCAAAATTACAGTTCAACTCACTTCCTTCAAGAAAAGCTACTTTTTATGAAAGATTTTGAAAGTACCCGGCATTACTGACAGTTGTTGATATTTTAAAACTACCCGGCGCTGCTCGGCAGTATTGAAGTTTGTCTACAACTAGAAGGACAAGTACCGAGCGAATGGATTTCCTGATCTGTTAAGAAGAAGGACAAGTGCCGTAACAACTGTTCCGGTCTGAAAGGTACTGTTGCAGATTCAGAAGGTCAAGTTCAGAAGCTGTTTCCTGTTAGAAGCTCATTTCCTTCGTCATGGCAGTTTACGAGAGCAGATATGGATCAACGTTGGATCATTGTCCTAAGAATGCTGATCACATCCTGTTCTGAACTGTGCTGACGTTGTGGATACATAGAAGTTAAGTGGCCTGTTTTGTTTGTGAACTGTGCCCTTATGTTCTAGCTGAGCCTTCTAAATTCTTTCACATTTTTTGCTATTTGTTACATGTTATATGTTATTTGTATTTGTATATTTATATGTTTATATTCTGCGGGTTTTCTCGGTTGGGCGGTGTCTTTCAGTAGAAGATACCACGTCACAGAGGTTCTACTGTTAGCGTTTTCGTTAGGGACTGTGCGAATTTCCTACTGTGAAATTTGCTAGCGACAATCGTTGCTATATCTGTTTAGTTGTGACGAGTTGTGCTTTATTTTTGTTTCTTGTATATTTTTTTTTTTCTTTTTCTTTTCTCTCTTTCTTTCTGTTTTTTAGTTTCGATTTCGATGGTTTGTATTTGTAGGTCTCCCCTTTTCTATTATTCAGTTCTTTACGTATATTTTTGTGTATACACTGTAGCGTCATTTGTTTGTCATATCTTCGCATTTTGTCATCACATTTCTTTTTAGTTTCGCTGTTTATTTATTTGACTTATGCGAATGTTTTCGTATTGTTTGATCTTTGTTGTTGTTTACATTGACTCTGATCTTTGTTATTGTTTACATTGACTCTGATCTTTGTTATTGTTTACATTGACTTTGATCTTTGTTGTTGTTTACATTGACTTTGATCTTTGTTATTGTTTACATTGTTGGTGACCTTTGTTATTGTTTACATTGTCTTGTTATTGTTTGCATAGTTCTTGCATAGTTAGCTTTCACTATTGTTACATATATGCTCATGCACTATTGGTCTATAGTGCACTTATCATAACTAACTGGTGGGTTTTTTGCTTATGCACTATTGTAGTGCAGTTATGATAAATAACTGATGGTTATGCACTGATTTGGGTAGTGCACTGATAATTAAGAGGTGACTTGTGATATTATTATACATTTGATAATACAAGTGGGTGTCAAGTCTTGTTTCCCACAGAGATTGGAGTAAACATAGTAATTATACAAGCACTTTATTAAGTCTTGTTGCTATTAAGATTGAAATAAGATAATTAATTATTTCAGGTTCTGTACTCACATTTTAGACATCATGTCTACATTTGAGTACTTTATTGAGCAGGGTAAAGCCCTTGGGAAGACAGGTGATAAATTAGAAGAATTTGCGACTGTTCAATATGCCAAGGCATTGAAGTCGGAAGAAAAGAAAATGAAAGAACAAACTGAACAAAAGAGAATAGATGCTGAGATAGAACAAAAGAAACTGCAGATGCAGGTGGATGAGAAAAGATTACAAATGGAAATGGAAAAACAAAAAAGAGAAGCAGAATCTCAGGAGAAGAGACTTCAGGCTGAGGCTGAAAATAAGAGACTTGAAAAAGAGGCTGAAAATAAGAGACTTGAAAAAGAGGCTGAAAATAAGAGACTTGAAATAGAGGCTGAAAATAAAAGATTAGAAAAACAAGCTCAGGCTGAAGAAAGAAGGTTACAAAGAGAGTCTGATGACAGAAAAGCAAAAATGGAGCATGAAGAAAAACTCATAGCTTTAGAGTTAGAGAAGTTAAAGTTATTGAACGCTGGTAATGCTAATGATGCAAATAAGGTGTCAGATAAGACTAATGCTAAGGATTTCAAGCTTAATCTACCAGCATTTAATCCCTCAATCGATGATATAACATTTTATCTAGATAGATTTGAAAGTGCATGTAATGTGCATAATATAGATAAAACATTATATGTTTATCATCTGTCCATGATACTTAGAGGTGATGCTTTGACTTTGTTGAGTATGGTAGATGTGCCTGACAAAAACAACTATGAGGTTGTCAGAGCAGCATTGTTAAAGAAGTACCAACTTAACGAGGACGGATATCGTCTTAAATTTAAAAACATGTTACCAGAAACTGGAGTTGAATTCTCTGAATTCATCTCAGGCATCCGTCTTACTTTTTTACGATGGGTTGAGTTGTCTAAGACAGAGAGTACATTTGAAGCTCTTACGGACTTACTACTTAGAGACAAGGTTATGTCTTCTGTTAATGAATCCTTTCTTTCTTTTCTTCATGAGCGTAAGCCTAAAAACATAAAAGAAATGGAAGAATACTGTAGCCAGTATGTTACTGCGCATCCTCACATAACCATTAGCAACTCTAAAGTAAAAGAAGGTCTGCCAGTTGCTTCGGCAGCACCTTATAGCCCAAATTTTATGCGTAAATTTCAGGGTAGCCAGCAAAATTTCAATAAAAAGAGTAACCGTAATTATGCCCAGAATCATAGTAATCAATTCCAGGGTGATTCTTCTTCCCAGAACTGGAGACATCCTAATACTACACATTATTCTACTCCGGTTAACTTTAGAAATTTTCACAAAGGTAATCGGTATAGAGGAAAATATTTTTCTCAGAGACCTCAATACCAGGATAATAGAGGTTCTCAACAGTATAGAGATGGTAATGACAGTTATGGAAACTGGAACTCAAACCAGGATAAAAATTACAGTAGGGACTTTAATGATAATTGCAGAGGCAATAATGGTCGCGGTAGATCGCAACATAAGAGAAAAAAAAATCAACAGACAAACTCTGTTCAACAAGAATCTCAGGGAGTAGATAAACAGGTTAATGATAATAAAGACCATAATGCTATCGGATGCTCATCTTTTGATTTTGGTAGAGCAAATAAATGTATCCAATGCAGTACTTTATTTGACCCAAAGACCGTTAGTACTTTAAGCTGTGGTCATCCTTTGCCCGCTCTTCCTGCTAATGTTGCTCATGATGGGAGAGGTTCTCTTATATTACATAAGGGGCTTGTAAATAGTAATCCAGTCTCAGTGTTGTTTGACTCTGGATGTACTACTGTCGGGGTTAGGCAATCTCTTATAGATCCATCCTGTGCTACAGGAAAGGTCATCAAATGTGTCACATTTGGTGGCACGTTGGAAAAGTATCCTACTGCTATAATACACATTGCTACTCCTTTCTTCACGGGAGAGGTCCACGCGTGTCTACTTCCAAACCCTATTGCGGACCTTATTATTGGTCGTATTCACGGAGTTAGGGAATGTACCCCACAGCAGATTGCTGTTTGGGAAGAGCAAAACATTGAAGCTACCAATGCGGTGGTCACAAGAGCACATGCTCTGGATCCACCTCAAACTTCATTAACTAATAATGATGAAGTAAATGACCAAGATAGTCACTTGACTATTACACGTGACTCATTTATCAAATTGCAAGAAGAAGATCCTTCTTTACAAAAATTCTTCATTCTAGCAAAAAAAGGTGATCCTAATCAAAATACTAATAGAAAATCTTGGATTTCTATGAAGAACGGCGTACTTGTACGTATGGTACAAGACTCGACTACGTCCACTCATTCACAAATTCTTGTGCCCAAGAGCATGAGATTGCAAATATTGCAACATGCTCATGACTCGCAATGTGCTGGACATATGGGTTTTTCCCGTACAAAGTCGAGGGTTCTTGCGGCTTTCTTTTGGCCATTTGTGAGCAAGGACATACGAATGTACTGTCGCTCTTGCAAAGTATGTCAGGAGGTCAAATCTAAAGGACCACGACATGCTGCGCCTATCCAGGCTGCTGACATTCCTATTCGCCCTTTTCAAAAAATGGCAATAGATATTATCGGTCCTTTTAGAATTAAGTCGGCTAGAGGACATCAATTTATCCTTACATGTGTCGATATGTGCACACGTTGGCCAGAGGCAATACCTCTCAAGAGCATCTCAACTGCTGATATCGCAGACGCTCTTTGGCTGATATTTTCTCGCTTGGGTTTTCCCGGAGAAATATTGTCAGACCATGGCACTCAACTTATATCAGACACTATGTCACAGGTAATGTCTATGCTACACATTAAAAGGTCTCTCAGCAGTATCTATCACCCAATGTCTAATGGGTTGGTCGAACGTTTAAATAGGACTCTGAAAACTTTACTTGGTAAAATAACTGAGGATCATCCTCAGGATTGGGACAGGGTCTTACCCGCGGCTCTCTTTGCGTACAGAGAGGTCCCCAATGAACATACGGGGTTTTCCCCTTTTGAACTTGTCTTTGGCGCGCAACCGCGCGGCCCTATGTCTTTACTTCACGATCTAATCACTGCCGATAATATTAGCGATGAGACTCAATCTTCTTATGAGTACGTCATTGCTCTTAGGCAAAAGATCATCGAGGCATGCAAACTAGCAACTTCGTCTTCCGAATTTGCTAAAGAAAAGGCAAGGCAGTTTGCAAATAAGAATAGATGTCTACGACAACTTTGTCCAGGTGACAAAGCTCTCGTTCTACTTCCTTCAAGGGAGAACAGACTTCTAATTGCATGGAAAGGTCCATATGCAATAGTCTCCAAAATTTCTGATGTCGACTATGTTGTCGATATTGATGGAAAGCATAAAACTTTCCACATAAATATGCTCACGGAATTTTATGAAAGACCTGACTATTTGCAGCCTATTTTCCAGGCTACGGACAATTCTCAAGCAACTCATGGTCAGTACTCATCTCTGTCAGTTATACAGGATGAGGAAACTGCTTTTTCTGATGTCAATCTTCCTCTTTCTATGGTCCCACTTTATTCTACGGAATCTTGGAAAAACGTGACCGTTTCTCCAAATCTTTCCGCTGAGGAACATCGACAAGTTTCTTCGATGTTGCAAACATTTCAGGATGTTCTTACAGACATCCCGGGACACACACATGTCATTGAACATGACATTGTGCTTACTGATCACAATCCTATCAGAGTCAGACCTTATCCTATACCTATCCATTTCCAGTCTCAAGTCGAAAAAGAATTGGATGAAATGATACGTTTGGAAATCATTGAACCATCCACTTCAGCATACTCTTCGTCTATGGTTATTGTTCGAAAGAAGGATAATAACATTCGCATTTGCGTAGATTATCGCAAATTGAACCAAGTTACGAAGTTCGATGCTGAACCTATGCCTTCATTAGAAGAGCTACTCAATAAACTTTCTAATTCTAGATTCTTTACCAAACTAGATTTGTCTAAAGGTTATTGGCAAGTCCCGCTAACTGAACGTGCCAAACCTTTTACAGCTTTTTCTACACCTAGGGGTTTATTCCAATGGAATTTCATGCCTTTTGGTCTTATGAACGCCCCTGCTACATTCGTACGCATGATGCGGCGAATTCTCGCATATCGTACAGATGTCATAGCATACCTAGATGATATCTGTCTATTCAGTGATTCCTGGGAAGATCACTATTTGGGTTTATACGAATTACTGTCCACTCTTCGCGAGTATAACTTGACTGCAAAACCCTCTAAAGCCTTTATAGGATTTAGTGAGATTTCTTTCCTAGGTCATCGTGTTGGTCGTGGTCTTTTAAAGACAGAGGACCACAATGTTTCAAAAATACTTAACATTTCGGTCCCTAAGACGAAGAAACAAGTAAGGAGTCTATTAGGTTTGATCCAATTCTACGGACGATTCATTCCGAATCTGTCCTCCATTATGGCACCGCTTTCTACTTTATTGAAGAAAGGGTCGCCTAATCTGATCCGCTGGTCTAAAGAATGTCAATCCTCATTGGACCAGGTTAAAGCCCTATTTTCATCTCCACCTATTCTTAGGTTACCTACTATTGAGAAGACTTTTGTTCTTCGGAGTGACGCCTCGTCAACTGGGATTGGGGCAGCACTAATGCAGGAGTATTCTGATACTCTGCATCCGGTGATGTATATCTCTAGGAAATTAAATGCTGCAGAAAAGAATTACTCGGTTTTAGACCGTGAGTTATTGGCTATGGTATGGTCTATTCTGAAGTTACAAAGATTTCTTCTAGGCGCACATTTCATTGTGGAAACCGACCAGAAAGCGCTTACTGCTATTCAGAGCAAAAACTTGAAGAGCTCGAGGTCCACTCGTTATGCCATAGCTCTTCAACCATTTCATTTCTCGGTTCGAGCTATCCGTGGTTCGGATAATGTGATGGCAGACATTCTGTCCAGATGCCCACACGATTCCACATGATTCTTCTGTCATATATATTTCCTGATATACAAGCCAATATTATAATGACATGTTAGTAGATTTTTTTTTTCTCACTTTTTTGGGGGGAATTTATAACATTGTACCATGTAATTATCTAAGAAGGCTTAGTTAGTGATATACGGGCCAAAAGATCACTCGGCCACATTTAAATAAATTATTTTCAGGATTGTATTAGGAGATTTACCAGTTGTCTTTAAGATTTGTGTTATTGATATTTTCGCAGCACATCATTGAAGTCTGCGAGTTTATGTCCATTGTGGAACTTTGAGGATATCAAGTCCTGTCCTAGATTGGGAGCGGATGATGTCCACATCTTCTTCTATTGAATGTTTTATGTCAACGAAGATCAACACATGTATTACTTATTAATTACTGTTGCTTTATATAATGTAATAATATAGTGCGGTATATTAGTAAATTACACCGCTATTTGCAACACATTGTATGATACCATAATAATATATTTAATTTCATATATTGGTATGAGAATAATTTGATTTTCATTATGATGTTGCCATCATTGTGGCGTGTGTTGGTGGCACCTTCCTGGAATATATAAGCGTATACTTAGATAAATTTTTTCTCTAAGGATCTGAGATATGATCTCAGTGTCGCTCCATGCGTTGAGCTAATTTGTTAGGTATATATCCGCGCATCATACGTGCGTTAGGAGCCTAGATTTTTTTTTTTCCGGCTCCAGGATTTAAAAAAAAAAAAATGTTTCATTTTTTTTTTTCCCGGGAGGGTGCGGTAATGTTACGCACGGATCATTATTATTTTTCGTTTGTATAAACATTTTTCGTATGTATGATCATTTTTTGACTGAAATGTATATTATATATATTTACAGTCAAAGGGACAGAACCCGAAATATTGATACTGCTATTTTTTAGGAGTTTACCTCCTCTTGTATAGAGACACGTTCGGTCTATAATTTCTTGAACGAAGCGTGACCACATCTCCTTATTTGGTAGTACCAGTCAACTATGGTAGATGTCTGAAAACCTGTCTTAACGCTTCTTTTCATGACCATAAAAGGCGCGGCTGTGTAAGACTTTTATCTCGAATGTTCTTAGAATCGTCTTATTGTGAACGGCGACTCAGAGATTGTCGCTCTGCGCATGTCTCGACTTGGTTTTCGTTTGTTGTTCCGGCCAGCTCGGGGAGTTTAGAAATGGTCTAAGTAGCGAGCAGACGCGACCTGCGTCTTGTGATTTTCTGAGGGAAATACATTGTCTTTGTGAGTTAGTTAGCTAACTAGACTATTTCCCAGTATTATTCAAGCCTGCCTGGAGGCATATGTTCATGGTTGATTTTCCGAAATAAGGTAATTCCTCTTGTATCGAACTTTATGCTATCATCTAGAGGTTCGTCATTTTGTCGCCTTTTTGCTCGCCTGTGTGATTCAAAATGGAGAGGTACTTTGACTAGGATTAAGTCACCGGTATCTTTATACCTGAACTAGTTATATATATATGGGTCGCTCTAGACCAACAAGACTATTGTCTGTGTTCCAGGATTCGTTATATCAGAGATCACGTCCAAGTCAGATGGTTAGACTTAGAAACATTATAAAGGTCGAGCTGACCTGTAATCCATGTATGCTATTCACGTGCAGACAGTAAACGGACTGATTGTATACATCTGATCTGCTAGCATCAGAAAGGGAATATTTATTATTGTCTATGAACAGTGATGATCTGCAGCTGACACTGTTGCAGAATTTATATATATTATTTATACAGCTTCACGAACTAGAACTCTATGATTTTGAATGCTGAACTCGTTGAACTATGTTGATGATATAAATATCCTGACTGTTTTGTGGCGTGCAATAAATGGAAAAAATTATACAACGAAGTTACCATTTCTATGACTCTACACATCATGTTGCCTGTGTTATACCCTGTGAACTGTTCTACTACCACATACACAGCAACATCCTAAAATCAGAGAAGACACCTACATCTTGCACTTTAATACCAGGTGTCGATAGGGGTGGCAAGTGGTCGTCAATCTTATACGGAGCTAACGTACCTGGCATTGTGGCGCACCATTATCATTTAGCCTAAATCCACCCTTATCACTCTCTCATCATTAATGATGTTTGTATGTTCTCTCATCATTTATGATGTTTGTTTGCTCTCTCATCATTCACAATGTTTGTTTGCTCTCTCATCATTCATGATGTTTGTTTGCTCTCTCATCATTAATGATGTTTGTATGTTCTCATAATTTATGATGTTTGTTTGCTCTCTCATCATTCATGATGTTTGTTTGCTCTCTCATCATTCATGATGTTTGTATGTTCTCTCATCATTCATGATGTTTATTTGCTCTCTCATCATTCATGATGTTTGTATGCTCTCTCATCATTCATGATGTTTATATGCTCTTTCATCATTCATGATGTTTGTTTGCTCTCTCATCATTCATGATGTTTATATGATCTCTCATCATTCATGATGTTTGTTTGCTCTCTCATCATTCATGATGTTTATATGCTCTCTCATCATTCATGATGTTTGTTTGCTCTATCATCATTCACAATCTTTGTATGTTCTCTCATCATTCATGATGTTTGTTTGCTCTCTTATCATTCATGATGTTTGTTTGCTCTCTCATCATTCGTGATGTTTATATGCTCTCTCATCATTCATGATGTTTGTTTGCTCTATCATCATTCACAATCTTTGTATGTTCTCTCATCATTCATGATGTTTGTTTGCTCTCTGTTCATTCATGATGTTTGTATATTCTCTCTTCATTTATGATGTTTGTTTACTCTCTCATCATTCATGGTGTTTGTTTGTTCTCTCATCATTCATGATGTTTATTTGCTCTCTCATCATTCATGATGTTTGTTTGCTCTCTCATCATTCATGATGTTTATTTGCTCTCTCATCATTCATGACGTTTATTTGCTCTCTCATCATTCATGATGTTTGTTTGTTCTCTCATCATTCATGATGTTTGTATGTTCTCTCATCATTCATGATGTTTATTTGCTCTCTCATCATTCATGATGTTTGTATGTTCTCTCATCATTCATGATGTTTGTATGTTCTCTCATCATTCATGATGTTTATTTGCTCTCTCAGCATTCATGATAATTATGTGTTCTCCCTTTGAGCATAATATTATTGTTCTCCTCCTTCATTCACTGTGTTTTTTTTCATCCATAATTCATTATGTTTATACCTTCCCCATCATTCACAATGTTTGTATTTTCATCCATAATTCATTATGTTTATACCTTCCCCATCATTCACAATGTTTGTATTTTCATCCATAATTCATTATGTTTATACCTTCCCCATCATTCACAATGTTTGTATTTTCATCCATAATTCATTATGTTTATACCTTCCCCATCATTCACAATGTTTGTATTTTCATCCATAATTCATTATGGTTATACCTTTCCCATCATTCACAATGTTTGTATTTTCATCCATCATTCATTATGTTTGTACCTTCCCCATCATTCACGATGTTTGTATTTTCATCCATCATTCATTATGTTTAATACCTTCCCCATCATTCACAATGTTTGTATTTTCATCAATCATTCATTATGTTTATACCTTCCCCATCATTCACAAAGTTTGTATTTTCATCCATCATTCATTATGTTTATATCTTCCCCAACATTCACAATGTTTGTATTTTCATTCATTATGTTTATACCTTTCCCATCATTCACAATGTTTGTATTTTCATCCATCATTCATTATGTTTGTACCTTCCCCATCATTCAGGATGTTTGTATTTTCATCCATCATTCATTATGTTTATACCTTCCCCATCATTCACAAAGTTTGTATTTTCATCCATCATTCATTATGTTTATACCTTTCCCAACATTCACAATGTTTGTATTTTCATCCATCATTCATTATGTTTGTACCTTCCCCATCATTCAGGATGTTTGTATTTTCATCCATCATTCATTATGTTTATACCTTCCCCATCATTCAGGATGTTTGTATTTTCATCCATCATTCATTATGTTTATACCTTCCCCATCATTCACGATGTTTGTATTTTCATCCATCATTCATTATGTTTATACCTTCCCCAACATTCACAATGTTTGTATTTTCATCCATCATTCATTATGTTTGTACCTTCCCCATCATTCAGGATGTTTGTATTTTCATCCATCATTCATTATGTTTATACCTTCCCCATCATTCACGATGTTTGTATTTTCATCCATCATTCATTATGTTTATACCTTCCCCAACATTCACAATGTTTGTATTGTCATCCATCATTCATTATGTTAACATCTTCCCCATCATTCATGATGTTTGTATTTTCCTCATTGCCTTTTAACACCCAGTGAAGCACAATTACCCAGCATGCCTTTCTATCTTGTGCCATCTTCTATGTGTTCTCTCAAAAGTTTCACTCTCCATGTGCCCATTGGTGTTCCTCCACTTCTCTCATGATGGGAACTTCAGAACAAGGACTGCCTTCGTATTCTATCATCTGGTTTCTATCATCTGGTTTCTATCATCTGGTTTCTATCATCTGGTTTCTATTATCTGATTTCTATTATCTGGTTTCTATCATCTGGTTTCTTGAACAGGCATCCTGTCCATGGTTAACATCCTCTCCTCACCTTCTGCTCCACTGGCACCTGTTTGGACTCATTCCATCAGCTCCACACAGGTGAACCTGTCATACCATTCCAGTCTTCCACTCTGTGCAAGCAACCATCCACTAAAGTCTGCAATATCTCAGCCACCATCCCTGTTGATCTCCATGCCGCAGAGCCATACAACAGGGCTGCCTCGACACTTCCCATCTCTGTGCTGGACCAAACTACCTTCAATAAACTTCCTCATGGATGAAAGTCCCTCTTGCACCCTATCTTCCCTTCTTGATATCATGGTTCATTCCTCCAGTTTTGTTCACATGGCAGCAAAACAGATTTATAAGTCCACAGCCTGTTAAATCACTATCTGTTTGTTTTTGTGAGTTATTTCCCTGTGTTTGTGAATGTTCTCATATGATGTATCTGCTCCAGAAACTGAAAAAAAATGTCCATAATGAATCTTCTTTCCTAATGCATGCAAAATCCTAGTTATTCTAATAATACCTAATTACTCTATATTTGTAATGTCAAGTTTACATATTAGCTATTGCCTTTACCTGTCAATCAATACCCTTTAGCTCCCCAAGGAGCATAGGCCTTCAACAAACACATGCCTTTTCCTCCTGTCACGTGCCATCATCATCACGTTCTTTCCACATATTTCTCATCATTTTCACCTCTGTCTCCTGTTCTCTTCTCCACGTGTTTTTAGGTCGACCTCTGACTCTTTTCCCCTGAGGATTCTAGAACAAAGACTGCTTTGTAATGCTCTCAAGGTATTTGTTGGATACTGGGATTGAAAATTTGTCTTTTATTTCTTGATTTCTTAGAAATGCCTTTACTTGTCAATGTCATTATATTGTAAACTAGCAATAACCCGTCAAACTTGACGGGTTTTTAATTATAGTGTGCTGTTTCCGTTCCCAGATGAGCAGATAGAAGTACATTCTTAGAGTGTTTTTGGTTTCTTTCCATTATACAGTGTAATCAAACTGTTCATGAACACCGTCATTTGAACGCTTTTCTTTGTTGATTGTAACTATTTTCGGGAGAGTATATTGGGCAGCCATCTTATCATCTTGATCATTATGTGTCAAACCGTTCAAATACAATTCACTTTGGTATGTTATTGGCTCATGCACACCAATTTTTACTCACTTCTTCTTTGTCGAGCGCTACTAATTTCGTGAAAGAATTAAAAAAAAAAAAAAACCAAAGTATTTGTTTTATATAACACCCATGCCGTGCAAGTTTATGTCTGGCATGAGTTACTATTTTGAATGAGACCGACCGACATAACATACATCGGTAATTATGTTAGTTGGGATGGGATGTCATTTTTATTATAATAATTGACTTGTGGAGCATTGAGTGGCAGAGTGGTTAGAACACTTGCTTCTCAGTGTAAAGGCACCAGATTCAAAACTAGGTGGTGTCATTCTCTAATCTACCCAGCTGTAAATGGGTACTTGACTGCTTGTAAATTAGGGAAAGCAAAAGCAGAGAGGGAAGGAACTGGTCACCCTGTCTCATAAAACCGAGACCTAGTATAGTGAGGTCTGTATCACATCACTCCCCTACAGCAGTATTTGCTTGGCGACAACGTTTACTAATTGATTTTGAAGTCTGGTATTTATGTCAATAATTATCTTGCCAATTTCTTTCATCCTGAATGATTATTTTCATTTCTCCATTCATTTGATTTGTATGATATTTCTTCTTTTCTCCTTTTATTGCATTCTTTGTTATGTTTGCGATCTGTTTTCATTCATAAGGAGTATTGCATGCTAAATGATTGATTAATAGCAGATTCATTGATCAGAACTTTCTGTTTGGCTCGTTGTATTTCAGGCATAGGGAACATCGTGTAAACTTGTCTGGGGTATCATCAAGATCGAAACAATCGGGGAATTCTAGCAGATATTCAGGTAACAGAATACAATGTAACATTAGTGTATCCCAGTCGAGGTACTTCTAGACCACATGTACAGGACTGGTGCAACAGATCTGGGCGTCAACCCCATGACAGCTGGGCATCTACTGCAGTCCTGCCCAACATACAGCAATGAACGAACGGAGTAGCATATGGAAACAACTTGTTTCCACAAAAAACTGTTTGGAGATGTCAGGAACCTTGAGCAGACGACTACTTTTATTAGAGTCATTACTGTGGAAGACTAAAGGTGAATAAGGAAGAAGTATCCTAGTCATGGAAATTAAGTCAACATAAGCATAAGATTTATACAAGAGAGTGTCTCAGTCATAGATATGAATATGAGAGTGTCTCAGTCATAGATATGAGAGTGTCTCAGTCATAGATATGAGAGTGTCTCAGTCATAGATATGAGAGTGTCTCAGTCATAGATATGAGAGTGTCTCAGTCATAGATATGAGAGTGTCTCAGTCATAGATATGAGAGTGTCTCAGTCGTAGATATGAGAGTGTCTCAGTCATAGATATGAGAGTGTCTCAGTCATAGATATGTCATCTTGTTTGTTGCTTTGCAGCTCTCTGTGGTGCACAGATACCTGTGAGAGCTCGTGTCTTTGTTTAAAAAAAAAATTAATAGATACATAAATCCTTTTCAACCCCTGGTGGGTTATATTTAGGATATATGGAGTCTATAACCGTAGACAATATATTTATTTGCTGCCATTTGCTTCCTGGCAACAGTCTTCCTATCATTTATTCCATACGTATATGTCCTATTTTTTTCATTTGTGCTCATTATGAAGAATGGGGGTACTACATTAGCTGGCCTTCTTGCATCAAAGCATGTGTATTTACTGCCGTAGAGGTAGTTTCTGTAGATGATGAGTATGCCAGACCCATGCACCTCTTACAACATGCTTCAGGGAGCAGTGGTCTCGTTCTTTGTCTTCTCACAGAACCTGGGAACAACATGGAAGCGTGTACTAGTTAGCTCAACATTTTAATTATGTTTCTTTTCTCAATCATGCTTTGTGTTTTACTTTAAAATATACGTACGTTTTTTTAGAATGAAAGAATAATGAAAAGTGTTTGTGCATGCGTGTATGCCCACGCTTTGAGATTTCATCATTTGTCTTGGACAGTCTGTTTCAGAAATATTCCAGTATGAAGGAAGGTGAGGTAGCGATCGAGGTACATGTCAACTTTCTCAGTCACTTGGTGTAGTCCTCCTAGCTAGAAGTCCTTTACCTGTCACATTTTGTAGTCCTCCGAGCTAGAAGTCCTTTATCTGTCTTGAAGGACTGTTCTGCTTGATTTGATGTTGAAGAGCTTGGCATTTTTTTAACTAGCTGAATTTGTACTGGAAGGGGTAGCCAGCCCCCGTGCCCAACCCTGCCTACTTGTCTTTACTTTTTCAGATCCTTTTTGACATCAAGCTGAATAGCGTCTGAGGTCAAGTTGAATGTATCTGAAGAAAACAGTGTTCTCCTGAGGTCGTTGACATTATCATACAGCTTATCCTGTACTGGTACTGCTGGTGGACATTCATGCTTTCTTCTGTTTCTCCTGCAGCACATGTTCGACAGCCATCTTATCAGTCTGATAGTTACACTCACTTATAGTTCATATGTTTCCCCTGCAGCACATGTTCGACAGCCATCTTATCAGTCTGATAGTTACACTCACTTATAGTTCATATGTTTCTCCTGCAGCACATGTTCGACAGCCATCTTATCAGTCTGATAGTTACACTCACTTATAGTTCCTATGTTTCTCCTGCAGCACATGTTCGACAGCCATCTTATCAGTCTGATAGTTACACTCACTTATAGTTCCTATGTTTCTCCTGCAGCACATGTTTGACAGCCATCTTATCAGTCTGATAGTTACACTCACTTATAGTTCATATGTTTCCCCTGCAGCACATGTTTGACAGCCATCTTATCAGTCTGATAGTTACACTCACTTATAGTTCATATGTTTCTCCTGCAGCACATGTTCGACAGCCATCTTATCAGTCTGATAGTTACACTCACTTATAGTTCCTATGTTTCTCCTGCAGCACATGTTTGACAGCCATCTTATTAGTCTGATAGTTACACTCACTTATAGTTCATATGTTTCTCCTGCAACACATGTTCGACAGCCATCTTATCAGTCTGATAGTTACACTCACTTATAGTTCATATGTTTCCCCTGCAGCACATGTTCGACAGCCATCTTATCAGTCTGATAGTTACACTCACTTATAGTTCATATGTTTCTCCTGCAGCACATGTTCGACAGCCATCTTATCAGTCTGATAGTTACACTCACTTATAGTTCATATGTTTCTCCTGCAGCACATGTTCGACAGCCATCTTATCAGTCTGATAGTTACACTCACTTATAGTTCATATGTTTCTCCTGCAGCACATGTTCGACAGCCATCTTATCAGTCTGATAGTTACACTCACTTATAGTTCATATGTTTCTCCTGCAGCACATGTTCGACAGCCATCTTATCAGTCTGATAGTTACACTCACTTATAGTTCATATGTTTCTCCTGCAGCACATGTTCGACAGCCATCTTATCAGTCTGATAGTTACACTCACTTATAGTTCCTATGTTTCTCCTGCAGCACATGTTTGACAGCCATCTTATCAGTCTGATAGTTACACTCACTTATAGTTCATATGTTTCTCCTGCAGCACATGTTCGACAGCCATCTTATCAGTCTGATAGTTACACTCACTTATAGTTCATATGTTTCTCCTGCAGCACATGTTCGACAGCCATCTTATCAGTCTGATAGTTACACTCACTTATAGTTCCTATGTTTCTCCTGCAGCACATGTTTGACAGCCATGTTATCAGTCTGATAGTTACACTCACTTATAGTTCATATGTTTCCCCTGCAGCACATGTTTGACAGCCATCTTATCAGTCTGATAGTTACACTCACTTATAGTTCATATGTTTCTCCTGCAGCACATGTTTGACAGCCATCTTATCAGTCTGATAGTTACACTCACTTATAGTTCATATGTTTCCCCTGCAGCACATGTTTGACAGCCATCTTATCAGTCTGATAGTTATACTCACTTATAGTTCATATGTTTCTCCTGCAGCACATGTTCAACAGCCATCTTATCAGTCTGATAGTTACACTCACTTATAGTTCCTATGTTTCTCCTGCAGCACATGTTCGACAGCCATCTTATCAGTCTGATAGTTAACTCACTTATAGTTCATATGTTTCCCCTGCAGCACATGTTCGACAGCCATCTTATCAGTCTGATAGTTACACTCACTTATAGTTCATATGTTTCTCCTGCAGCACATGTTTGACAGCCATCTTATCAGTCTGATAGTTACACTCACTTATAGTTCCTATGTTTCTCCTGCAGCACATGTTTGACAGCCATCTTATCAGTCTGATAGTTACACTCACTTATAGTTCCTATGTTTCTCCTGCAGCACATGTTTGACAGCCATCTTATCAGTCTGATAGTTACACTCACTTATAGTTCCTATGTTTCTCCTGCAGCACATGTTTGACAGCCATCTTATCAGTCTGATAGTTACACTCACTTATAGTTCATATGTTTCTCCTGCAGCACATGTTTGACAGCCATCTTATCAGTCTGATAGTTACACTCACTTATAGTTCATATGTTTCTCCTGCAGCACATGTTCGACAGCCATCTTATCAGTCTGATAGTTACACTCACTTATAGTTCCTATGTTTCTCCTGCAGCACATGTTCGACAGCCATCTTATCAGTCTGATAGTTACACTCACTTATAGTTCCTATGTTTCTCCTGCAGCACATGTTTGACAGCCATCTTATCAGTCTGATAGTTACACTCACTTATAGTTCATATGTTTCCCCTGCAGCACATGTTTGACAGCCATCTTATCAGTCTGATAGTTACACTCACTTATAGTTCATATGTTTCTCCTGCAGCACATGTTCGACAGCCATCTTATCAGTCTGATAGTTACACTCACTTATAGTTCCTATGTTTCTCCTGCAGCACATGTTTGACAGCCATCTTATCAGTCTGATAGTTACACTCACTTATAGTTCATATGTTTCCCCTGCAGCACATGTTTGACAGCCATCTTATCAGTCTGATAGTTACACTCACTTATAGTTCATATGTTTCTCCTGCAGCACATGCTCAACAGCCATCTTATCAGTCTGATAGTTACACTCACTTATAGTTCCTATGTTTCTCCTGCAGCACATGTTCGACAGCCATCTTATCAGTCTGATAGTTATCCTCACTTATAGTTCATATGTTTCCCCTGCAGCACATGTTCGACAGCCATCTTATCAGTCTGATAGTTACACTCACTTATAGTTCCTATGTTTCTCCTGCAGCACATGTTTGACAGCCATCTTATCAGTCTGATAGTTACACTCACTTATAGTTCATATGTTTCCCCTGCAGCACATGTTCGACAGCCATCTTATCAGTCTGAAAGTTACACTCACTTATAGTTCATATGTTTCCCCTGCAGCACATGTTCGACAGCCATCTTATCAGTCTGATAGTTACACTCACTTATAGTTCATATGTTTCTCCTGCAGCACATGTTTGACAGCCATCTTATCAGTCTGATAGTTACACTCACTTATAGTTCATATGTTTCTCCTGCAGCACATGTTTGACAGCCATCTTATCAGTCTGATAGTTACACTCACTTATAGTTCCTATGTTTCTCCTGCAGCACATGTTTGACAGCCATCTTATCAGTCTGATAGTTACACTCACTTATAGTTCCTATGTTTCCCCTGCAGCACATGTTTGACAGCCATCTTATCAGTCTGATAGTTACACTCACTTATAGTTCATATGTTTCTCCTGCAGCACATGTTCGACAGCCATCTTATCAGTCTGATAGTTACACTCACTTATAGTTCCTATGTTTCTCCTGCAGCACATGTTCGACAGCCATCTTATCAGTCTGATAGTTACACTCACTTATAGTTCCTATGTTTCTCCTGCAGCACATGTTTGACAGCCATCTTATCAGTCTGATAGTTACACTCACTTATAGTTCATATGTTTCCCCTGCAGCACATGTTTGACAGCCATCTTATCAGTCTGATAGTTACACTCACTTATAGTTCATATGTTTCTCCTGCAGCACATGTTCAACAGCCATCTTATCAGTCTGATAGTTACACTCACTTATAGTTCCTATGTTTCTCCTGCAGCACATGTTCGACAGCCATCTTATCAGTCTGATAGTTAACTCACTTATAGTTCATATGTTTCCCCTGCAGCACATGTTCGACAGCCATCTTATCAGTCTGATAGTTACACTCACTTATAGTTCATATGTTTCTCCTGCAGCACATGTTTGACAGCCATCTTATCAGTCTGATAGTTACACTCACTTATAGTTCCTATGTTTCTCCTGCAGCACATGTTTGACAGCCATCTTATCAGTCTGATAGTTACACTCACTTATAGTTCCTATGTTTCTCCTGCAGCACATGTTTGACAGCCATCTTATCAGTCTGATAGTTACACTCACTTATAGTTCCTATGTTTCTCCTGCAGCACATGTTTGACAGCCATCTTATCAGTCTGATAGTTACACTCACTTATAGTTCATATGTTTCTCCTGCAGCACATGTTTGACAGCCATCTTATCAGTCTGATAGTTACACTCACTTATAGTTCATATGTTTCTCCTGCAGCACATGTTCGACAGCCATCTTATCAGTCTGATAGTTACACTCACTTATAGTTCCTATGTTTCTCCTGCAGCACATGTTCGACAGCCATCTTATCAGTCTGATAGTTACACTCACTTATAGTTCCTATGTTTCTCCTGCAGCACATGTTTGACAGCCATCTTATCAGTCTGATAGTTACACTCACTTATAGTTCATATGTTTCCCCTGCAGCACATGTTTGACAGCCATCTTATCAGTCTGATAGTTACACTCACTTATAGTTCATATGTTTCTCCTGCAGCACATGTTCGACAGCCATCTTATCAGTCTGATAGTTACACTCACTTATAGTTCCTATGTTTCTCCTGCAGCACATGTTTGACAGCCATCTTATCAGTCTGATAGTTACACTCACTTATAGTTCATATGTTTCCCCTGCAGCACATGTTTGACAGCCATCTTATCAGTCTGATAGTTACACTCACTTATAGTTCATATGTTTCTCCTGCAGCACATGCTCAACAGCCATCTTATCAGTCTGATAGTTACACTCACTTATAGTTCCTATGTTTCTCCTGCAGCACATGTTCGACAGCCATCTTATCAGTCTGATAGTTATCCTCACTTATAGTTCATATGTTTCCCCTGCAGCACATGTTCGACAGCCATCTTATCAGTCTGATAGTTACACTCACTTATAGTTCCTATGTTTCTCCTGCAGCACATGTTTGACAGCCATCTTATCAGTCTGATAGTTACACTCACTTATAGTTCATATGTTTCTCCTGCAGCACATGTTCGACAGCCATCTTATCAGTCTGAAAGTTACACTCACTTATAGTTCATATGTTTCCCCTGCAGCACATGTTCGACAGCCATCTTATCAGTCTGATAGTTACACTCACTTATAGTTCATATGTTTCTCCTGCAGCACATGTTCGACAGCCATCTTATCAGTCTGATAGTTACACTCACTTATAGTTCATATGTTTCTCCTGCAGCACATGTTTGACAGCCATCTTATCAGTCTGATAGTTACACTCACTTATAGTTCCTATGTTTCTCCTGCAGCACATGTTTGACAGCCATCTTATCAGTCTGATAGTTACACTCACTTATAGTTCCTATGTTTCCCCTGCAGCACATGTTTGACAGCCATCTTATCAGTCTGATAGTTACACTCACTTATAGTTCATATGTTTCTCCTGCAGCACATGTTCGACAGCCATCTTATCAGTCTGATAGTTACACTCACTTATAGTTCCTATGTTTCTCCTGCAGCACATGTTCGACAGCCATCTTATCAGTCTGATAGTTACACTCACTTATAGTTCCTATGTTTCTCCTGCAGCACATGTTTGACAGCCATCTTATCAGTCTGATAGTTACACTCACTTATAGTTCATATGTTTCCCCTGCAGCACATGTTTGACAGCCATCTTATCAGTCTGATAGTTACACTCACTTATAGTTCATATGTTTCTCCTGCAGCACATGTTCGACAGCCATCTTATCAGTCTGATAGTTACACTCACTTATAGTTCCTATGTTTCTCCTGCAGCACATGTTTGACAGCCATCTTATCAGTCTGATAGTTACACTCACTTATAGTTCATATGTTTCCCCTGCAGCACATGTTTGACAGCCATCTTATCAGTCTGATAGTTACACTCACTTATAGTTCATATGTTTCTCCTGCAGCACATGTTCAACAGCCATCTTATCAGTCTGATAGTTACACTCACTTATAGTTCCTATGTTTCTCCTGCAGCACATGTTCGACAGCCATCTTATCAGTCTGATAGTTACACTCACTTATAGTTCATATGTTTCCCCTGCAGCACATGTTCGACAGCCATCTTATCAGTCTGATAGTTACACTCACTTATAGTTCATATGTTTCTCCTGCAGCACATGTTCGACAGCCATCTTATCAGTCTGATAGTTACACTCACTTATAGTTCCTATGTTTCTCCTGCAGCACATGTTTGACAGCCATCTTATCAGTCTGATAGTTACACTCACTTATAGTTCATATGTTTCTCCTGCAGCACATGTTTGACAGCCATCTTATCAGTCTGATAGTTACACTCACTTATAGTTCATATGTTTCTCCTGCAGCACATGTTCGACAGCCATCTTATCAGTCTGATAGTTACACTCACTTATAGTTCCTATGTTTCTCCTGCAGCACATGTTCGACAGCCATCTTATCAGTCTGATAGTTACACTCACTTATAGTTCCTATGTTTCTCCTGCAGCACATGTTTGACAGCCATCTTATCAGTCTGATAGTTACACTCACTTATAGTTCATATGTTTCCCCTGCAGCACATGTTTGACAGCCATCTTATCAGTCTGATAGTTACACTCACTTATAGTTCATATGTTTCTCCTGCAGCACATGTTCGACAGCCATCTTATCAGTCTGATAGTTACACTCACTTATAGTTCCTATGTTTCTCCTGCAGCACATGTTTGACAGCCATCTTATCAGTCTGATAGTTACACTCACTTATAGTTCATATGTTTCCCCTGCAGCACATGTTTCACAGCCATCTTATCAGTCTGATAGTTACACTCACTTATAGTTCATATGTTTCTCCTGCAGCACATGTTCAACAGCCATCTTATCAGTCTGATAGTTACACTCACTTATAGTTCCTATGTTTCTCCTGCAGCACATGTTCGACAGCCATCTTATCAGTCTGATAGTTACACTCACTTATAGTTCATATGTTTCCCCTGCAGCACATGTTCGACAGCCATCTTATCAGTCTGATAGTTACACTCACTTATAGTTCATATGTTTCTCCTGTAGCACATGTTGGACAGCCATCTTATCAGTCTGATAGTTACACTCACTTATAGTTCATATGTTTCCCCTGCAGCACATGTTCGACAGCCATCTTATCAGTCTGATAGTTACACTCACTTATTGTTCATATGTTTCCCCTGCAGCACATGTTCGACAGCCATCTTATCAGTCTGATAGTTACACTCACTTATAGTTCATATGTTTCTCCTGCAGCACATGTTCGACAGCCATCTTATCAGTCTGATAGTTACACTCACTTATAGTTCCTATGTTTCCCCTGCAGCACATGTTCGACAGCCATCTTATCAGTCTGATAGTTACACTCACTTATAGTTCCTATGTTTCTCCTGCAGCACATGTTCGACTGCCATCTTATCAGTCTGATAGTTACACTCACTTATAGTTCATATGTTTCCCCTGCAGCACATGTTCGACAGCCATCTTATCAGTCTGATAGTTACACTCACTTATAGTTCATATGTTTCTCCTGCAGCACATGTTCGACAGCCATCTTATCAGTCTGATAGTTACACTCACTTATAGTTCCTATGTTTCTCCTGCAGCACATGTTCGACAGCCATCTTATCAGTCTGATAGTTACACTCACTTATAGTTCCTATGTTTTACTGCAGCACATGTTCGACAGCCATCTTATCAGCCTGATAGTTACACTCACTTATAGTTCATATGTTTCCCCTGCAGCACATGTTCGACAGCCATCTTATCAGTCTGATAGTTACACTCACTTATAGTTCATATGTTTCTCCTGTAGCACATGTTTGACAGCCATCTTATCAGTCTGATAGTTACACTCACTTATAGTTCATATGTTTCCCCTGCAGCACATGTTCGACAGCCATCTTATCAGTCTGATAGTTACACTCACTTATAGTTCATATGTTTCCCCTGCAGCACATGTTCGACAGCCATCTTATCAGTCTGATAGTTACACTCACTTATAGTTCATATGTTTCTCCTGCAGCACATGTTCGACAGCCATCTTATCAGTCTGATAGTTACACTCACTTATAGTTCATATGTTTCCCCTGCAGCACATGTTCGACAGCCATCTTATCAGTCTGATAGTTACACTCACTTATAGTTCCTATGTTTCTCCTGCAGCACATGTTCGACAGCCATCTTATCAGTCTGATAGTTACACTCACTTATAGTTCATATGTTTCCCCTGCAGCACATGTTCGACAGCCATCTTATCAGCCTGATAGTTACACTCACTTATAGTTCATATGTTTCCCCTGCAGCACATGTTCGACAGCCATCTTATCAGTCTGATAGTTACACTCACTTATAGTTCATATGTTTCCCCTGCAGCACATGTTTGACAGCCATCTTATCAGTCTGATAGTTACACTCACTTATAGTTCATATGTTTCTCCTGCAGCACGTGTTCGACAGCCATCTTATCAGCCTGATAGTTACACTCACTTATAGTTCATATGTTTCCCCTGCAGCACGACAGCCATCTTATCAGCCTGATAGTTACACTCACTTATAGTTCATATGTTTCCCCTGCAGCACATGTTTGACAGCCATCTTATCAGTCTGATAGTTACACTCACTTATAGTTCCTATGTTTCTCCTGCAGCACATGTTCGACAGCCATCTTATCAGTCTGATAGTTACACTCACTTATAGTTCATATGTTTCCCCTGCAGCACATGTTCGACAGCCATCTTATCAGTCTGATAGTTACACTCACTTATAGTTCCTATGTTTCTCCTGCAGCACATGTTCGACAGCCATCTTATCAGTCTGATAGTTACACTCACTTATAGTTCCTATGTTTCTCCTGCAGCACATGTTCGACAGCCATCTTATCAGTCTGATAGTTACACTCACTTATAGTTCCTATGTTTCTCCTGCAGTTACACACATGTTCGACAGCCATCCTATCCTACTGATAGTTACACTCACTTCCAGTTCAACTGTTTCCCGGCCTGGACATATTCGAAAGCCATCTTATCAGTCTGATAGTTACACTCACTTATAGTTCCTATGTTTCTCCTGCAGCACATGTTCGACAGCCATCTATCAGTCTGATAGTTACACT
>JAMPIV010018300.1:0-247506 GCA_024509875.1 Oreohelix idahoensis
TGTTTTGAAGGGTGTGATATGGTAATAGAGAGTGATTGTGTGAAGAGGTATTACATGTAACTATAAGGTGGTGTTAATATTGTGATAAGATGTTTCGTGTGTGGGGAAGTGATTTAGAGAAATTAAAATTTAGTATGGGTTAGATACTGCTGAAGAGACCTTTTATTATTACCAGAACATTACATTGATAATAGTGTCGGTGGATGTTTGAGTGCCATGGTCCCTGACAATAATTTCTCAGGAGGAATCCCAGCGAGAAAATATTAGCCAAAAACGTCTGCGATATCGCGAGTGGTGAGCTCTTAGAGGGTATAGGCCCTGCCAACGTGTGCACATATCGACACATGTAAGGATAAATTGATGTCCTCTAGCCGACTTAATTCTAAAAGGACCGATAATATCTATTGCCATTTTCAGGGTGAAAAAGGGCGAATACGGAATGTCACCCAGCACTGGGACAGGCGCAAGCATGTCGTGGTCCTTTATCGATTTGACCCTCCTGACATACTTTGCTAGTATTGGACAGTAAATACGCTAAGGTCCTTGCTCACACAAATGGCCAATGGAAAGCCGCAACGAAGAATCCTCGACTTTGTACGGGGAAAAACCCATATGTCCACACATTGCGAGTCATGAGCCAGTTGCCATTTTGCAATCTCATACCTTAGCACAAGAATTTGAGAATGAGTGGACGTAGTCGTTTCTTGTTCCATACGCCAAGTACGGCCGTTTTCTTCATAACATCCAAGACATTCTATTAGTATTCTGATTGGATCACCTTTTTGCTAGAATGACGAATTTAGTAAAGAAGGATCTTCTTCTTGTGAGCAATTTTATAAATGATCCACGTGAAATAAATCAAGTGACTATTTTGGCTATCAACATCATTAATATCAGTTAATGAAGTTTGAGGTGCATCCAGAGCATAGTTCTCATTGTGACCACCGCTATTGTAGCTTCAATGTATTTGCTCCTCCCAAACAGCAATCATGCTGTGGGTACATTTCCCAAACTCCGTGAATACGACCAATAATAAGTCCGCAATAGGGTTTGGAAGGAGACACGCGTGGACATCCACCCGTAAGAATGGAGTAGTAAAATAATGTTAATTTATGGCAGTAGGAAACTTTTCCAAAGTGCCAGAACCAAATGTTACACATTTGATGGAACCTTTCCCTTAGCACAGGATGGATTTAACAAGAATTGCCTAACACCAATAGTAGTACATCCAAATCACACTAAACAACACTGATACTGGATTACTATATACAAGACCCTTATGTAAGAATAAGAGAACCTCTCCCCGTCAGCGCCACAGCAGTCAGGAAGAGAGGGAAGAGGATGACCACAGCTTAAAGTAAGTTACGGTAGTCGGCTCGACAAGTACTCGCATTGGGACATTTAGTTGCCCTACTAAAGGCAAAGCAGAACATGTATATCACTAGAGTTTATATCAGTCAGCCTTGTTACATGCTCCTCTAGACTCCTGCAGTAACAGAGTTGCCTGTTGATATCTCTTTCTTTTTGTTGCGTATCTACCGCGACCATTATTGCCTACTGTAAATTAACAATTAAGTCCCTACCTGTAATTGTTATCCCTGGTTGAATTTCCAGTTTCCATTAACTGTCATTACAGTTCCTATCACTGTTAGAACCTCTATTATATGGTTTTTGGAGGTCTCCGCGAAAATAGTTTCCCTCTATACTGACTACCTTTGCGAAAAGTCTAAAATTATTGTTGTATATACCGTGGAGTATCAGCTTGTCTCCAGTTCGCGAAGAAAAGAATCACCCTGAAATTGATTGCTATTTAGAATCAGGGTCATAATCTAAGGTACTTCCCTTCTTATTTAAATCAATCTTTGCTAGGCTACCCTTGCAATTTACGCCATGAATTTGGGCCATATGGCTGCCGAATAGCAACTGGGCAGACCTTCTTTTACTTCTAGAGTTGCTTAATGGTTACGTTGGAGGATGCGCAGAAGTGACATACTGGCAACAGTATTCCTTCCATTTCTTTTATGTTTTTAGGCCTTACGCTCAATGAAAGAACAAGAAAGAATGAAAAGATTCATTGACAGAATTGACCATAACCCTTGTCTCTAATTGAGTAAGTTCCATAACTGCTTCATATAGTATGTTCTGTCCTTAGACAGCTCAACCCATCGTTGCAAAAGTAAGACGTAACTCTTTGAAATGAATTCAGAGGAATTCAACTGGCAAGTATCTAGAGGCAACATATTTTATAAATTGAAGCACAATAGCCGACTTCGTTAAGTTGAGTAGCTTCTCTTTATAACAAGACTGCCTGGCATAACCGCATAATTGTGTTGTTTGTCAGGCTCACTCTACCCATACTTAACATACTCAAAGTATCACCTCTACGTAAATTGGACAACTGATAAATCATACAGTGATTTTATCTCCTTTGGATATGTGCTTTAAACTGCGACGTTCGACACTCTATCCAGATAAAACGTTATATCGTCCACTGGAAGCATTGAATACAGGTAGCTTAATCTTAAAAGTACTTGCATTGAACTTATCTGACACCGTTATTTGCATCAGTTAGCATTTACCAGTGTTCATCCAATTTCAACAAAAGCATGTTTTTCTTCCATCGCTCCATTTACTTGCTTTCACTCCTCCATCACACCTCTACTTTGGTAACTTCTTTCTTCTCTCAGCGCTCACCTCTCTTTAGTAACTATGTATCTCTTCAGCCCTCTATCTCTTAGTCCTCTTTTTTATCAAGCCTTCTTTTTCAAGTCTTTTATTTTCTGCCTCCTTTTTCCAAGTCATATATTTTTCAGCCTCTTTTTCTAAGTCTTTTATTTTCAGCATCCCACAATTGAGTAGCTGATTTTTCTCTTTCTCTCAGCTTCTGCTTCTCTTTTCTGTTTTTCCATTTCCATTTGGAACCTCCTTTTCCTCCACTTGCATCTCACCAATTTACTTTTTGTTCAGCTTTCTATTGTCCATTTTTTTCTCCTTCCACCTTTAATTTGCTTTAATCATATTGAGTAGTCGCATATTTCTTAGCCAATTTATATCACCAGTCTTACCACAAGGGATTTTCCTATAAGGGGGCACAGAGATGTCGCGATGTAGGTAGCAAAGTGTAGGTGTACACAGGGCACTAGTAACACTACAGCCAAAGTCCAAAACCTGAAATAATTAATATATATTGATTGCAATTTTCTGTATTAGTAACTAACATAACTATCAAAAACTATGAGTAGCTCGTCTGTATATTAGAACTACACAAAATTGTTATATGATCCCAATGATATGTAGAAGAACGTGGTTTTCTGGGGTGGGAGTAGGTGATGAGAGGATATCTGTGTATTGATAAATGTATAATAATATCACCAGGTCACTCCTAATCATCTAGGCACCTACCACAACATTAGTGCATAAACCATATATCCATCAAATTATTTTACTCATAACTGCACTACACAGTTAATAGTGCTCATAAGCAAAAAACCTCCAGTAGTTATGATAATCGTGCACTATAACAAACAATAGTGCATGAGACAAGATACGTAACAAATAGTGAAAGCTAACTCATGGCGAGAACTATGTAAACAATAAGCAAAGAACATAAGACAAAGTAAAACAATAACAAAGAATCAAAAGACAATGTAAACACAATACAAAGAACAAAGACAAATGTTAAACATATTACAAGGGATCAAAAAACATATGTAAACAAATACAAAGATCATAACATTGTAAACAATAAACAAAGATCAAAGGGGGATCAACTACGAAAAGAAAACATTTCGCAAACATTAGTCACACTAAATTAAACAGCGAAACACTCAAGAAAATATCATAAAGAATGTGATGACAAATGCAAAAAAATGTAAACAAACAAAATTTGACCGTCACAATGTATAAACAAAATTGTTTAAAAGGAACTGAATAATAGTAAAGAGGAGACACCTACAAATACAAAACAAATCAAAACAAAACTAAAGAAATGCGAAAAAATACCGAAAATCATAACTGCAGCATATCGTCACACAACAAACAACAAATAAGCAATAAAATTTTGCTAACAATTTCCCAATTAAGGAAATCTGCGTCCGACAAGAACGCCTATCATAAGACCTCCTATGACGTGGTATTTCTTATGATAGTCATACTCTTCCCAACCAAGCCCGCTAAAATATAAACATATAAATATACAAATTAACATATAACATGTAAACATCTGTAACCATGTAGCAAACAAGGTGTTGTGTAAATATAGAAGGTCTTCAGTTAGTAACATGCGAGGGCACAGTTTCACAAACAAAAACAGGCCACTTAACTTCTATAAGTCTAAACGTCAGCACGGTGAAAGAACAGGTTGCGATCAAGGCATTCTGAGGTAAATCGATCCAACGTTGATCGACAACTGCTCCCATAAATAGCCATGATGAAGGAAATGAGCTTCTGATACTGGGAGGAAGTTGTAGATTTCGGGCACTTGTCCCTTCTTCCCTTACAAGGGCTCGGCACTTGACCTTCGAACTGCCTTAGCAGAAAATCGACGTGCATCGGTAATTGTCCTTCTAAATCAGGATGGAAACCACAATAAACTGTCCGAGCAGCGCGCCGGCTACTTTAAAAATATTTCTTGAAGGAAGAGAGTTCAAACTGCAATGTTGTAGTGAAGTAATGCTGTCTGGGTTTGTTGAACCCCCTTGAGTGCTGGTACCCCGATTAGATTAAACCAATCTTCTGGCCAACAGCAAGTGATAAGGGTGGATTTGATTGATGCTTACTCAAAATGATGATACAGGCGCACGCACTTCTGGCCACGATGGACGTTGGCAAGTATAAAGTCCCAAGTTACGTTGTAGAATCTTTAGCTCCGTCAAAACATTCCCCCTATCGCACACCAGGTATCCTTAATAAGTGTGAAATGTGTAGGGTGTCCTGATCTGGTTTTTGTAGTTGTTGCTGTGTGCCTATAGTAGTGTCGCGTAGTTCACTAGAGTTACAGCTACATGAAAACTATGAACATTCGAAGTCATAAAAAGGGGGTAAACTGCACTTGTACGTTTTCATACATTATATTTGATACAGCCACAAGTACAGATGTACGTTACATAAGTCATATGACGTCTAATAGTTCAATGTAGTCCACCAAATCGAGCATACTAAAGATTTTGGTCTATGGATCTGTCATACTCTTAGAGCGAGTCCTCATCAAAATCCTGCAAAACAGTGTCAGCTAGCATATCACCAATGTTCATTAAACATAATAATCAATACTCCTTCTCTGATGCTAGGCATACCAGATGTACAAAATGAGTCTCATTGATTGTCTGCACGAGGATGGCGTTCCAGGGAGTAATAGGTCAAGTTGACATTTACAGGCATTCCTAAGTCAAACAACCACCGACATAATGCGGTGCAATCGCTGACATAGCGACGTTCATAAGAACAGAGAGCAACACACTCCCTTCGGGCTCAGTATGAACCCGTGTACATATTAATCTCAGGTAAGAAGATACCTGGGGCGTGACTTCTAGTAGGAAGATACCTCTATTTACTGTAATTCGTAAAGTTGGAGCAGAGATCGACCCATTGTTCAAACATAAAGTTTGATTACAGATTTGAAACGGTAAATGAGGTATTACACTTGTTTCGAAATCATACACCACAAACAAACATACCGCCTCCAGGCGTCTTCACAAATATCAAGGGAAGGACCTTGTAAGCTAAACTAACTCACAAATATGGCTCCCTAATTCCCTAACAAAGAATCCCACGAGACGCCAGAAAGTACGCGTTCTCTCTGCTTCACAACTTTCCATCCCGATCGACTCCCAGACCAGAAAAGCTTTCCCAGACACACCTTAACGTTTCCGGACATGCGCAGCAGAAACGCATACACCTTGAAACAAGAATCAAACGAGACGATGTAGGGAACTTCCAGATAAAACGATTCGCCGTAATATTTCGCGCCTTATATGGGACAGAAATAAAGACCTCAACCCTGGTTACAAGTTTTGCGTAACAGTCTGTCGTGTCAGAGACCAGCTTAGCTGTTACCATCACTTAGCATGGTGGAGTGGTAAATGTCTATTGTGTCAGAGACCAGCTTAGCTGTTACCATCACTTAGCATGGAGTGTAAATGTCTATTGTGTCAGAGACCAGCTTAGCTGTGTTACCATCACTTAGCATGGTGGAAGTAGTAAATGTCTATCGTGTAAGAGACCAGCTTCACAAAACACTACCAGCCTCAGCCTCCATCACATCTGAACTTCCTAGAAAGAGGCAAATGTTTACATTAGTAAAATATCAAATACAAATATAAACATGCATTAAAAAAACTCTGCCTTAAAGTACGATAGAAGCAAAACAATACATGTAAGTAATGAAATATGTTTCTAAATTTGATATTGATGGAGACCAAACAAAATTACGTGTAATACTCGTATACATGTTTAGGCAAGGGGAAACATAAAGTAAGTTTCACAAGTAAATACATTCACAATTTATATCACAGCCTTGTTTCACTTTCCACTTAATGAAGTTTCCAGTCTTTCTTGTCGTACCAAGAACCAGCTGGTGCACATGTTTGGCAGGCATTTCTTTTAAAATAATACATGGGCTTCTGTGACAAGACATGTCAATACATTACATAAGAAATAAACATTAAATTGAGAAAACACTATACTTACAGGAATAATGATAATGTATTGAATCATGAGGAGTCATCCGTTATTCTTTTAACTCAGAAAAATGTGATGATTTTGAATTGCTTGTCTAATGTGGCAGCCTACTCTTGTATTGCCTGTCTATGTGGCAGCCTACTCTTGTATTGCTTGTCTATGTGGCAGCTTACTCTTGTATTGCCTGTCTATGTGGCAGCCTACTCTTGTATTGCCTGTCTATGTGGCAGCCTACTCTTGTATTGTTTCAAGTATGCCACTACCTTCTTTTCTATCCAGGTTCATTACTTCAACGATGAACGACGAAACGTATAAACAGACAGAGTGTCACACCAATACATTTATCCACGTAACTTTGCATGAAGATGGATAAGTCCTGGTCTAGTCGAAACACAGTTTATTTACAAGATGTACACTGGTTGTCATATAGCATATCGACCATCACACTTGGCCTGGCAGAACAATTTCATTGAATACAAAGTCTACTTGATTATGACTACGCAGCTTTCTTTTTTATGCTCTTGTTGATAATTCTGTCTTATTCAGTATTTATAACTTCCTTGATTAATATCGTCTATTCATATATTCTTATAACATTCAGGCTATTGATTGTTAATACCGGGCATCTCCTGGGATGAATACTTTTCCTGATATTCTAACTATCACTGGCCTCACAAGGCTGACCCACTGAACTTCTTAGCTATAGCATCTCTACATACCTCGTCAAGATGATCAATTCTCTTGGTAACGAATTTCCTTCATAAATTCGTTCTTTACTTGTCTGCTTATTGTAGTTATTATCTTCTACTTTATGATGCGACTAAGTCTGTCCACCACAGATCATCGATTTAGCAATCTTCGATGAGCAAGCATATGTCTGTCAAGATGGCTGGTTCACCTTGCACAACCATTACCTTGGTTGTGGAGCGATCTGCCCTTCTAACTGGCGCTTCTCGAATGTTTCATTTTCTCAACTGCCCCCTCTAAGAGCGTGCACCGTGAACTCTAGTCACTAATCTAACCTTCTTCCAGGAGGTTTTATTGCGCACCTTCCTCAGACAACCTTCTATGCCCTTTATCTTACTGCTTTTATACCTTAACTGTCCTAGTTTAAACCTTCAGTTGCTTTCCCCTGCTACATCTACTAATAGATAGTTCTTGTTGTAACTCCCTGGTGGTTGAAATGAAGCACAGTGGGGCCGCCTTCTTTGATATCATTCCAGTAAGCATAGCCAGCGTCGTAAAAGCATTGGGATTAGGGTTAGGTTTAGGATACTTAAACCTGGGTTGAAAATGAATCTCAGATGGGCCGTCCTTCTTCTTTGATGTCATCCCAGTAAGTCGCCAACGTCGTTAGGGTTAGGTTTAGGATACCTAAACGTAAACATTACCCTATTAATGCGTCTCTGAATTATATTTTAAGACCCTATCGAACTTACGGCTATGTGTTTCTTCATGTCAACCCCTGAACATAACTCTTACCACCCCTGTTTACTGCGTCTCTGAATTTTGTTTTGTTAAGGCCCTATCGAACAGAGTGTCCGCACTGTACTTCATTTAAAACCATTTTTGCACTTAGTATTAATGACTAATATGTTTACCCATGCCGCATCACGATTAGTCAGTTTTACATGTGCTGTAGAATAAGTCTTGCTTCCATCGCTAACTCTGGCTTTTTAAAGTTGGAAGGTAACCAGAGCATCTCATTTTTCGAGGCATTTTCCCACCCAAGAAAAAACAAACAATCAAAATGGAGAGACCGATCAGAATGTAAATACCAGGACTGGGACGAACATTAACTATCGCAGATGACATACTCAAGTAAAGAACTAGCCTCAGACAGACATGAAATGGTTCAAGGCATACACGAGACACTAGAGGGCGGTTGCTAAGTGTGTGTTCATAGGAAGCGGATCAGGGGTCAATCCCAACAAGCCTGTGCGATGTGGTGCTCTTTCAACAACTTCATAGTGAAAGCAGACTCTTGCAGACATCACTTTCAGTGGAGAACATTGAAAAAGCGAATAAGACAAGAATAAGTATCTGGGAGTAACGTTTTTGATCGTGGGCTATCATTCAAGTATTATGTCGAACTGATCATAGGGAAGAGCAAGAGAGACTGGCAGCTTTAAAAACTATGGCTGTGAAAACGCATTCAAAAATGAAGGATGCGAGTAGTTTTGTAATGTACGGCGTGATGCCCCCATTGTGACAATGAGATACGCGCTCGGATTGCTGTCTAATTAGGATTATGCGACGGGCCCAGGCAAAAGCCTATATGCGGGTAAACAAGGACAAAATACACCCCCTACATGAGAATCAATGTGGCTGACATGAAAGGAGCAAGAATCAAAGTGGGGGATTTCAAGGATAGCACAGGCAGAGGCTGATCGATTAGTCAGGTGACCAGGTTGAAAATGTATCCAAAGGGGAAGAGTGGCGTAAGTCAGGGGAGACCCTGGATAAACTACCATCAGGTCATCATTGACCATGGCCGAGAGTAAAGATCTTGGAGCAATGGAAAAGCATTGCAGTTGGAGATTGAGCAGTTTATAAGTAATCATCCTGGGGGATGAATGACGCCATTGTGTAACACTGATGGGTCTGTAGTTCGTCATGAGAAATCAGGATGGGGGCCTTCTCTGCGAGAATAAAAGGGCAGGGTCGACGAACCCTGAAACAGAGTGGAGCCCACATGACCACAAACTCTAGCATGAGAATGGAGATAGAGGCAGTTACCTGCAGCACTGATTTGGCTGTCTGAAAAACTCCATGAAAACGGGGGCAGTTACATTGTCAGAGACTCTCAAGCCATGCTTCGGAAATTTTCAGATGGATGGCTGCGGTAGGAATTGAAAATAGAAAGCCTCACGCGTCTTGAAGAACTGGTGTGGATATACTGTCCTGGTCATGCAGGGGCATGTGGCAATGAGGAGATTGGCAGACCTGGCCTCGATAGCACCCATGGTGGGGACACAGGACATGGCTAAGGGAGAGATACTAAGGGCTATTAATGATTCTCGCCTGCTGGTAATGACACTGCAATGGATTAATCTTCCCAACAAGGCTGAGGCTGTTGGAGTTTGGCAATCAAACGATTGGGACTAGTAAGAAATGGACGTGACCGTGAAATGAGGATGCATCCGTCGTTGGTACAACCAGTGTGCTAACAGGTTACTATTAGCATTCATACTCTTCGACATTTGCTGAGGGAAGGCTGATGAACTTATGGATTAGCCCAGGAGTGCAGTGAAGTCGAATCTTGATTAACAATAACAATAACAGATGTGTAATGTTTGTCACCGACTTTGCCTTCCATTAGCTCTGCAATAGATTGTCCACCAATGGTCAACACTCAAGAGTATCTAATATGGGTCTTCATAAGGTGTCTACCTTCGCGCAAGATTACTTTTGACAGAGTTGTAAATAGAGATGATAATGACGCTTCTATCTCAAGGTAGATTCATTAGAATGTTTTTAGAAGTATAAGAACAATGCTGCAATAGGGCAGAGCACTGTTAACTTATATCTGAAACGTCGCCTTTTGTGAGGGATTAGGCAATGATTTTAGCCCCTTCGACCCAGTCCCATTAATTACGGTTCCAGAGCAACTCTGGGAAGGTTAATGTGGCCGGGCGTAATGTTGACCACTTCACCCCTAGGTCCGCCACGTGCCAATTGGTCAAGAACATATGGGCATTAAAACCATATTCCCAATATGACTCAATGGGCGTGTAACGGGATCCTTTTAGCCCGTTCAAGCCCCCAGCTGGTGTAAATCCAGCGAAATTCGTATTTTATAAGTATATTAGTTGCTCTATAGATGTAGATAACATGTCTAGATGTATATATATTAAAGAGTATTGTTCATTCGTTTTCTTTCATACCGATAATAACTGAATCAACTACGATTGTTTTGTTTTTAAATAACATGTAACATATTACAAAATGATTTAGTCTTGACAGGTTAAGTTAGCGATTGAATGATGGCGAATTTTAGATGTAAATAAAATTGTCTTCACTGAGACTTGGGTTGAAGATTTTATAAAAACTATTGTCCTCTTGCTGTTTCCTTAATAAACTTAGCTGGTCTAAGTGAGTCCTGCAGCCGTGATTTCGACAATTATTCTGTTATGCGGGCTCTTCTCTACACACCTCGTCCAATGTAGGTGGTTAGTGTTGATTCCCTGCTGCTAACTCACAGCTAGTGGCGTAGGAACGTTAGACGTGCAGCTTCGTACCATGTACAGTGTGATAGCTTCGTTCCAGGAACTTAAGACAAAATTTAAAAAAAACAAATGCCTAAGCAAAGTACATTTGTGGGTTGCAAATTAACAGACGCATTGTCTCGCTGTCCAGCTACCAATATTAGCCTCTCTGAATAATTATTCTCTCTGAGTATACGCAGTATGACTCTTTGATTATATCCTCAATATGATTAGAAATTACCGTTATTCTTCTGGTTATTGAATTGGGATAATATGTGCTTGGACAGCGTGACTGCAATGATTAGCCCAACTTACAATTAACAAGGTACATATATGTCACAAAATGACATTATACACTTTAGGCACATGTGACGTAATCATCATTCATCACTGCTGCATTAGAAGTCTGGGGTTGCGGCTGCTTTCGAGTTTTAGCAAAAACCAAACACCATCGCTTGCTGTAATGGTTTATAAATATACTATTTTTATATGTTGAGGTTGCCAGCCTCATATATAACCACTTAACAAAGAAAAACATGTCAAATTCACATGGTAAAATAAATGTTTACACTTACCAAAAGTAACTTTTGGGAACACAATCTCCTGGCACAGTTAAAATAGACACAGCAAGTTGATGCTTTCGAATGACATGGTCTGGGAAATTTTTATTTTTCTCTTATGACGGGTGATTTGATTCTTTAGGTCCCCAGTCTTTGTATTTAAAAATGCGTGTTTACTTTTAAGTTTTAAAGTTGCCCAAATACTCTGTCCTGGTCCTTTAAGTTTCCAGTTTGGTATTTACAACTGCGGGTTTCAAAGTTGCCCAAATACTTCGATCTGTCACTCATAATTTTAATTTTGGAAACCTTTGTCCGATCGTTCTCTCTGGCTCTGGTGAATTGCTAGCTTGACGTGGCGATGCAGTCTGATTTGTGACTCCGATTTCGCTAGATTATATTTCCATTTCTCAGTTCAAATCCCAGATTGCACTTCCGACGAATTTGCCAATGAAAGTCAAAGTCTGTTCCAGCTCTCACATTAAGCCAATGGTAAACTCTTTAGAACTAAATTGTCGGGGTGTTAAATCATTATATCCCCCGCGTGTTTTGAAATATCAAATTTTAAAATTCCAACGCGTGACCACTTTCTAATTAGAAAGTAATACTTCCGATTGAATCGTTTTGCAAACTCACAAACAAATCTGTGAACATTTCCTGTTTAGATGCTTTCCCACAATATTGTCTCCAAAGACACATTAACGGTAATATTTACATAACGATGGGCCAGCGGAAACGATTACGTCTTATCACCTGTGTTTGGGTAAATCCCTCAGACGGATTTCTCAGATAGACAATATGGCTTTCTTTTCATCGATCGTGCTCTACCATCTTGTGTCAATAAAGATCGACTTTATCAAAGGTGACTAGACGACTTACGTGATAAATTATTCGCGGACTTGCCTAATTAGGTTACGACGATTCACATTGCGAAATGTACACAAGTCTGCGAGAGGCTATGGCAGAATGTAGGTGCATAAAATATGTCAAAGAATAGGACGATCGGTTAAGAAAATGATGAAAAGAAGTAATACTGCCGGAGAGGATGAACGTTATAAAAGTGCACAACTGATTCCTCACAATCTTTACAGAACTACAGATGAGCTGAGCTAACTGGGACAGATTTGTAATGTTGACATAACTACTGTTGAGCTGAGCTTACTGGGACTGATTTGTAATGTTGATATAACTACAGATGAGCTGAGCTTACTGGGACAGATTTGTAATGATGATATAACTACAGATGAGCTGAGCTAACTGGGACAGATTTATATGGTTGACGGAACTACAGATGAGCTGAGCTAACTGGGACAGATTTGTAATGTTGACATAACTACAGTTGAGCTGAGCTTACTGGGACTGATTTGTAATGTTGATATAACTACAGATGAGCTGAGCTTACTGGGACAGATTTGTAATGTTGATATAACTACAGATGAGCTGAGCTAACTGGGACAGATTTGTAATGTTGACATAACTACAGATGAGCTGAGCTAACTGGGACAGATTTGTAATGTTGACATAACTACAGTTGAGCTGAGCTTACTGGGACTGATTTGTAATGTTGATATAACTACAGATGAGCTGAGCTTACTGGGACAGATTTGTAATGTTGATATAACTACAGATGAGCTGAGCTAACTGGGACAGATTTATATGGTTGACGGAACTACAGATGAGCTGAGCTAACTGGGACAGATTTGTAATGTTGACATAACTACAGTTGAGCTGAGCTAACTGGGACTGATTTGTAATGTTTTGATATAACTACAGTTGAGCTGAGCTTACTGGGACAGATTTGTAATGTTGATATAACTACAGATGAGCTGAGCCTAAACTGGGACAGATTTTAATGTGGTATGACGGAACTACAGTTGAGCTGAGCTAACTGGGACAGATTTGTAATGTTCACATAACTACAGTTGAGCTGAGCTAACTGGGATATATTTACATTGTTGATGGAACTACAGATGGGGTGAGATAATGGCGACAAATTTGTAATGTTGATATAACTACAGATGAATGCCGGGGACAGATTTGTAATGTTGACAGAACTACAGATGATCTGAGCTTACCTGGGACACAGATTTTTATATTGTTGACGGAACTACAAATGGGGTGAGATAACTGCGACATATTTGTAATGTTGATAGAACTACAGATGAATGCCGGGGACAGATTTGTAATGTTGACATAAACTACAGATGATGTGAGCTAACATGGGACATATTTATATTGTTAACAGAACTACAGATGGGATGATTAGAATAACTGGAATTTTCTAATGTTTACAGAACTGAGATGATCATCCTGGGATTGACAGATTTGTAATGTTGACAGAATTACAGATGGGCTGAGATAACTGGGACACATCTGTATTTTTTGACAGAGCTACAGACGGATCTAACTGGAATAGATTAGTAATCTCACAGAGAACTACGGATAGTCTGACTGGAGGAAAATTGCAACTCTTTCAGATACGTTTTGTTAAATTATTAATATTTAGAAAAAAAATAAAACAGACCGTCCACCAACAACGAACCAAAACCGTTTAGAACAAGTGAGACAGTTTATCAATGACATATGAAATAAATCAACACAGTCAAACAATAAAACAATCAAAAAAAAAAAGAACTACGTATTACTATTTTAGACACCATTCATCAAATCGGCATTGATTAGGTCATAAATCAGCTGGAGTTAAGGAAGACCACACTATCGGTTGACTCAAAAGGAAACGAAAAAAACACATGGATCTTCATTTCAGCTAGTAGTACTTATAACGACACGTCGGTACACTAGCAATAATAGATATAGAGGTAAAATCATTACACTTAGAAAATATAAATAAATAAGTATATTGATGGAATAAGCAGCAACACTTGAATAAACTTATGACGTGACGGCCAAACATCCAGCTAGCAGTCCTTCACAGAAATAAACCTTTACATGGTTAATAAAAGGCCCCCCCCCCCCTCCCTCCCCCGCTAAATTTACAAAGAAAAGGACAGAGATAACAGTCCAGCGGTCAAAATTCTATAAAAATGTACACAATATACCCGACTTATAACCGAGAGATCACATCTCTTGTCAGGTTTTGACGTGATGTCCAATCTCGGAAATAAGTGGAACAAAAATGAAAAAAAAAAAATAAACCATATGATACTTCAAGGATCAGAGATAATGAAGTTAGGGGAAACCATCCAATTTAGTTCCAAGGGGGAACAATTCAACTATTAATAAAATTTCAAACTAAATATTATTATCATTTTTTGTTTATTGTTTAACAATTGAGTACACATATTTATGTAAAGCACAAATGAATCTCTTATTTTTATTAGTACTTTTGTTAAGTTGTTAAAAAATTTGTGTTTAGCATGTTTAAAATTAAAATACTTTAAATAATATGGAGTTTGATGCGCAAGTTAAAGAAGTGAACACTTATATCTTCTGCCACTTTTAAAAATAATTTAAGTAATTCATTCTCTCTTGCATTCGCAGATGTGCACACCGAAATGTTTCATCGGCGCCAAATAGCGCACTTCGACAATCCTTTAAACACATTTTCTTACTTGGTCGGTTCTCTCCTATCCCGGGGACCGGAGTGGCTAAGCGGAATGGCGTCCGCATCTAGTTCTAAAGACACCTGGGTCGGTTCCCAGTACAGGGAATAATCTTGATGGAATTTTTTTCAGAACCTTACTTACGTAGTCGTTTCCCTTCTATTGTGAGGTGTAGAGGTATGGAAGAGAGAGCGCCAGACAATCCTATCGGCTGTCTTCCTCCTGGCCTGGTTCCATTCTAGCCCTCGGTCGTTCAAAGATTGTCTGATGTTGTCCTCCCAGCGGACACTGGGTCGTCCTGGGGGTCTGTATCTCTGGCTCTTTGTTTCCAATGCTTGTCGTGGTAGCCGATCTTCTCCCATTCTGCAGACATGGCCATACCATCTTAGTTGGGACTGTTCTACTTGGGTCTGCAGGGGGTGGGATTTAAGGCCTTGATTTTCATAACCACTTTGTACTAATAATGTTTTACTCCCCTCTGATTCCCTGAGTAGTGAGACGGGATGGCTAGCCTTATTGGACCAGGGCGAAAAAATAGTAGATCCTTTGTGCAAGTTTCGCACGTTAAAAATTATTCGGCAGAAGGAAATCGTTAAAGAGTAGGCCATACTGCCGCTGCCGTGCCAGAGTTTACACAATTAAGAAAACCTACCCGATACAAAAATTCTCCATGTGAGCTTAAGGAGGAGATCGGACCACTGATGGAGTTTTCCGTGTGCAATGTAGATAGTCCTTAAAACAAAACAAACAAACCTCTTCTACCTTGGTGTGTAGAGGTTAGTCAGAGGGAGCGCCATGTTATCCAGTAAGATGTATATATTTTGTCCTGGTGCCAGTCCAGTCCTCGGTCCATCAGGGATTGTCTAATGTTGTTCTCCTTGCGAATTCTTGGTCGTCCTGGAGATCTTCATCCCTGGCTTTTGGTTTCCCATATGTGTCGTGGTAGCCTGTGACGGATTGCCTCCCCTTAGCTCTGTAGTAGTGGTCCAACAGTGGCCAAAACTCAAAAGTATCAAAAATAGGTCGTCAAAGTTGTCTACCTTCGCACAAGATTACTCTTGGCAGTGTTGTAGATAGAAGAGTAATGTCGCTTCTATATCAAGGGAATATTCATAAGATGTTTGCGAAGTCAAGAACAATGCTGTACTCGCAGGGCAATTGTTATCTTATATCGGTTCGCCGCCTTTTACGAAGAATTAAGCAAAGGTTTTAGCCCGTTCAAGCCCCCAGCTGGTGTAAATCTAGCGAAATTATTTTCTAAGAATTAGCTCTATATATGTAAATATATGGCTAAGTGTAAATATATATTAAAGAGTCTTGCACATGCTCAGCCTAGGAACTGCCAAACATCACGCAAGAAACCAAGTAAACGAGCAGGAGAAATGAGCATTAGGACCTACAAGCTGAGAGAGCCAGAAATTAAGACCAGATATCAGGGGCTTATTGCTGCAGCGGTGAGCAACACAGAAGAACGACCTGATGACTTGGAAACCCTCTGGATTAAATTCAAGGATATCATAAAGACAGCTGCTGCAGAAGCATGCGGTGAAGTCCGACTTGGGAACAAGAGAAAGAGGACACCTTGGTGGACAGAGGAAGTCAAAGAGAAAATAAGAGAGAAGAAAATGGCATGGAAACAATACTTAGGAGCTAAAAACGCAACAGGACAAATGGAAAAATATAGAGAATATGTGACACTCAGAACAGGAGCAAAGAACAAAGTGCTAGCAGCAAAACAGAAGTCCTGGGAAGAATTTGGAGAAAAGCTAGAAAAAGATGCACAAGAAAACCAGAAATTGTTCTATAAGACCCTAAAGAACATGAGGAAGGAAAAACAATGCCCTCGCAAATTTATAAAGGACAAGCAAGGCAAATTGCTTACTGCCCCGAAGGAAGTAATGGGAAGATGGAAAGAATATTTCTCAGAACTCCTGGATGGTGAGCATGGTGAAGCATCAGAAATGATAAACACTAGCACAGAAGAGAAAACCAATGATGGTGAAGATGACATAAAGATGGAAGAACTGAAGGCAGCACTGGAGAAAATCAAGATGGGCAAAGCAGCAGGGCATGATGGTATAACACCAGAAATGGTTAAGTTCATGGGAGCATCAGGCGACCTATTACTCTTAAGGGTTTTACAGGCAGCGTGGTACAACAAGACCATACCAAAAGATTGGGAGATTGCCATCATAACACCAATTTTCAAAAAGGGTGACAATCGACAGTGTGGAAACCATAGAGGTATATCCCTTCTCAGTGTCCCTGGTAAAATCTACTCTAGAATCCTAGAGCAGAGACTCCGACGCCTAGCTGAGCCACAATTGGATGAGGTCCAGTGCGGATTCCGAGCAAACCGAAGTACTCAAGACCTAATCTTCACACTCAGACAGCTGAGTGAAAAGGCCCTTGAGTATAAGAGTGAGATGCATCTTTGTTTCATAGATCTGGAAAAGGCGTTTGACAGGGTCCCCTGGAGCAAACTTTGGGACTGTTTGGCAAGGAAGAATATTCCAGCACCTCTGATTCATGCTATACAGAGCTTCTACAAGTCTTGCAGAAATTATGTGAGGACAGCAAACCATAAATCAGAAGAGTTCAGGGCCACCACTGGTGTAAGACAAGGTGATATCCTCTCACCTTACCTCTTCATACTCCTTATGGACGATGTCATCAAGGCATGTAAGGAGAGAACAAGAAAGTATTCAGTGGGGTACTGGAAGATGAGACAGGTCTATATTTCGGAGCTGGTATTTGCTGATGATGTTGCCCTGATTGCTAAATCAGAGGCACATCTCCAATCCAACCTGCAAGTCTGGAAGGAAGAGCTGGAGAAGAGAGGGATGGTCATAAGCAGCTCTAAAACAAAATCCATGGTGATATCACGAGAAGAAAGAAAACATCAGAGTAAGCTGGAAGAACAGGTCCTGGAGCAGGTCGACCACTTTAAATACCTCGGAGCTATTATAGACCGAAAGGGAGGCATCAAAGAAGAGTTGGCCACTCGAAAAGCAACAGCTGGGAGACTTTTTCAGGCCATAAATCGAGGATTCCTCAGCGGGGGAGAGGTTGGTGGGAAAACGGGGGTGGCTGTATGCCGCTCCACCTGTGTACCAGTCTTGGCATACGGATGCGAGTCGTGGGCAATGACTGCAGCCCATAGGAGCCAGGTCCAGACCTCGGAGATGAGGTGTCTGAGGAGGGTGGTTTAAGTAACAAGAAGAGACATGGTACGCAACCAGACGATACGTCAAGGCCTTAAATCCTACCCCCTGCAGACCCAAGTAGAACAGTCCCAATTAAGATGGTTTGGCCATGTCTGCAGAATGGGAGGGGATCGGATACCACGACAAGCATGGGAAACAAAGAGCCAAGGATCCAGACCCCGAGGACGACCCAGAGTCCGCTGGGAGGACAACATTAGACAATCTTTGAAGGATCGAGGACTAGAATGGAACCAGGCCAGGAGGAAGACAGCCGATAGGAGTCTGGCGCTCTCTCTTCCAAACCTCTACACCTCACGGTAGAAGGGGAACGACTAAGTAAGTAAGAGTCTTGCACATACGTTTGCTTTCAAACATACCTCGTATAATAACCGAATCAATTATGATAGTTGTGTTTTAAAATAACATGTAACAAATTTAATAATCAATTAGTTTTCACAGGTTGAGATGGTGGTGAATTTTTGATGAAAGTGTTATCTTCATAGAGACTGGATAGAGGAATGTTAATGTTCTTTGCTGTTGCCTTTTGTTAAGCACTTAGCTTAGCATCGATGACTACTGCATCCGTGGTTTCGACAGTTCTTCAGTAATGATGACACTTCACAGTCTGATAGCTTTGTTCTACGAACAGTCTAATAGCTTCGTTCTACGAACCGTCTGATAGCTTCGTTCCACTTACCAAAAGCAACCTTTGGGAACACAATTTCCTGGCACAGTTTAGAATTGACACAAGCTACTTAGGTTAGATGCTTTCGAATCACTTGGACTGGAAATGTTGTATTCCTCTTATGACTTGTGATCTGATTCCTTAGGTCTCCAGTCTTGATATTTATAAATGCGGGTCTACTTTTTTAAGTTTTAAATTAAGTTGCCCACATACTTCCATCCTGGATCTCTAAGTTTCCTGTCTGTGTATTTATAAATGCGGGTTTACTTTGGAAGAAAAGTTTTCACTAAAGTTTAATAACTGGAACTAATACATAGTCACACTTGACTGAACAGATAAAAAGTTTAGACACAAGTTTTATGATTTGATACTGCCGCATAATTATTATATAGGTGAAGTTAAAACTGAGGCAGTTTATTTTATTAAAAAAACAACCTCTGCGCTGTTATAATGACAGCTGTTTGTTCAGGTGGTAAAAAGAAAACTATGACATGAAACTGTAAATTGCACAAAAGGTATCTCAAATAGTCATATGAACTCTCGGTTGAACACTGACCTATCGTACATTTAAACTTAGGCGAGGGATAACTGGCCCAGCATCTCCCCTCCTTGTTGAGCAAGGCCTTTATCAAAGGAATATAAGTATTTAAACCAATAAAACGGTATTTAATCAGTTCTACAAATAACGGTTCACAAGAAACAAGGGACGTTTCGGGTTTTACCCTTCGTCAGCCACAAACAACTAACAAAGACAAGAATTACATATAGGTACTACAAAACTATACGATGATGAGAAATATACAACAAATGGGCGATACAAGCAGATGGAAAAAGTAAACAACAACAGTGATGAGAGAAAAAGAACAATAATAATACAAGAAAATCGTAAAATCTAAAAAAAAAATACTTCACCAATATATGTCATGCCACACCTCTCGCAGAGGATAGCATAAATCCGGTTTCTGGATTCGAACGTAAAAGATTCTCTAATAATAATTTTTTTTTCGGAAAAGTGACTGTCTGAGTTTGGAGTACAAATGGACAGGTCTTACATATCCTGCGTTGACACGGTTTAGTACCAAAGTAAGACGGGCTAGTATGTCGCAAGCGACTGTGTACAAGAATATCCCTAAAATTCCTATTCCTACGATAAACCACCAAAGGTGTATTACGAAACAACTCTTTGGTATCAGGATCAGAGTTGAGAATAGGCAGATGTCGAAACAGAATTCTCTTTACCGCCAGACAGTGAGGATGGAAAGTTAGAACCAGTTTCAGTCTGTCGGATTTGACAGAATTTTTAGTAATGAGTGCCGTCTGACGAGTGACGCTTGTGATACGATTAAGGGCATCAGATAAAACATGTTCTGAATAAAGACGTCGGCGAAAGAACTCAAGCATCTCTTGAGCTCGCTGATGAAAATCATCGTCATCGTGACAAAACCGACGCTAGCGAAGAAGTTGAGAAAAGGGAATGGAATTTTTACAACTAAGAGGATGCGATGAAGTATAAAGAAGGAAACCATGAGCGTCAGTAGCCTTATAATAGACAGACGTTTTAAGACCAATAGGGCTAATAGTCACAGTGATGTCAAGGAAGTTCACTGAGGTCGTAGAGATTTCAGAAGTGAATTTGATGGCAGGATTGAAATTACCAACATAGTCAATAAATCGACGGAGGTCAACCTCAGACATGTATGTAATGCCAATAACATAATCAATATAGCGGCGGTAAAACTCGGGTACTGGTCCATCATAACTTTGAAAGACCAAATATTCAAAGTGGCCCATAAACAGGCAAGCGTAACTAGGGCCCATCTTAGTACCCATAGCGACGCCACTGATTTGGTTGAAGAATTGGCCATTAAACTCAAAAGAGTTGAGAATAAGGACCACCTCTGCAAGGCGAATAGGCGGACCTGTACTTATAGTAAGATCAGTACGCTGGTCGCGAAAAAATTGGAGTGCCTTGAGACCATCAGCATGTGGAATAGAAGTATAAAGGGAACAAACATCAAGGAGGGAAAGGCGGTAAGTACGATCAGGCGTGAATCTGATCGAATCAAAAGTAGTAATAGCATGAGTAGTGTCTTTAAAATAAGAAGGCAGATTGACGACTAAAGGCTGGAAAATACTATCAAGGAATTCAGAAATACGTTCAGTGGGACAAGAACAGGCTGAAACAATAGGCCTACCAGGGTTAGCAATTTATGCACCTTAGGAAGCATGTAAAAGGAAGGCTTACCAAGACAACTATCAAAAATATGGAGAGATAAAGCACCAGAATGAAGAAGATCATCATGGACCAGGCCACGGATAGTCTCATAAACAGTAAGATTATTACGGACTGTAGCGTCACCAGAACAAGGTGAGTAAAAGGTGGTGTTACCTAGCTGTATAACTCCTTCGTGAATATATAAGTCCTTACGCCAAACAACCCCAGCACCACCTTTGTCTGCCGGCTTGATAACAATATCATCACGGTTTTTAAGGCGTGACAATGCCCGCCATTCAGAAGACATGAGGTTAGATCGACGGAGACGGCGTAGATTGAACTGGTCAATGTCATGTAAAGTATTAGCAATATATAAATCCAGAGCACGAGAAGCTCCTGGAGCTGGAGTCCAGTCTTGTTTAGGTTTGCCAAAACGACGAAAGATGTCATCAGTATAGGAAACCCTGGTAGAATCCTTAACCTTACGATGGTAATATTTGAGACGCATGAGGCGATGGAAGCTGTGAACTTCTTGAAGCAGAGAATATTTGTCAAAATTAGAACAAAGAGGAAAAAACTTAAGACCTTTACTCAGGACAGATAATTCATCAGGAGACAGATGCAAATCTGGAGGAATGCAAATAACTTTAGCATGGGTAGAAGACTGAATAGAGGACCCTGAAGGAGGTTGCGGACGGAGGCGGCACAATTTCTCTTTTTTATGCGTGCACAAACGAGTATGCAGCTCCCTATTCGTGTCATGGATAATAGTGCGAATAAGAGGGAACGCTGCCGGGCACGAAGAAGTCAGTAGACGTAGTTGTTGAGTAAGGTGTGATTTGGAAAGTTCAAACTCAGTCAGCTGGCATTTATGTATAGCAATGACGCACCTCATACGTTGAAAGGAACATTTCTTCTCAACCTGTTGTAAGCGGCGCTGGTCAGCAGGATGAGGAAGTCCAGCCGATAGATGGAAGCTAGAGACAAACCCTTTGGGAATAACGCTAGCACGGAGACAGTTCTGGAGAAAATTGATGTGACATCTGTCTCCTGATGAATTATCTGCTAATACTTTACATGACATTGACCAGTTCAATCTACGCCGTCTCCGTCGATCTAACCACACGTCTTCTGAATGGCGGGCATTGTCACGCCTTAAAAACCGTGATGATATTGTTATCAAGCCGGCAGACAAAGGTGGTGCTGTGGTTGTTTGACGTAAGGACTTATACATTCACGAAGTAGTTACACAGCTAGGTAACACCACCTTTTACTCACCTTGTTCTGGTGACGCTACAGTCCGTAATAATCTTACTGTTTATGAGACTATCCGTGGCCTGGTCCATGATGAGCTTCTTCCTTCTGGTGCTTTATCTCTCCATATTTTTGATAGTTGTCTTGGTAAACCTTCCTTTTACATGCTTCCTAAGGTGCATAAACTTGCTAACCCTGGTACGCCTATTGTTTCAGCCTGTTCTTGTCCCACTGAATGTATTTCTGAATTCCTTGATAGTATTTTCCAGCCTTTAGTCGCCAATCTGCCTTCTTATTTTAAAGACACTACTCATGCTATCACTACTTTTGATTCGATCAGATTCACGCCTGCTGTCTTTCACAGTTTCTTTTGATCGAGCTGAGTGCACTTTTACTAGTTCCACAGTTTTGTTAATTCTCTTGTTTTCGTTTCGTTGATTATTTACTTTCTTGTTTCGGTATTACTTTTAGATTTTACGATTTTCTTGTAATATTATTGTTCTTTTTCTCTCATCACTGTTGTTGTTTACTTTTTCTATCTGCTTGTATCGCCCATTTGTTGCATATTTCTCATCATCGTATAGTTTTGTAGTACCTATATGTAATTCTTGTCTTTGTCACCTGTTTGTGGCTGACGAAGGGTAAAACCCGTAACGTCCCTTGTTTCTTCTGAACCGTTATTGGTAGAACTGATTAAATACCATTTTATTGGTTTAAATACTTATATTCCTTATCAGTTTTACAGCAGTCCCTTAATTTTTTTACTTACACTTTATCAAAGGATAAGGCCTGCTCATCGAGTGAGACTATGGTCGGTAACCAGCTGCCAAAAGGACGCACAGAGAGCCCACCTCCGTGCTGAGGATGCCAGATTTTAATTACGCACCCGACCTAACTCCTCGCCCCCAGCTTTCGTCTTCTACCATGACATATGGGGAGGATCGCTCGTTTCACATCCAGTGAAAGTTTTCAGTACGCTTCACAAGATGAATTTCATATAAGTTTTTTTCTCTTCTCTAACATATTTAAACTAAATATTATTAATCACCTCTAGTATTAGTTACTTGCTTTTACCGTTAGTTAATGATTGATAGGAGTATTGGTAAAAATAAAATTATAAGTGAACTATAGAATAAATAAGCCCAGATAGGGCAACCACGTGGGGTCTTCATTTGTAAAGGGCAGTAGCCATCTTGTCTTTCTTTGTGTAATGAATACAAGCATCTTTCATCGTTGAGCCGCGCGTGAACAAAATTAAATTTAATTCAAATGTACTAGCTTAGTAGTGGGACAAGTCAGTTTTTAACTATAAATATATAAACATAATTTAAACAGTAATGGGCGGGAAAAGCTTGAAGCAAAACAACAGAAAAACATACTAAGAAAGGAACATCAAAACGGACAGAACATGAAAGGAACAAAAGCCCCGGTCTAAAGTACACAGAAATTAAGGACACAATTAAAACCATCAAGGACAAAATAAAAGTGAACTCTGAGGTAAATAAAGACAGGAAATCAAACACACACAAAAAAACAACGAGAAAGACCTCTTTGCTAATGGAATTTTATAAAGTATACGATCAATGGTTTCCTCGCGAAGTCTGCGCAGCCCATCGATCCGGTTTCCTAACTAGCGGTAAAAGAACGTGTTTGAACTTTATTAAAAATGAATGAAAATGTCCTCGACATTGTTCCAGTTGCAGACTATACAGCGACACTAAGGACTGTCTAGTTGACACCATAATCTGGTCTGCATATGACATATATCTCTACGGAGCATCGTTGTGTTCAATAAACTGTCTATTTGGAATTGTCCAGCCTTGCCTTTGACAGTATTTTTTATGTTGGAGAATACGGCAGTGTGCGGGGTCACTTACATACCACTAGATGGACATTGGCCTGAGTAGACTTATTACTCATGATATCATATAATAATAAAGAAAACTACCCCGTGGACCAGAGCCCGAATTAATATGTAATTACATTCACCCAACAACGGAAATTGTCATATTTTTTACAGCAAAAGAATAGTTGACTCCGATAATTACACCCCTTCACATCTCACCACCCTATATTCTCATCAATACCTACACACAAAACACTCTAACAGGCCTTTTAACTACAATTCTAGACATTTACAAGATGTAGTTACCATCGTTTGTGGACTCTACGCCATTTATTTCGTATTGATCAAAGCGCGGGGTGGAAGTATGCAGCGGGTCCTGCTGCCGTTTTCGTCTAAACAACACCTCAACGATCGATTAGTTTTTCGACTAATCAGCCCTCTGTTAGCGCGCAACAAGTCTGGCCACGTTTCAAAAACAAGATTAACCTAGTTTCCCTTCATATAAATAGACACTTGGGAGACCAACGCCCAGACACTCACGTTCACACCTAACTGAAGATGAGTACCCCCGGCACTGTTCCCACAAACTGGGTGTACATGCGTAGAAGCGATGCCATGCTTAAACCATTGGATAGTGGGCTGAAGGTCGCGTCTGTAAGTTTTTACCGAGGCCAGCCTTTACTACACGTGCGATAATACTTTGGTGAATCATATCTAAAGTTTCATACCAAAACCGGAATTACGTTGCCTCGCCCTGAATTTGAACATCTGCTGGCTTTACAGGGCGGAATCCTCGCCGAATTTGATCTCCTGCAGTTACCAAACACGGATACATGTCCTACTACTTGCCCCAGTAACACGGTTGACCACTACATCAACTCCAGTTGTTATCAACCAATATTCTCAGAACCGAGTTGGTGTCCTCTTAACAACACCAACCCTTGTCCCCCTACATCAACTCCAACCATAGACAATCACCCGTACGATGTCTTTAACCTATAACTAACGAAGCAGAAGAAAAGAGCTACAAAACATTTAAAACTAGATATTTAGTATATATATATATATATGTTGTATAAGTAAACAAACATAACAACACACTGCTGAATCATACACTTAAAATACCATCACAATACACAACACTTAAAAAAGCCCCCCTCCCCTTGTCGCATAGAGATTTATGATCAATACATTTTCTATAATTCTTTTCTTTTTCTACCCGTGTCCTCTATTTTATTATCGCTCTTCCATCCTTTTCAATGTTTTTCGCATTCGTTCGTTTTCGAAAAAATTTACATTCCCATTCAAACTTTCGCCTGTTTCTATTCTCATTTAGAAACGCATTTATTGCATAAGATGTCATGGTAACGAATAGTGTGATTATTCGTCCAGTCAGACATGATTTCAGACATATCGTCTGGTATTTCCATCTGACACGTAGCTTTTACAGATAAGTTGATCAATGAGGTGTGGAAACTGCCATCTAATTAGACATACCGTCTACATTTTTCACCTGACACAGCGTTTCTTTTGCTGAGTCTTGAAGTGTGATATGACATTCATGCATCGGATCAGAAATGGCCATAGTCGTAGAGGTGTGAAGACGCACTCTTGGCATGTTATGGCAGTCGCCTGATTTAACGTAAGTGTTAAGAGAGGGGGAGACGAGGGTTTTGAAATAGCGCACACCCTTTTGTCTGGTTTAAGTTATAACCAGAGTTTTAGATTTCAGTCACTCAGTAACTTCGCAGTCAAGATTAGAACGACCTCGTTTGATTCCTAAGAATCTCTGTTAATAGAAGCATCATTTAGTTTGTCGAAGTGGTTTAAGTTCTTAGTAGTTATGTGTTGAGGTAAATATTATATTAGATATCTAGTATTATTTGTGAGTGATTTAAGTGTTTAATCGCCTATTTCATTTCCACTAGTTTCTTTTGTGCAGAAGAAATTAATTTATAAGTTTGTTATATTCTCTAGCTGACATGTTTCAGTGGAAAGCAGAATAAATTATAATTTCTAGCTTAAAACTCATGCAGCTATAAATAAATTTAATTTAACTGCTAATAACCCGTCGTGAATATTTCAACTAAATTATAAATGCCCGATTCATCATTGAGTATTGACGAAATATGTACTTATTTCTAATTCATGATGACTGATTTTATGAATATAACTTATATCACGAGAAGTTTTAAACGATAAGTCAAGCCTCCACTTGCCGTTTATAATGTAAGTTATAACCGTAATACATAGTATGTATAAGTATTTGATATGTTGTTTTTCTTTATGCAATGAAAACTGGGGTAACCCAACGTTGCCAGCGTTGTAGTACAGAGAAATATCTGTGAAGAACCAAAACATTTTCCTTAAAGACTTGGTGTATAACCTTCACAAGAACTTTAACGGTTAGTTGAAATAACGGGCCCATCGAGCATGATTTAACTCTTTCAGAGAAAAACCTCGAGTACATTTTCAGCCTTTGTGGCAAGTAAGATATTACAATCAATAACTTTTCCGACACTGTTGACAAGTGGTGGTGTGACCAACTAAATTTCTATACTGAGATAACGCACCCGACCTGACATTCCTCATTACTAGAAACCTAAGCTATTGACACTGTGCTTCCTGTTAACGTTCGTGCCTGGACAATTTTAATGTGACAGAACCAGATATCCTAAAATAAGTAGAACCAAGATAACGTTCACTGAAGCAGTGAATTCAACCCGTCTTTTTAAAACTGGGGTTGTCTTGGCCACGGCTACCATTGAAGATTCTGCAAATGCATGTCCTAAGAATTGTGTTTCCAGAAGTTGCTACTAAAACTGTAAGTATACATGAACGCACGTGATCACGGCTGACTGAATAGAGTGAATGCAGGACTGAGTGATTCCTTTATTGTCGTAGTTTGGCACCCATTTTTGCTGTCTTAAATTTTCTTTATGCAAGTTTTGTTGCTAACAATAATTTTCCTTAGGATAGATTATAGTATCAACGTCTGTTCATACCTTTGAAAAGGGGAAATCATTAGACTTCAGCAGATGTATCCGTGACTTTTTGGGGGCTATCATCTTGTCTTCTAACAGGACTGTGGGCTAAACACCGAGGGAAAGGATCATACTGTGGGTCTATCATTCCTGTAAAAATTCCTTGACTTTATGACTATCTGTATATGTTTGATATAATTTTATATGTTGTGATGGACGTTTATTTTGATCATTAAACTTCACAATTAAACTTAATCAGCGTGTTGGTCAGCTCGTTCCAAAATATATACTTATCACCCGCCATTATTGATCGGAGTATTTTACTATATAAAAGTCATGCTCATCCTGCGGAATCGATCGGAGTATTTTACTATATAAATCTCATGCTCATCCTGCGGAATCCGTTTCGTTTTGCGCCTGACATACTTCTTTGGTTGTGATAAGATTTTATACAAGCAACAATCACTCACAAAGCAGATGTGGGGCTAGTTGTGATAAGCTTTTATACAAGCAACAATCACTCACATAGCAGATGTGGGGCTGGTTGTGATATGTTTTTATACAAGCAACAATCACTCACACATCATATGAGGGGCTAGTTGTGATAAGTTTGTATACAAGCAACAATCACTCACACAGCAGATGTGGGGGCTAGTTGTGATACATTTTTAGACAAGCAACAATCACTCACACAGCAGATGTAGGGCTAGTTGTGATAAGTTTTTATACAAGCAACAATCACTCACACAGTAGATGTGGGCTCTAGTTGTGATACGTTTTTATACAAACAACAATCACTCACACAGCAGATGTGGGGCTAGTTGTGATAAGTTTTTATACAAGCAACAATCACTCACACAGCAGATGTGGGGCTAGTTGTGATAAGTTTTTGTACACGCAACAATCACTCACACAGCAGATGTGGGGCTAGTTGTGATAAGTTTTTATACAAGAACAATCACTCACACAGCAGATGTGGGGCTAGTTGTGATAAGTTTTTATACAAGTAACAATCACTCACACAGCAGATGTTAGGTTAGTTGTGATAAGTTTTTATACAAGCAACAATCACTTACATAGCAGATGTGGGGCTAGTTGTGATAAGTTTTTATTCAAGCAACAATCACTCACATAGCAGATGTGGGGCTAGTTGTGATACGTTTTTATACAAGCAACAATCACTCACATAGCAGATGTGGGGCTAGTTGTGATACGTTTTTATACAAGCAACAATCACTCACACATCAGATGTGGGGCTACTTGTGATAAGTTTTTATGCAAGCAACAATCAATCACACAGCAGATGTGGGGCTAGTTGTGATAAGTTATTTTACAAGCAACAATCACTCACACAGCAGATGTGGGGCTAGTTGTGATAAGTCTTTATACAAGAAACAATAACTCACACAGCAGATGTGGGGCTAGTTGTGATAAGATTTTATACAAGCAACAATCACTCACACAGCAGATGTGGGGCTGGTTGTGATAAGTTTTTATACAAGCAACAATCACTCACACAGCAGATGTGGGGCTAGTTGTGGTAAGTTTTTATACAAGCAACAATCACTCACACAGCAGATGTGGGGCTAGTTGTGATAAGTTTTTATACACGCAACAATCACTCACACAGCAGATGTGGGGCTGGTTGTGATAAGTTTTTATACAAGCAACAATCACTCACACAGCAGATGTGGGGCTAGTTGTGGTAAGTTTTTATACAAGCAACAATCACTCACACAGCAGATGTGGGGCTAGTTGTGATAAGTTTTTATAGAAGCAACAATCACTCACACAGCAGATGTAGGGCTAGTTGTGATAAGTTTTTATACAAGCAACAATCACTCACACATCAGATGTGGGGTAGTTGTGATAAGTTTTTATACAAGCAACAATCACTCACATAGCAGATGTCTCGCTAGTTGTGATAAGTTTTTATACAAGCAACAATCACTCACACAGCAGATGTGGGGCTGGTTGTGATAAGTTTTTATACAAGCAACAATCACTCACACAGCAGATGTGGGGCTAGTTGTGATAAGTTTTTATACAAGCAACAATCACTCACACAGCAGATGTGAGGCTAGTTGTGATAAGTTTTTATACAAGCAACAATCACTCACACAGCAGATGTGGGGCTAGTTGTGATAAGTTTTTATACAAGCAACAATCACTCACACAGCAGATGTGGGGCTAGTTGTGATAAGTTTTTATACAAGCAACAATCACTCACACATCAGATGTGGGGCTAGTTGTGATAAGTTTTTATACAAGCAACAATCACTCACACAGCAGATATGTAGATGATATCAAGAATTTGGTTTGGTTTTGGTTTGATTTTAAGGAATATCTTCAATGCTCACGGACGACTCCATCAGTGTTTCGATCTCCTCCCTTAGATCACACAATGATGATCTCAGCACAGTGCACAAACTCCGTAGCACCTGCGAGAATCCCAATGTGTGTATGTAGGAATCAAACATTCTTTAAACATATTTGGTGGGTAGGTTTCTAATATTTTTAAAATTTTGCCAGGGCTGGGGCCTTATGGCTTACTCTTGACGATTTCCTATTGCTGTGAGATTTATAACGTGAACAACTTGCAGTCCATACATCATACTTGTTTGCCCTGATTCAGAAGGCTAGGCATCAGATCTCGCAACCCATGTGACCAGGAGGGACTATGACATGATTAGGACTACTTGTTCTGTAAAAAATATCCATAAATTGTATTCCCTCTTCTGGGAATCGAACCGGTACCTCTACAATTTGAGGCGGACGCTATCTCACTCACCATTTAGATACATTCGTTCCAAAATGCCTGGGTGAAAGAGGCGTTTGGGTCTAAGTCTCTGGCTTTTATGGATGTCATCACATGTTCTAGATCGTTAGTGATTTATCGCCATTGCTCAAGTTACTGAATTGTGAGTGGTGGGTAGTGGGTGCTCTGATTTACTCACACGTAAATTCTTTCATGGCACCTGAGCTATTAGTGACGCAATCTTGACCAGCGTATCGTGTCGCAGGGTTTCACCGCACTATAATTACTGTCCACCCGGACACAGATACTGGTCTCTACAGTGAAATCTGACACTGACGGAGATTGACACTGGCGTTCTCTGTCTTATACTTACCTGGCACAGGAGATACCGGGATCAATAAGGCGAAGATGTGTCACAACTCAAGTCTGAAGCTGTCGCCATCTTCGCGTGCGATGGGCAACTATTATTATGTCAGTGATGATCAACACTCACACACAAGGTCAAGTATTGACAAACATCTCTAACAGTAAGTGATGGTTCCATGAACCAGTAAGTCAATGATGATCAATACTCACAAACAAGGTCAAGTATTGACAAACATCTCTAACTGTAAGTGATGGTTCCATGAACCACTACGTCAACGATGATCAACACTCACACACAAGGTCAAGTATTGACAAACATCTCTAACAGTAAGTGATGGTTCCATGAACCAGTAAGTCAATGATGATCAATACTCACACACAAGGTCAAGTATTGACAAACATCTCTAACTGTAAGTGATGGTTCCATGAACCAGTAAGTCAATGATGATCAATACTCACACACAAGGTCAAGTATTGACAAACATCTCTAACTGTAAGTGATGGTTCCATGAACCACTACGTCAACGATGATCAACACTCACACACAAGGTCAAGTATTGACAAACATCTCTAACTGTAAGTGATGGTTCCATGAACCAGTAAGTCAATGATGATCAATACTCACACACAAGGTCAAGTATTGACAAACATCTCTAACTGTAAGTGATGGTTCCATGAACCACTACGTCAACGATGATCAACACTCACACACAAGGTCAAGTATTGACAAACATCTCTAACAGTAAGTGATGGTTCCATGAACCACTACGTCAACGATGATCAACACTCACACACAAGGTCAAGTATTTACAAACATCTCTAACTGTAAGTGATGGTTCCATGAACCACTAAGTCAATGATGATCAATACTCACGCACAAGGTCACGTATTTGCACACCTCTCTAACTACAGTGAAGGTTCCATGAATCACTAAGTGAATGATGATCAATACTCACACACAAGGTCAAGTATTTACAAACATCTCTAAACGTTTACCTACTACTGTTTTTATTTAAATATAATGCTTGGATTAACTTTGTCCTTTATAAAACAATTAAATAGAATCTTCCCATGATGCATATCTAGGAGCTGTCAAATCGTATCTGCTCTGCAATCTCACAATGCTAATGTTTAACCATTTTGAATTAATACATCATCATCACACAAAATAAGTGTCGCTAGCGCTGACAAGTGATGTAACTCAATTTATGAAACAAACAGTTTCTCAGAATATCCCAGACAAACGTGACAACGACCAGCGCACTTGTAGATATAAGACGTTTACATCGTTACAGTTACAGCACCAACTTATGCTGGCTTCTGTTTTGTATTTATTTCTGTGTTCTTTATAAGTTTATAGGAGGGACCTCATAATACCACGACATTTATAACACGCAGCAACCACATTGATTGTTTCAAAAATTGTGTGGTGTACTGACATTTGTAAACTGATTCTCAGCTTACGTGTTCTAGAATGTACTCAACATGACAAATTCTCGACTTACATGATTTAGACATGACCTCATATTTATGACGGTGACAGTGCTGAATACTTGCAGATTATGTGTTTCTCTGGAACTGGACGAATGGTCTATCTAGTTCTACAAACTTCACGCCAGAAAGTCACAGTTAATATAATAAATAGACGTTAAAACTAATAACATTGACTTACATAACGGAAAGATAGGATTTTCACAACATGTATAGCAGTGATTCCTAGCCTGGGGTACGTCTACCACATGGGGATACTAGAAACATTTCACAGGGTTACGCAGAATATTTGGTCACTAATTATGGGGTGTTTGTTGAAGGCCTATGCTCCTTTGGGAGTGGAGGGTTACGAATGAATGAATGAATGAATTATGGGGTGGATGAAACGTCTGGAAATATAGGCAGTTTGTCTTGTATAAATGTTTTCTCACTTCTAACTTACATAATATGTTGTTTTTTTTCAGTGCCAATATGGATTCGACATTAGCAGCAGATGAACGCACAAAGATTGTTCTCATGTACACAAGACAGTGGTACTCACAAAGAGAAGTAGCTGCCGAATTCTCTATGAATTCAGACCTTTGGGACATACTGTAATTCATTCAACTGAAATATTCCAAAAGTAGTAGTGTTAGTGAGAAACAAAGTTGTGGAATGAAGACAGAACCACGAGTTCTTAATCTAATCCGAAGAAAATAAAACTGGAGTCTAAATATGATAAAACAGAACCTGTACCAAGAACCTGTACTGTTGGTTGACAAGACAAAAAAAACAAGGGTATAACTAATTCGTTTGAATGTATTCTGATAAACATAAACAATTCTTTACTAAAAATGTTGTTACGTACCAAAAAAATATTGTCTTTATGACGTCATTAATTAACCTGTTAGTGACGTTAGTCCTATTTATTCGTTCCATTTTGTTCTGCCCATCATCATAAAGTTAAATAAATTCTCCACTAAATGACCTAGAATATAATCAATATTATGGCATAGATACGGAAACGGTACACTAAACACTGTGACAGATAAATTCAACACTCTCTTAAAGAACACGCATGCCTTTCTCTTCGTTATTTTCAAGATGCATTGTTGACTTTGTTAGAAATATTAACACTGGCTTGTGGAGAAACTAGAGAAACAGTACTCATGACTCTGTACTTGAGTGAACGTTATGCTCAGACAATTCGTACAAGGTGACTAATATGAGGTGGTACATGAGGCTGACAACATCATCATGTATAACTAATTACAATAGAACTGACCACTACAAAAGTCACGTGACTGTTTGGTGCAGGCGTCCTGCGAGGGTACCACGGCAGTGGTGGTTCCATACTCCACAAAGAACACACAAGAAAATAATGATGATAATATAGAGGTCAAAGGTCAAGTTTACTCGGATTTCTTCGCAAGTAACCCGTCAAGAAATTGTCAGTTTGATATTTTTGTTTCATATTTAAAAAGCCACCAAATATCTTGTCATATTTTTGTTTTAAACTTTTACAGTCTGTTAATACTAAAGATACAGGGCTGTGCTTTTCAAAAAATACAAATATATCATCACAGTGAGGGCCGGATTAAGAACTCTAGTTAAGATATTTGGGGCCCCATATCCAATCTTCTGAAAGGTAATATTAGAAAAAAAAAACTAATGGATCTCAGAAAAATGTTTTTATTAATATAGAATAATATGTAACAAAATTAATTTATAAATCCAGACAAACATTAGACAATCATGAAGAGCACTATTTTCTGGCCCTAACAAATGAGAAATTACATAAATTCGGTATTCATCCGCGAAATCAATATTCAAGGGGAGATCATCCACATAATCAAAAGAATAAATCAAATCATGGATGATATAACTTTGACTGTAACAAAAGTAATCTCTTTTTCATATCAATTAGTCATGTCGTTATCTTTGTAATCTGTGCGTCAAAAATATGTGCGCAACACTGACTTCAATGTCCAGCTCGCCTTAGTCGTTTTTTACAACATGCATGGTAAGGAACAATGTTACTAATCTGTGTTGCCCTTTCAGGCGGCCCCTGTAACAACGTTTTTATTTTGTATACTGGTATGAATGAATAGTTAAAAATGTATTCTACGAAAGTCATGTATTCATTAATTAACACAAACAACTACTTATACATATAACTCCATATAAGAACACCATTTTATGTCACATGACTAGTAACACAAACAACTACTTATACATATAACTCCATATAAGAACACCATTTTATGTCACATGACTAGTAACACAAACAACTACTTATACATATAACTCCATATAAGAACACTATTTTATGTCACATGACTAGTAACACAAACAACTACTTATACATATAACTCCATATAAGAACACAATTTTATGTCACATGACTAGTAACACAAACAACATACTTATACATATAACTCCATATAAGAACACCATTTTATGTCACATGACTAGTAACACAAACAACTACTTATACATATAACTCCATATAAGAACACCATTTTATGTCACATGACTAGTAACACAAACAACTAATTATTCATATAACTCCATATAAGAACACAATTTTATGTCACATGACTAGTAACACAAACAACTACTTATACATATAACTATATATAAGAACACCATTTTATGTCACATGACTAGTAACACAAACAACTACTTATACATATAACTCCATACAAGAACACCATTTTATGTCACATGACTAGTAACACAAACAACTACTTATACATATAACTCCATATAAGGACACCATTTTATGTCACATGACTAGTAACAAAACTGTAGCCGAAGTCGGGAGGCGGACTTCCAACATTTCAGTAGTCTGAGTCTTAGAATTTTGTGATCGACACCACAACCCTGGTAGACAGTTTTACATGGCATGTTCTGTAATGTAGTATGTTCAAGAGATTGACGACCAACTTTTTCAGCTCTGATGTAACATTGTGGTGCGCAATTTTTTTTTTTTCAAAGTTTCGTGTTCCACAAAGGTGTGGAACTTTTTATTTTATTTTTTTTTTAAACTTTATTTGCTTTCATTTCAATTTACAAAACTTTGCATTTTACAAACAGGGAATATAAGAAAAATACGACTTATATAATGACTCGCGTGCATTCACCCGTATCTTTTGTACACATACATACACGAATCAAATCCAATTAAAATTAACATTTAGGAATACCTTAATAAAGTAGCTAAGAACCAAATAAGAAAATCATGTGGTGCATACTAACATTCCAACATGTACAAATTTTTGTTACTTATGTGGTAAAACGACATTACAAAATTATATACATATAAAATGGAGAACAATTTATACATTGGATGATAGCTAATAAGTAATGTTTGCATGTAATTTCTTTGAACAGGATGATGTACATATTCGTTGCTAGTATTTGAAAGCTTCTTAGTGTGACATACGTGGAGAAACGCGCAAAAAAAGGCTCGCCCGCGTGCTTGCACACAGGTGAAATGAGAGGTAGGACTGTGTTCCGAGAGTAAGCCGGTACCAGCTGGTTTACGGAAACAAGGATGCCTTAGAGCGCAAGAGGCGTACCGGGGGAGGAGAGAAACTATTGAAAGACCAAATTAAAAGAGGATGGTCGGTATGTGTTGCGCAAAGCTTTTCCCCCAAATATGGCAGATTTCAACCAGAAATGGTTAGTAGCCCGAGGAGCTAGCACACAGTCACAAAAGAAAGAAGGGAGTTGAAGGATATATTTGGAAGCAGTAAGAGAGGTGTTGAGGGGATTTTTCCCCCCCAATTTGGATGGTGCGCAAATGTAAGACGTCAGAATAGTGCTAATATTTAAAGAATAGGCATTGAAAGTGCCACAGCTAACATGTATTCACTATTTAAACACAGGCATGAAGTATAATAGTTTTTCTTTTAGAAAGAAAATGCAATAAAAATATTTTGAACAGTAAAGACCCTAACAAATATTTTACAGTTCTTAACGTAATTAGCTTCCGCGTTAAAAATTTTACAGCACTAACAGAAATAAATAAGGATAAAATAAAATTTAAGCATTTAATGCATTATTGTTTCTTATTGAAATTGTCTCCCTTAGGTTTAAAAAAAAATGTATGAGTAGGTCGTCATTTTGTCCTATAATACTTCCAACTGTTTGTCTTATGTGTTCTTTTTCTTATACGATTCATGTCAGATTTGCTAATGACCTCTCTGTAACATCTCGCAAGAGACAAACTAAGTGTCCATCATTCGGGCACTGCCCGATGCCCTACAACAGTACGGTAAGGGGGAAGGGTAGGGGAGGGTGCACGCTTGTCTGGCCTCCTTCCCTTGCCTTCTCCACGAAACAATCACTTCCGGTAGCTCACAAAGTAGGTTTGAAAATACACAAGCTGAAAAAGATTATTAGAATGCATGCAAGAAACGATAGCAAGAATGTACTAAATAAAAAACACAGCAACGTGAAGGGTGTCACGGGCTGTCTCCCGTTGTTCTGCAGTAGTGGTCCAACAGTGGCCAAAACTTAGATTATCTAATGTGGGTCTTCAAAGGTGTCTACCTTCGCACAAGATTACTCTTGATAGAGTTGTAGATAGAATGACAATGATGCTTCTACCTCGATTAACAAGATATTTCACAAGTCAAGAACAATGCTGAATGAGTTAGCACGTTAACTTTGTGTCAGACACGCTGCCTTTTGTGAAGATAGATATAAATGATTAAAGCCTTAGATATAAAGCCCCCAGATTGAGTGCAGCGAAATTCCTTTCATTCGCTCAATATATACGAGTTATATATATATATATATATATATATATGTATATATATATATATATATATATATATATATATATATATATATATATATATATATATATATATATATATATATATACATACATACATACATATATATATATATATAGAAGTAGTTGCCCATCGCAAGCGAAGATGGCGACAGCTTCAGACTTGAATTGTGAGACATCAGTTCCGTGATCTCATGTGGCTAATTAATACTATTTTGGCCCTACAGGCCATGCCACATACGGGGCACACATGTTTAGAGTCGATAGTGGCGTTGCTGCGCATTCTGACTTTTCTTGCAGCACGCTTGCCTTCTGCCTTATCAGCTAAATTCTGTTCTGCAATGCGAGCGCCTTGAGTAATGTTTGTCCGCAAGGCAGAGCGATCATGTGCTTTAGTCTCCCAGGAGGAGACATCAATTTTGAAGCTGCTCAACGATGCTTTCAGTGTGTCTTTGAAGCGTTTCTTTTGTCCCCCTACTGTTCGCTTACCCATAGAGAGTTCGTTGTACATCAACTGCTTTGGGAGGCGTTTTTCGGGCATGCGAACAACATGTCTGGCCCATCTGATTTGGGCCGTCTGCAGCAATGTGTAGATGCTTGAGATATGTGCTCTGTTGAGGACCTCAGAATTAGATACTCTATCATGCCACTTGATCCTGAGTATCCTGCGAAGACAGCTCATGTGGAAATGATTAAGCTTCTTGGCGTGTCTGCTATACACTGTCCATGTTTCACAGGCATACAGGAGGGTAGTGAGCACTATTGCATGATATACTTTTATCTTGGTGGCGGCACTAATTCCTTGTCGATCCCAGACATTTACTCTTTGTCTTCCAAAAGCTGCACTTGCCTTTGCAATTCTGTTGTTGACCTCGGCGTCGATATTCGCATCTTTGGTAAGGGTACTGCCTAGATAAGTGAAGCTGTCCACCACTTGGAGACGTTGGTTCTTTACTGTGATATTTGGTTCACACTAAGGTTTCCCAGGAGCAGGTTGCAACATTACTTTGTCCTGTATCTGATGTGTACGCCGTCACTACTGCCATGCGTAACGTTAGACAGCATGGCAGCAAATATCATACTGAATAGTGTCAGAGCGAGCACACATCCCTGTTTGACTCCGTTTGTGACCGTAAAGGGTTCAGAAGGTTCTCCATCATTCAATACGCGAGCCATCATACCTTCATGAAACTGGCGGACAATTGAGATGAACTTATCGGGACAGCCGAATTTCGCCATAATTTTCCATAGTACATCCCTATTGACAGTGTCAAAGGCCTTGGTCAAGTCAATAAATGTTGTGTATAGGTCACTGTACTGTTCCTGGCATTTCTCCTGAAGTTGGCGAGCGGCAAATATCATATCGACGGTCCCGCGGCCTGCTCGGAAACCACACTGACTCTCTGGAAGTAAGTCCTGCGATTCGAGATGAACAGTCAAGCGATTGAGCAGGACTCGAGCCAGGATTTTGCCCGCAGTAGATAATAGGGAGATTCCCCTATGGTTATCACATGATTGATGATTTTCCTTTCGCTTGTATATGTGAACAATAGTGGCATCTTTCAATTCCTGTGGTATCTGTTCTTCATCCCAGACTGAGTGGAAGAGGTCTGTTAATCTCTGCAGCAGCATGCTGCCTCCAGCTTTATAAATCTCAGCAGGAATAGCATCTGATCCAGGGGATTTGCCACTCGACAGTAGACTGGTTGCTTTCTTGACCTCTTCCAAGCTGGGTGGAAGGTCAAGTCTATCATTGACTGTAACTTGCGGTATGCTTGCAATGGCCTGGTCATTCACGGTTGATGGATAATTTAAGATGGCATTGAAGTGTTGTGTCCAGCGTTCCATAATCTGCGTTTTAATATATATATATATATATATTGAGCTAATGAAAGGAATTATATATTAATGAATATATCCTAGAGGATCTGGATTATACATTTGCCATTCTTTCTGTAATGATTAATTCAACAATGAATTTGTCAAAATCAACATATACAAACTTAATGCTCAATTACTTTCAAACAAATGTAGATAAATGTGAAATGGTAATTATGAGACATTATGGTTCATCATAAATCTCGGTTTGGGAGATGAAAATATAGTCTTTAGAGGTGGCCCTGCAAAACTGATAACGTTGCTTCCTAATTGTTGAAATGTTGGTACTGCTGGTTGGGTTACTTCGTCTTTGTGGCTAGGACACATCCAACGTATTCTAGAGGTAACTGCTTCCGGTCAAGGCAGGGACCTTCACCGCCCATGGGATGTAGGTTTCACGTGTTGATCTTAAGCTTCGACCCACAGATTAGTACAGCTGGTATCGTGGGTAGAATCTCAAATAGTCTCTCCAGTCCGTACCACCAACCTATTAACTAGACAAATCTTAGACGTCTTGCTCAAGTAAATTGTTAAGATATTTTATATTCATAGAGGGGGTAGTTAAATGTTTGAGACCCTCTCATGGACGTCTAGTATTTTGTAGACGCACATTTGAGCGCATCTAGGATAATTGTATGATATATTATTTATGTACCAGAATGCACCAGAATTGAACGGAGGCATGTCGTTAAGACGAAGGATTTTTGTGATAGATTCAAAAAAACGTCCTAAAATTACATGGAGGAGGATCGATAGTTTATTTATCCAGAGAAAAAGGGATCTTTCCTGGTTATCCCAAATATAGGGAGTCACATATGTATAATCAAATGTAAAGCATCTTTGCTCTGAGGAAGACGTTCTTGGGCTATATGTTAAGTACCTTTATTTGTGCCAAATATTGGCCAGAAATCGGCCCGTTTAATGTTTTCATCTCCGACATGTGTTCTCTGCTGGACTTTAACTGCAGAGCTTCAGCCTGACCAACCTAATCGGCTGCTAGTGCGTCCAGTTAACGCCTGCTGGAGACACTCGGATATCAAGTATCTACATATATTTCCACAAGCTAAATGCCAAACATGATCTTCATATATCCTCATGTATTTTTGTCGCCGACGAATGAACGCAGAGCTTCCGCTATACACCAGGATAGCGGTTAATGAGGTCCACCATCGTCCTTGTTGAACTGATGTCTGCCATATTCATTATATGCTGAATCGTCGATGTACTTGTTACCTACTACGTTGGATCATGTACTAAATGAGAATAAAGTATTAACGTCCATGTTACGACGAGTCAAGTCTACTTATGTTGCATTCTCAAAGGGTTTTTGTCCAGATGTTACTCAGCCTCACTACCATTGTCAGATAACGGTTCACACCATTCGTGGTAATCAACTATTCAGATATTTTCGACCTGTCAACAACCAGAGACCAAAGTGAGGCAGTAACAGTGCTCTTGTGTCGTATTTCAAAAATAGCTAGTTTTCTATAACAACTTAACTTGATTATAATTAAACTTATTACGGACAAAACATTAAGCTTCGTTTCCCGCTCCGCTATAAGTGTTCTGGACACAGAAGACAATTGTATTGGACATGAGGTAAAGCATTTCTATAGGCGTGAGATGGCAGGGAAAGCAAACCCACAACAATTTTGTGCTGTAATCGAATGTGTCGGGCCGCAGATAACGCGCAGATACATCAAAGCTCAGCTGTCGAGCGAAAACTACGACACAACGTAAGCCTACATACCGCTTAGAAAAGGTCAGCATGTAAGAGTGAGACATGGTCGAGCTAACACAAACAACAACACAACGTAAGCCTACATACCGCTTAGAAAAGGCCAGCATGTAAGAGTGAGATATGGTCGAGCGAACGCAATCAACAACAACTCAACGTAAGCCTACATACCGCTTAGAACAGGTCAGCATGTAAGAGTGAGACATGGTCGAGCGAACGCAAACAACAACACATTTCACAATGCTAGCAGATGACGTTATAAATTGTTTGACTTTTTACGTTAAGGTAAAAAATAGTTTTTAATGCTCTTGTGGTAATAGTAGTTACTAAGTAAGCAATATACATATGTTTAACATATTTTTAACTGACGCATATTGATTTTCGTTGGTTAGATCTATATGTCGAAGGCATGTCATCTATTCAGTTTTACTTTATTCATTTACTTTATTTATACACAGTCAAGTAGAAAAAATAACGCATTTATCATGTATTATGACCTTGGTTTTACTGGCACATCCATGTCTCAATACATACAATACAGCATTAATTATATTTATGTACGGATTTCAAATGTTGCTGTTACCTTTAAAATGTTAAGTCCTTCCTACCCAAGTTGAGTGCTTCCTACCTAGCAGGCAAGGTTCACTGTACAGTGGGCAGTACCTAGGTACAGCGTCAGCTACCGTCAGTCAGGAGGCACCGTTCAGTCTTCCCTATCGTACAGTTCTTCCTACCTCCTACACCGGTATAGACAGGACTAAGCGTTGTTTAAACAGCCGGCTGTAAGACAGGGATATAAGTTTGTTTTTGTACATGACTAAAAGAAGATCTGGAGTGAATGAACTACCTCGTTGTATAAACAGTTGTCTGTAAGAAATGGAAATCAAAGGTACAGTGTTTTGTTTCGTTTTATCTTCCTGGATCTTTTAATTCCAATCGTGTTATTTCAGCTTTGCGGCGTGGATAAAGAGAACGTCAGCACAACTGAAAGCACCAAAAAGATACAAGAAAGGGTAAACATAAAAACAAAACAAACAAAAAAGAAACAAGAAAGCTGATGTGAACAGAATCACAACCAGAAGTTCAAAAGCTATTGCTCATGGAATTTACAAATGAGCGAAGTTAAAACGAGACACTAGGAAATATACTGATAAGTTGGCAAAAGATGCATGGTATACCACACCAAAAAAAGAAAGAAATATCAGTTACCTAGTGCAGTATGTTCAAAAGATTCAAGAGGAGCGCTCGATCAGTCTGACAGACTAGTTCCATTATATATATATTCATATATATAGTTTTCCACCTCATTCTTTCAGTTCGTAACGCTCCCAAAAATAGTAACACTCGCCAAAGAAAAGTGCGTAAAGGTTGGTGTGCATGCGCCATGTGAAAGGTGTGCATTTTCAGACTTTACATCAGATTAAAAACAACTATTTTGGGTTTTAATAGGGGAGTTAAAAAAATGGAAGAAAATGTTTTTTTACATTCTCAAAGTCAGCACCTAAGTGACTTATATATGATGAACAGACATTGCAAAAGAATTGCTTACAGATATTTCTTCGTATACACGTGTTTAGAGATGTACAAATACTCACACTTAATGTCTACTGTCATTTACTGTGGGTCAGTTTGTGCACCAAGACTAAGGAGCCTTAGATCTGAATAGAGAAATCGTAACAACACATCCGGGTGAGCTAAAGATGTATTATAGTATCGATCAAATAGTGTCTGAAGATCCCAGTGATGTTGTGAACTATACAGCCGATGTTCTGCCTTTGCAAACTCCATCCGGTATGCCTCTTCATGCTTTTCCATCAAAGAAGGAGTCATCGTTTTGTGAATAAGCAATTTGAATAAGAAAAAAAAGAATTGTGCAATGGAACATGATTTATCATTGCACAATGTCATCGCAGTCTCCTTACTGCGGAAGTTTTATCAGAATCAAATAAAGGAGACTTGGCCGCCAGCGATGTGAATTTGCCATTCATCCTGAAGCGGCGCCAATTTCCAATCATTCCAGTATTTGCGAAAACCGTCAACAAATCTTACCGGCGAACTTATGACCATGTTGGAATTTTCTTGATTGAGTTAGTTTTCTCTCATGGACATTGCCTTGTCTTGATCAAGAAATCAAAAAAAAAAAAAACATTAATGTACATATTAAAACAATAATCATGGTACTCTTCTGATGGACAATCGGATGTTCACACCTAACATAATTTGTCCACAAGTATTTGAAAAAACAAAACTGCCGTTAAGTATTGTTGCTTTTGAGTTTAAAGAGAGAGAAAGAGAGAGAATTTGCGTAAGCGCGTACAACTTGTGTTGTATCATTTTATAATTAACAGTGATCAACGTGTCGTTTCTTGCTTATGTTTGATGTGTAAAACTGTGTAAAAACATTTAGTGCATTAGATTTGCCGTTTTAAAACATGATTAAAAGTAGGTACCCAAACAGAAATGGATAGATTTATTACAAGAAACCATATCAAAGAAAATAGTAACAATGACAGTGTAGCTAATATTTGTAGTAATGAAAACATCAGTTTGGACGAGGTCAAGTCAACACCAAGTAAGATTTCTCAATCTGAAGTTCGTAGACAGCACATGGACAGCTATTTAATTCTAAGATTTTCTTGGTCTGAAAAGAAAGATTGTACTCAGTCATTATGTGTTGTTTGCAGTGACAAACTTTCGAACAAAGCCATGGCTCCTAGCACTTGAAATGACATTTGACCACTAAACATGCACATCTCGGGAATAAAGATTTGAATTAAACAACAAATAAAACAAGTATGCTATTTTAAACAAAGAGTTAAAGTATCTGATGAAGTTCAAACAACTTCTTGTCATGTAGCCGAAATCATAGCACAGCTAATGAAATCATATACTAAAGTATATAACTGCTCTAAGTTACGTATTTTCTATTATTAGAACAAGTAGTAAGAAACTCGTCAAAATTAATGGGTTTTTCATTATAGTGTGCTCTATCTGTGACATGTCCTAACGACATCAATATTTATACTTTGGTCATTGTCGTGAAACATTCTAAATCCACATATCTAAATTAAAAGATAAATGTAAAGCCTAACGAATTAATTCAATAAAAGGAATGAAGAATGGTAAAAGACCAGTGCTGTCACAATGGCGTACAAAAATCCCCCTTTTTCTACTTCGTCTACATAACTGAAACGCTTCCAAGTTTGATAGTAAAGCCTACAGCAGCATACACGCGTTTCAAAAAAATAAAACCGGTACTGTGTTTCTTAGAAAACCTTGAGATAGACACACTGCGTAATGACCTAGATTAATACTCCATTCATGTCATTTTATGCACTAAGTAAAAGAAAAGACAGACGTGCTTAGAAGAGAGAGAGAGAGAGAGAGAGAGAGAGAGAGAGAGAAGGAGGAACGCATGCAATACTACCACAGTCTCGCGATTAATATTAATGCCACCCCCAACGCGAAAGGCATGAAGCACTAACTTTTTTTCAAATAGACAGCGAAAAAAAAAACATTACCAATACACGGGTTAAGTAAAAAAAAAAAAAAACATGTTTAATGCTTATTAGGAAACATGACATTATACTGTTTTACGTCTGAAATCCTGACAGTACAGATGACACCCCATCGTATCGAAGTGAACAGGAGGTAGAAGAAAATACATATTTTGAACGCAGCCACTTAGCCCCATTAAATTTATATATTTGGGTTCCTTAGGACGTGCTGACAAAGAATATGTTAAGTGTTACGCAAATAGTCTAGGAATTAACAAATTATAGCCAAAGTAAAATAGTGAGGTTGTCTGACAGCACCAAATCATAATTGCTCAGTGGCATGTTTTGAAACCACTATTTTACGGGAAATAGGCCAACAAGTTAAATCCGATTTCATTGGCTAGAAGAATATGTAAGCCTAAACATGATTAGTCGATTGCAGATACTATTTTTGGTTGTTACGGGAAACGGTAGGAAGGGTACTTTTTTTCAAATACTTTTGTAAACATGGTCTTATTGGTTAGACCATTTGATATAGTCAATTAGGAGCGTCTGTTCAGTGCCACATTTTGAAAATAAACTTACTGAGAAGCAAGTGCGTTGAGATCCAGCTCATATTTTTCTTATGAAAGCCTGGGACAGAGGCAGATCGGAATTGTGCCATAACTCATTGCCAGTCAACGTATTTTGTGTATTATTTCCATGAACTGTGGGACAGTGGTACTAACATATTAAAAGCAGCACCTGGTCTGAGTTTTGCTGAATCCAGAGGCTGGTAGCAGACTCCTTAGTCAATATATCAACCTGTGTGGTGTCTCAAGAACACGGCGAAGCAAGCGAGCAGTGGAGACTGTTTCCTGCCGCCCACACAGAAGTTAAGATTCTGTGGCCAGAGCAGCTCAATCTTGTGTATACCCCCTCTAACAGTGACTTTACCTTAAATCTGGAGGGACATTTATAAGTTTCAAATAAAAAGAAACTGTGAACTTTCCCAATATTATGTCCACGAGAAACAAACACTTGAAGTCATGATGACACACAACCACCTAGCTTGAAAAGCCAGTATTACCTCAGAGTACTACAGCACAACTTACACACATATTGCAATAATAATATATGTCAATACAAAGATTCTATCTATAAATTGTGTACATACAACTTGTGATTACATTTGATTGTGATTCATGGTTCACTTTGTAGTGAATCAGGATACCTAATATTTGAAGGAATTAATACATATATATTTTTAAACTTTAACACTTGACTCATTTAAGATAGTCTTATAGAGTGTTCTATGTATGTGAGAGTCACAGTGTTGTAAAGTATTGTGGATTAAATTAAATTGTGTATCTGTCTGTTGGTTGTCGTGAGCATACACTTCATCATTATCATAACCCTAGGCATTCAACGTAGTCATCACAATATTCCAGAATAAGTCTGACTGAGGTATAAATGTGGTAGCAAGTAAGGTCATCTGTAATACACCACACTATTAGATACAGATACCTTCACAGCTGATCTCAGTCAGTACACTAAGTCCCCTATAAATATTTATATCATCCCACTTTACCACATATATTGCGGGCTCGTCCGGGATTTTGAACCTTCCCCTAGCATATATATTGGGAGTAATTCACTGCGGGAAATTATAAAAATTAAAAAGGTATTCTTGGGTGGAAAAATAAGGTTGAGCTCTCAGTGCCTGTGGTTGTCCTTAGATAATTATTTATACATAAAATTGTTTGGTTAAATAGTGTATACATTTGCCTGGTATAAAATGGCCGACTTGGCAAAATTTCGATCTGCTGCTGTGCAGACTGCGGAGGAGTTAGAAATGGACGGGCAAGTTATGATTGCTTATGTCACTACTGAATGTGACAAATTTATTGAACGCGAAGAAAAAAGATTAGAAAAAGAGGCTGAAAGAAAGTTAGAGGCGGAAAAAGAAATTAAGAGGTTGCAGATTGAGGCTGACAAAGAGGCTAAGGCATTGGAGGCAGATAGGGAGATTAAAAGGCTCCAATTAGAAGAACAAAAGGCAGAAAGAGAAGAAAGGAGACAGGCTGCCGAAAGGGAAGCAGAAGATAAGAGATTACAGAGGGAGCATGAGTTACGACTAAGGGAGTTGGAATTTCAAGGCCATGCTCCTGAAAATGGTGCCAGTCCCTTTACCTCTGATGCCACTACTAGTCAGGGAGCCTCAACCTCAGCATAAACTTTCATTTAGATCATTTTGTTGAGAAAGACGATGATATCGAGAGCTATCTAAATAGATATGAACTATTAGCTACCACGTATGGGTTAGAGAGAGAAAGGTGGAGCTTAAAGTTATCACAAGGGCTTCGTGGTGCAGGTTATGAAGTTTTCGCCAAAATGAGCAGAGCTGATCAAGAAAATTATGACATGCTAAAGCAGGCTCTTTTGTTAAGATATGAAAAGAATGGTGAATTTTATAGAAAAAAATTTAGGAATGCTAAACTACTGTCAGGGGAAACCTATCACCAGTTCTCTGCACGGCTAGAGACATACTTGGAGAAATGGACTTCTCTGGGGAAAACCCAAGATCTTAAGGAAATGATCCTTATAGAACAATTAAGAGAATCCATGGCTCCAGACCTGAGAAAGTTTCTCGTGGAACAAGGTGCAGAGAGGCTGGGTGAGTTACTAAATGTTGCTGAAAGATATCAAGCAGCTCAAGCAGAAGTAACAGGTAATAAAAAGAAACAGGTAGACAATTATCAGGCACCACAAAACTTTAATGAATTTGATCCTTGTCGTGGAATATTCTAATCCACATATATAAATTATTAGGTAAATATGAAGCCTAACAAATAAAATTAATAAAGAAAAGAGCAATGGTAAAATAACCGTGCTGTCACAAAGAAGGTACTCGAAATCCCCCTTGTTTTCTGCTTCGTCTGCAAATTGTAACGCTTTCACGTTGATAGTAAAAGCTTACTGTATTATACCCGCTTTCGTCAATGAAACGTGTGCTGTATTTCTTGGAAAAACATTGAGAGGCAGACTGCGTAATGACCTAAATTAATCCTAACATTAATTATACTGCGTTACCAAAACGAACGAACAGATGGACTCAAATAGAAAGAGAGAGGGGCGAATAAAATCAGGAACGCATGCAAAATTAAACACGCGTCTCGCTATTAATGCCACCCCCAACAAGCGTAACGCGATACACAATTACTACTATCACGCGTGTTAGGCTACATGCACTAACTTTTTCGGACGAACAGTGATAAAATACACTACCCTTCCCAGAGTTAGGTTTTAAAATCATAAAAAACGCTTATTAGGAAAGATAACAATAGATGGGTTTACGTTTGAAAACATTACAGTACCCAGACAGCACATCTTGAACGCAGCCACGTAGCTCTTTTAAATTTGGATATTTGGGTTCCTTAGGGCTTGCTGACAAAGAATATGTAAAACGTTACGCAAATAGTCCAGGAATTAATAAATTATAACCAAAATAAAATAGTGGGGATGCCTGACAACATGGAATCATTTCTGCTCATAAAATTTTTTTATAACGTGTTTGAAAAAACCTTACGTTACAGAAATAGCCTACCATGTAAACTCCAAATTGATTGGAGCGCAACAAATGAAAGACTAACCACGATTGGTCGGGCTATAAATACTATCTATCGTTGTTAGGGGAGACGTGGAAAGGTAACATTTTTTCAAACACTTGTCGAAACGTGGCTCCATTGGCTAGACTCGCTGATATACTCACTTAGGAGCGTTAGTTCGAGACCACTAGTCAAATAAGCTTGATAAAGCAACAGTGCGTTGAAGCCAGCTCATATTTTTCTAAATAAAAGCCTGGAACATAAGCAGATGGGAATTTGTGCCAGAATTCATTGCTAATCAACGTATCTGTGTTTGTTTCCATGAATTGTGGTAAGCTTGAAACATTCAGTATCTTTTAATGAAAATTGAATGTGAATTGTTAATTTATGCCTGTATATATGTGTAGTTCAGTAGCAAACATGATGTAAAGCCTATAATGCTCCCGCCTGAACAGAAGGTGTCGGAGGAAAGTAAAACTGCATGGAATGGCCAAACAGTACACTGACACCTAGATTATTGATTAGACAGAAATAATGCTGGAAGTGCAGAGGCGTAGTGACCATTAAGGAGGTAAATACTGGTATAAAGTATTTCAGATTGAAACTGATAGTTGGCCTAACGCTCTGAACTCAATGTTTGTGATGTATTGTGATCAGTGTAAAAAGAGAGTATAAGTTAGTTATGAAGTAGAAGGTACATCCTTCTTGTTTTCAGGGACCGTGGTCTTGATGGTATTGAGCAGCACCTGGTCAGAGCTTTGCTGAATCCAGAGTCGGACAGCATACTCCTTGGTCCATTTAGCTATCAGTGAGGTGTCTCCAGAGCCGAGGGGAGAATCGAGCAGAGGAGTCTGTTCCTGCCGCCATCACGCCAGATAAGCTGATGTGGCCAGCTGAGCTCAAAATTATGTACCCCCAGCTTAAAATGACCTTGTAAAAATAACTTAAGAGGGGAAGTAAATTGTGTTAATATCAAGAACGGAGAACATCTCCAATACTAGTTTCCTTAAGACAAACTATTGAAGTCATGATGACAAATACCAACAGATCTTGAACAAAACAAAACCAGTATTACCTCATATTACTACTACACCACTGACACACCTAGGATATTTGTAATAATATATGTCACTACAATATTCATATTAATACATTCTGTACATAACTTGTAATTAAAATTGATTGTGATTCCTGGTTCCTTTGTATTTGAATCAGGACACACATATTCATTCATGACAGCAATGAATACATATTGTTATTTGAAAAGTTATCAGTGACTTCTTTAAGATATCCTTGTAGAGTGTTTTATGTATGTGAGTGTCACAGTGTTGTCAAGTGTAGTGGAATAAATTAAATTGTTTATCTGTCTGTTGTTGTTTTGACTTACACTTTAACATACACATACCCTAGACATATAACGTAGTCATCAAACTATTCCAGAATAATTCTGACTGAGATATATATATATGTGGCAGCAAGTAAGGTTATCTATAATACACTACTCTCATTAGATATAGATACCTTCACAGCTGATCTCAGTCAGTACACTAATTCCCCCTATAAATATTTATAACATCCCACTTCACCACAATCCTAGAGATCAAAACAAAGGTAAGCACCAGTTTGAGAGGCCACGTTATGATAATAAAAATAAAACCCCACAATTCAATGAAAGGAAATATGATAACAGGAAACCCTTCAGACAGGAAGGAAAATAGTGTCAAATATGCAGGATGCATAATCATAATACTAGTGAATGTGGTTGGAAAGTTCCTCCATATCACGCGGCATGCATGATAACAGTGGACAAGGGGAAGAAGAAACTGACAGAGAATCATATAAATCTTCAACATCCCCCATCTGTGAAGAAGTGACATGTAATGGTGCCAAGGTTAGGTGCCTTTACGATTCAGGTTTAGAATATGACTCAGTTGTGAGTGCAACCCTAGTGCACCCTGAACAGTACACCACAGAGAAAGTGGAAATACAAGGGGCCGTAAAGGGAATATCCACCATGACACTTCCCGTAGCCGAGATTAATGTAGAGACAAGGTACGTGGAAGGAGTGATTAGAGCAGCCGTGTGTGACGACCCTAATTACCCGCTGGTGTTAGGAAGCAAATATGTTTTTCTAGGAAGCCCTGTAAAACCTGTGGAAATGGCCACGCTTCAGGTCAGGTCGACCCCTAGTAGAACGGAGGAGGAACCACCACTAGTTTATTCTCATAAGCAGATGAGAAAGGCCCAGGAAAAAGATAAAACATTAAAACCTTGCTTTGGTAAATTGCCAACAAGCCATGCACACCCTAAGAAAGGACAATTTTATTTAAAGGAGGGAATGCTCTTCAGGAAAGCTAGAGCAGGATCCAAAGAACAGGGACAATTGGTATTACCAACCCCCTACAGGGAAAAAGTGATGGCACAAGCTCATGTTGTACCAGACGGTGGACACCAGAGAAATGGGACCACCCGTCAAAGGACATCGGAAAAATTCTACTGGCCCCAAGTAGCTGCTGATATTGCACAATTTGTGGGGGCCTGTGAAAAATGTAGCAAGGTACAGTCCCTAAGTTGGGAAAATCATAACCAGATGCCAGCCAAGCATTCTGAAACATATGGGCCTACCAATAACAAGGAAAATAACAATAATAAGGTTGACATAGAGGATAGGTATCCACCTTCCCCCCAACAGTGTTCACCAAAAATACTTAGATTCGCAACTCTGAGAAGGGCATCCAGAGAAAATAGAAACTCAGACCAGTCAACCCAGGAACAGTTTGAAGCCGCATTTAGTGAGCAGGCTGACATTGACATTGAAGATGATCCGCCTAAGTTAAAACCGAAACAAATTGTTAACAGAAGAACAGTGGGCAGTGGACGAGTGAGCAATTCGGAAAATGCTCACAGCGCTTCACAATATGGCTATTAACTTAGCCTTAAAAGGGCACTGGGGACATTGGTAGTCACCCGACCCTACACCGTTCAAGGGGAAGTAGTGTTCGGACCCTGGATGGAGATAACCCACACATCTTATAGCAATGCTAAGGGCGAATTGATTTCTGATGCAGAAACTCATTTCCCCACATATTATCTTAATTCACCAGATTGTCGGTAGGCGGAACTATAGTTGGTGAATATGGCCTCCATTTGAGTGGCACATTATAGAACATTATAAATATATTATTAAAAGGGTGTTTCCACATTCAATCACGCCTGAGATCAGACCAATTGTTGGCTGTGAATATTTCGGAGGAGCAGAGTGTCTCCATTGTTGTCTTTTTGAATTGAGGATAGTCCGAGTGTTTATTAAGGCTGATCAGGAAATTATTGGATCCTCTACACAACTCAGATATCACCATATAGATCAACTCCTCATAACGTACAAATTGAGGAACATCTAATATTCTCGGGACATGTCGTTGAACAGACTCAGAGAAGAGAAATGGTGAATACTGATTGCTGAGCAGCAATAAGACAAGCAGTAACACTTGCCGCTGTTCAGTAATATAACTGAAATGGATTCTTGGATTGCAGAGGTCTGAGGCAACCTTCGTCAGTAGTGCTTACTTTGAATTGACCCACCTGCATTAATCCATGATCAAAATAAAATCAGAGAAACGTTGATGCGGATTTTCAAAGCCGCCATCCCTGCGATGAAAATCAAAGAAATCACCAGGAATAATATTAAATTTCTCTATGTGTATATAGAATAATAGACTGACATATAACGTCTGTTTTAAGTGGGGAGAATTTGTCGTGAAACATTCTAAATCCACATATCTAAATTAAAAGGTAAATGTAAAGCCTAACGAATTAATTCAATAAAAGGAAAGAAGAATGGTAAAAGACCAGTGCTGTCACAATGGCGTACAAAAATCCCCCTTTTTCTACTTCGTCTACATAACTGAAACGCTTCCAAGTTTGATAGTAAAGCCTACAGCAGCATACACGCTTTTCAAAAAAAATAAAACGGGTACTGTGTTTCTTAGAAAACCTTGAGATAGACACACTGTGTAATGACCTAGATTAATATTCCATTCATGTCATTTTATGCACTAAGTAAAAGAAAAGACAGACGAGCTTAGAAGAGAGAGAGAGAGAGAGAGAGAGAGAGAGAGGGAGAGAGAGAGAGAGAAGGAGGAACGCATGCAATACTACCACAGTCTCGCGATTAATATTAATGCCACCCCCAACGCGAAAGGCATGAAGCACTAACTTTTTTTCAAATAGACAGTGAAAAAAAAACACTACCAATACACGGTTAGGTTTAAAAAAAAAAATACATGTTTAATTCTTATTAGGAAACATGACATTATACTGTTTTACGTCTGAAATCCTGACAGTACAGATGACACCCCATCGTATCGAAGTGAACAGGAGGCAGAAGAAAATACATATTTTGAACGCAGCCACTTAGCCCCATTAAATTTATATATTTGGGTTCCTTAGGACGTGCTGACATAGAATATGTTAAGTGTTACGCAAATAGTCTAGGAATTAACAAATTATAGCCAAAGTAAAATAGTGAGGTTGTCTGACAGCAACAAATCATAATTGCTCAGTGGCATGTTTTGAAACCACTATTTTACGGGAAATAGGCCAACAAGTTAAATCCGATTTCATTGGCTAGAAGAATATGTAAGCCTAAACATGATTAGTCGATTGCAGATACTATTTTTGGTTGTTATGGGAAACGGTAGGAAGGATACTTTTTTTCAAATACTTTTTTAAACATGGTCTTATTGGTTAGACCATTTGATATAGTCAATTAGGAGCGTCTGTTCAGTGCCACATTTTGAAAATAAACTTACTGAGAAGCAAGTGCGTTGAGATCCAGCTCATATTTTTCTTATGAAAGCCTGGGACAGAGGCAGATCGGAATTGTGCCATAACTCATTGCCAGTCAACGTATTTTGTGTATTATTTCCATGAATTGTGGGACAGTGGTACTAACATATTAAAAGCAGCACCTGGTCTGAGTTTTGCTGAATCCAGAGGCTGGTAGCAGACTCCTTAGTCAATATATCGACCTGTGTGGTGTCTCAAGAAAACGGTGAAGCAAGCGAGCAGTGGAGACTGTTTCCTGCCGCCCACACAGAAGTTAAGATTCTGTGGCCAGAGCAGCTCAATCTTGTTTATACCCCCTCTAACAGTGACTTTACCTTAAATCTGGAGGGACATTTATTAGTTTCAAATAAAAAGAAACTGTGAACTTTCCCAATATTATGTCCACGAGAAACAAACACTTGAAGTCATGATGACACACAACCACCTAGCTTGAAAAGCCAGTATTACCTCAGAGTACTACAGCACAACTTACACACATATTGCAATAATAATATATGTCAATACAAAGATTCTATCTATAAATTGTGTACATACAACTTGTGATTACATTTGATTGTGATTCATGGTTCACTTTGTAGTTGAATCAGGATACCTAATATTTGAAGGAATTAATACATATATATTTTTAAACTTTAACACTTGACTCATTTAAGATAGTCTTATAGAGTGTTATATGTATGTGAGTGTCACAGTGTTGTAAAGTATTGTGGATTAAATTAAATTGTGTATCTGTCTGTTGGTTGTTGTGAACATACACTTCATCATTATCATAACCCTAGACATTCAACGTAGTCATCACAACATTCCAGAATAGGTCTGACTGAGGTATAAATGTGGTAGAAAGTAAGGTCATCTGTAATACACCACACTATTAGATACAGATACCTTCACAGCTGATCTCAGTCAGTACACTAAGTCTCCTATAAATATTTATATCATCCCACTTTACCACAGTCATTTTATTACAGGTCACCATCATCACATCTTTGTAGTAAACAATTATATGGATGCATTAAATATGAAGCTAAATGATCATAAATGACATGTAGAGAAGTGATATTGATCTAATTTACCGGAAATAACTACTTAACCAATAGTTTTTTTTAATGACAACATGTCTTGTAAATGTTCGTGTATCTTTTTAAAATCATTCCCTGGTAGACTGTGTCCTGGATATATACTTTAAGGCTGGTTGGGTTTCTTCCTCTCGTGAGCACTACATAAAGTTAGCCATGAGCTGGTTCTGGTAGGTATACACCTACATGATCAAACTATTGTCCCTGCGCTTTATTGATTGTCTTGGCAAAAGCAAAAATTACAGGAAACTGACGACGTCTCAAGATGAAAGTAAGGGCGGTATCGCTTGGCTCTAACGTGAGCTTTTCCTACTTGTTTACAAATTGTCCTTGACCCACTTTCGTGTGTTAGGACTAAAGAACTCTCTTTCGTACTTCCTCTGACACAGAGTTGTTGCATACAATACATTTACTTTTATAGAATGCTGCTTTCATCTGATAGAACGCTGTATTCGCCTCTTATAATACATTTGACTTATAAGAAATGAAGGTCATTGAAAACTAAATAAATACCAATTATAACCAATCATAGGTTTAATGGGATATTTTCATCATCAAATCAAACAAACAAAGAATATTCTACGCTGCACTAATGAGATGCATCATCTGCGCAATGTTATTAATATAGCCAGGTATTTGAACCAATTGACCTGTTTTAAAAACTGTTTCATTTACGTTGACTGTTCATACTGAAGAACATTAGCAAGAAAAGCGCGCAAACTCAGGGGTTGTGCAATTTAGTACAATGGTTATAAGCGCACCACGTTTACCTAATTTTCGCACTGCAACTTTGATCGGAAAAAGTTAATGATACCCTTTTCAAGGACGTAATTTATTTTTCTATCAAAGAGAAACAATTCAGCGACAAATTAGAAATAATAAATATAAAATAAATTGTAATTTTTTGACATTTTACTACGTGTTTTCTATTTATTATTTAAAATTCAACAGCAAATTTGGGGGAAGAAAAGAAACATGCTATATTAGCGTCGTAACATTTATTACACATAAGGAAGGGAAACCCGAGGCCTGTAAACAGTAAATTGAAACATCATTTTTGATGATGCATAGATGGCAGGGAGGATAGTGTGATTCACTTGCATGGCTAGGCGGGGTTGTCGCACGGAAGGTCCAGTGTTCAAATCCTGGGTAAGCCACTCATGTCTGTTGTTTTTCTTTTGTCTGGTGTTCTACTTCTTTATTTCCTGCGAGTGTCTGATAACATACCTTTATATTTGTTTCATATTAATTTATTATATTAGCGTCGTGCAGTTTGTACAAAGGCTAGAAGCACGCAACTTTTATATAATTTCCAGAGTGCAAGAAATAATATTGCGGGACAGGACATGACAGGACACTTTTAGAGAACTATATATAGTTTGTGATGTTTGGTAGTGGAATGGAAATCGAAATTACCAAAATTATGTTGTCTAATGATACGATTAGAAGAAGGATAAGCGAGATATATTCTAACATTGAGGAAAATGTTTCAACACAGCTTTAATAATCAGACTTTGTGCTACAAGATGACGAATCTACAGACATAAGAGGAAAATGTTTCAACAGAGCTTTAATAATCAGACTTTGTGCTACAAGATGACGAATCTACAGACATAAGAGGAAAATGTTTCAACAGAGCTTTAATAATCAGACTTTGTGCTACAAGATGACGAATCTACAGACATAAGAGGAAAATGTTTCAACAGAGCTTTAATAATCAGACTTTGTGCTACAAGATGACGAATCTACAGACATAAGAGGAAAAATGTTTCAACAGAGCTTTAATAATCAGACTTTGTGCTACAAGATGACGAATCTACAGATATAAGAGGAAAATGTTTCAACAGAGCTTTAATAATCAGACTTTGTGCTACAAGATGACGAATCTACAGACATAAGAGGCAATTCAATTTGTATGCTGCAGAGAACTTATAGATCCCACGAGAGGTCAAGAATCTTCAACTCAAATGTCAAGTCAGTCCTATTGTACGGCTCTAAGACATGGAGAGTAACAAAACCTACTAAAAAGCTACAGACTTCTACTTTCTTCTTCGTACACTCTCAGACGTCCACTTGAATGTTCTCAAAGAAAGCAGTAGTCAGTTTGAGGTTATTTGAATCCCCGTAAAGCTTTTCCACGAAAAAAGCTGGCGTCGGCCATATGCACTTTCTCTGTACCACATATAAGGGTCAACTTTGAAGCAGATGTTCAGCAGTCATTTTATCAGTGCCACAGGTACATTGATCGGTAGTTCCTATCTTTAGCTTGTTAAATAGATGGTATCTCAATCTGTTGTGGCCAGTGCGGAGTCTGAAGATTACCACTTGTTCTCTTCTGTGGAGCTGGTGTCGTAGATTTTTGATAGGGGAATTAAGACTTGGGTTGGTCCCTTCTGAATAGATGAGAATAAGTGATAGTCACAGTGAGAAGTAGTAATAGCAATAGATTTCCACGAGTGAGATGGTAGAAATGTGATAGAGGCTGTCTCTGAAAATCAAGAAATCTTCTCTCTTTCACCTATCTTCTACGACAGATTTAGATTGAGTCAGACAGTCTACACACATATGTATAATATATATATATATATATATATATATATATATATATATATATATATATATATATATATATATATATATATATATATATCCACTCACCTACATACACACATAAGACGACAGTTAGACGTGCAGACGTGGGAAAAACTATGACAATGATTATATGAAGAGTTTGGGAAAACGAACTGACCGACACGCTGGAATAAATTTTATGAGTAGTTTATTTATCAAGACTAAACTTCTCTCACAAACATCAAATCACATCAAGCATATACCAAAAAAAATCATAAACACAAAATCAGGAAATGCTACAAGAATAATAGACCCGTTGGTGTGATCGTTCCCTCGAGGTATAGCTCACAATCCCGTTAGAAGAAAGTGATAGCCCAAAGAGTCACAGATACATATGATTTAGTCTAAAATTCTTCCCCTTTAAGGTAGAAACAGATTGCATACTCTGATCTAGTTTAAGGGAATAAATATATATATATAGTTAGCAATACCTTGCATAAAGAAATGTTATGACAGCAAAAAATGAATGAGTGTCAAATTACCACCATAAAGGGATCGCTCAGTCCTGCATTCACTCTATTCATTCAAACTGTGATCACGTGCATTTTTGTTTTTGTTATACTCACAGCTTTGGTAGCCACTTCGGGAACAAAAAAAACAATATTTTTAGGACTTGCCCATACAGAATCTTCAATGGTAATCTTGGCCAAGAAAACCCCAGGTCCAAAAAGACGGGTTGAATTTACTATTTCCAGGACCGTTCTCTTGGGAATACTATTGTTTTGGATGTCTGTTTAAGTCACGTAAAATTGTCCAGGCTCGAGCGTTTATAGCGAGCACAGTGTCAACATCTTAGATTTCAAACGAATGAGGAATGTCAGGTCGGCACCTTTTCTCAGTATAGGAATTTAGTTGGTCACACCACCACTTGTCAACAGTGTCGGGAAAGTTACTGATTGTAATATGTTACTTGCCACAAAGGCTGAAAAATGACTAGAAATTTCTCAGGAAGAATTAAATCAGGCTCGATGACCCGTTACTTCTTTAAAATCTTAAAGTTCTTGTAAAAGTTATACATCAAATCTTTAAGGTAAGAATGTTTGTTGTTTTCTTCACAGATTTATCTCTTTACTCAAACGCTGGAAAAGTTTGGGTACCACAGTTTCACTATATATAAATGGAAAGAACACATATCAAATAATTATACATACTATAACTGATAATTTAAACTGCAAGCGTAGCTTGTCTTATAGTTTAACACTTCCCGTGGAATAAGTTATATTAAAAATCAAACAACCTGAATTAGGAATACCTACGCATTCCGTCAATACTCAAGATGTAGCAGTCATTTAATAAGTTAGTTTTAAAATATTCTCGACGGCGTATTAGCAATTAAATTAAATCCATTATGGCTACATGATTTTAAGCTAGAAATTATAATTTATTCCGCTTTCCACTGTAACTCGTCGACTAGAGAATATAACAGACTTAATAATTTAACTCTCTGCACAAATCTAACTAGCAAAATGAAATAAGCGATTTAGCACTTTAACACTCACACATTACTAGATAAATAATATAAGATTTACCTCAACACAGAACTACTAAGAACTTAAACCACTACGATCATACTAAATGACATCTCTATTAACAGAGATTCTAGAATTCGAACGAAGGCTTGTTCTAGTCTTGACTGCGAAGTTACTGAGTGAAAATGAAATCTAACTCCCTCCAGTATATATGAAACACCAGACAAAGATGTACACTATTTCCATAAACTACGCAATAGCCTCTCCTTCTCTTAACACCTCCTGTCTTCGCACCTCATGCCAAAATGACCCTTCTGAGCGAATGTGTGATGGCGCCTTCTCCACCCTGACACTGAGAATCTACCGAGGAAACTACGTGTCAGATGCAAAATACCAGACAAATGTCTGATACTGCGCCCAAGGAAATGTCGGGATTCACGGCTCACCTCAGCGCTCACCGAGAAGCTACGTCTTGACAAGTGAGAATGCAGACGATATGTCGGCCCTATGTCTGAGATAGCCAAAATATTCACAGTTATTTCGTCAATCTGCAGCGATTGACAGAATGCATTCTCACGCCAAATCGTCTGGTGCGAAGGACTGACACGTTACGTAAAAAGTACTCGTTTAATCCACAATGAAATGCGTTTCTAAATGAGAAACGAAACTGGCGAAAGTGAGAATGGGAAAAAAAATATTTTTTGCAAACGAACGAATGCGAAAAATACAGGAACAAAAATAAAAAGAGATAATAAATAGAGGATACGGGTGAAAGAAAAATAAGAGGATATAGGCAATTCAATGATCATAAAACCTCTGTGACAGCTGGTAGTAATCATCATTCTGTGTGTGACCTGGATGTTCTACATTCCATTTGTTTCTGTAACTGATTCTGATAAAACTCTTTGCCTCCTCAAAAGTTATGCTTGCATCAGGCTGAGGTAGATGTGAACCTTCTTTTGCCATTCTGTCAGCCTCTTCATTGCCGGCGATGTTACAATGAGATTTGAATTAAACAACAGATAAAACAAGTATGCTATTTTTAACAGAGTTAAAGTATCTGATGAAGTTCAAACAACTTCTTGTCATGTAGCCGAAATCATAGCACAGCTAATGAAATTATTACTAAAGTATATAACTGCTCTAAGTTCTATAAACGTGTGCTTGCATAGAATAGAAAGACTGAAATGGTATTACATAGTTACAAATGTAGAATTAATGACAAGAACCAGATAAGTGCCAGTGGAACAAGAGTTGAGAAGAATACGCTGGCGATTGATACATTGAGGAAACCTGTTGATAGCATTACAAGGCAGTCCTTGTTCTGGAACTGTCACAAGATGGATTTTGAGGCGACCTCTTTCCTATGTCTCTTTTACTACTTCAGTAATCAGTTACATTTTTGTACTGATTTTATTGCGATTTTTTCCGGGTCGAACCCTATTTTTTATCTGCTAGACAGCAGATATTTGATAGTGTCAAAACATTTGACACTCCTTGTTGCTGTATACCTCACATTTGCTAGGGGCGGAACAGCTTTGCTGAGATTAAGCGCAGGTAAACCCATATTGGTCTTCTTAGTTTTTGTGCAGATTTGTGTGCTTAAGCGAGAGATAACAAGATTACTCGTCTGTGCAACACATTTTGGACAGACACGTATGACATAATCGCTTCCTGTCCGACTTGCTATGACAAGATTACTTTGGATCGTAATAAGTTGTTACATCTGAAACACACTGCCGTATGAGTTTACAGATGTGTTGGTGAGTTCGCTTATCAGGGATCGGATATTTTCATGCCATATACGGAAGACTTAATCCCTAAACTACGTTCAAAATGTTTCTACGTAAGGAATATTTTAAAATCGCCCCCACCAACCAGCATGTTTGAAATAATTGGAAATTTTGCCTAGCTTTACAACAAACAAAACAGGGGAGGACAGTGAATATAACCTGATGCTTCAATCAGTCAAATTTACTGTGAAGATCGCTTGCTAAGACGACACAACCAGACCTTGCCAGAGTGAAGCCTAGAATTCATAATTTCATTTTATCAGACCAGACCATTTTATTGGAGTATTTATCATGACTTACAACATAGCTTAGGAAATCTCTATCATTTTAATAAGGAAAACCGGAATATCTGAGGAAACTGGACACACGGAGTCAGAGAGGGAATTAAAGTTAAAATTAACGACCCCAAGTACACGTGTAAAAAGGCATCGGTTAGTGCCTTAACTTCCTTCATCTGAGCCTGTCTGTGAACCATCATTGGCGTAAGTTGTCATTTTACATTCTATATTTTCATTACTAACATGTGAACTAATATGTATATATTGCCGTGTGAATTTTAATATCTGAAATTCGCTAGTGGATGTCTAAGTCATTTGAGGCTGCCAACCACAGCGCATAGAATGATGATTTCATGAACCACCACTGCACAAGGAGAACTAAAAGAATAAAGTAGTCCCAAGTTCCATATGGAGCAGGGAGGAAAAAATGAAACATTTTAATAAAAATACTTTCAGTTTCAAACCAGTGTAAATGTCGATGTTAATATATTCACTTTAAAATTAATGGAAGTTTCAAACTTTTCAAATCAGTGTAAACATAAATGAAAACACATTCAATTTATGTTTTGAACACTTTTCAATCAGAGAAAATGTAAATATAAACATATTATATACGTACTATTAACCTTTTCATTTAAATGTAAAGTAACTATAAAAGCAATTCATTTTAAATGTAAAGAAAGTTTTCTCTTGAAGGATTGAAGTTAATTCTCATCCAGGGTAAATTCTAAGTAAATGGGATGGTAGAATAGTAGAAAGGGAACGCAATACTCAGGAGAGCATTTCGTTTCCATTCATTTACTGCAGTTGTTGGTGGTGGTACCAGTTGAAGGGTACTATCTCTGGAACAAGAGGGGAACAGTGGTCTAAGCTTTAAGACAAGGGAACAACTTTGTAGACTCTCCCTGACACTCATGGGAACAAGCTGCACCTTACTCTTTAAACAGCCTTGTAAAATTATGGATTCGCAATATGTTTAATTGTATATGTGGCAGGGCAGTTACTTGTGCGCAGGTCACGGCGCCAATTAATATGTTATGTGGCAGGGCAGGTTAAGGCATCAATTATTTATATTGATTGTTATATTTAATTAGAGTTAATCCTTCATATGTCGTTATGTTTAAGTGCTAACTGACCTTACGACAGAGATGGTAATACTTGACCAAACTCATTTTTCTTCTTCTTTCCAGGTTTGTTCTTCCCTTTAAGTTTGGTGATAAGCAAAACAGTTTCAGCACAACAACGTATATCCAAAAAAATTACTGTAAATTTCCACAAAAAGCAATTCAGTAGAAAATTATATTAAAGTTTATTGATGTCATTAGACAAACAATGTAAATTTCACAAAATGATGGTTGTTTATCCAAAATGAAAAATATATAATCCAACTGAATAATATACACACTTGTCTACTCAAAAAAAAACTTGTCTTGATATCCTCAAAGACGAAGTTCACCAAACGCTATCTAAAAAAATCCTATAGTCGGAAATCATGGAATCCTTGGAATCATAAATCCTGAAATCATCTTATCGCCCATATCTCTCCTTTCTATACTGTTCCTGTCTTTTTCCCGCCTTTTTCCACACGTCCCATTCTTTTTTCCACACGCTACAATTTCTGCACACTTTTCTCTGTTTTCTACATTTTGCATACGACTTTCTGTTATTTCGACTTTTTTCACATGTGTGATCTTTTCCAACTTAACAACTGGATTTAAAATATAAAAAAAATCAGATCACACAAACATTCATTTCCCACTTTCCGCGCATAAAACCCATTCATTATTATTATATGGGACTGACCTACGTTTGCCTTCTCAGAGCAATGACTGCCAACTGAACTTTGAATGATACTGCGTTTTGTGTAAAAACGTCTTATTTGCTTTTGAGGTCTGTCATTCTGATATGTAGCATATTATAACACGTATAAATGCTTAGCGTGGAAGTAGTAGGGATAATGCTAGCGTGGAAGGCCATGCGGTCACATATACACAGAAGTGAGATAGTTATCAAGGGAAACAGTGTTAGCTCGGGTGAATGAATTAAGGAACGAAATTATTATTTTTTTTTTTTGTACAGTCAGAAGGAAACATAACATTTTAGGAAAATCTCAGCAGTGAACTTTGGTGTGCCAAGCTATCATACCTGGCAGAAATATTTAGGCGCCTAAACAACGTAAATACCATCTTGCAAGGACGAAATGAAAACACCTTTACATTTACTGGTAAACTACTGTCATTAAAAATATCATGCAAAGTGTTAGCAATATATAAGTCGAGAGCAGCAGAGGCATCTGGAGCAGGAGTCCAGTCTGACATAGGAGCATAGAATATTTATCAAATGTCGAGCGATGTTTATTATAATGTTTTTTAAACCAGTGTGAACATATAAAGAAAACCCTCCCCATTTACGTCGATCTAACCTGACTACTTCTGAGTGGCGGCCATTGTCATCCCTTAAAAAGCGGGATGACATTATCATCAAACCTGCCGATAAAGGTGGTGCAGTGGTAGTTTGGCGAAAGGACTTGTATATATTTAAGAAGGAGTCTCACAGCTCTGTAACTCCACCTTTTACTCACCTAGTTCTGATGATGTCACAGTCCGTAAAAACTGTACTGTTCATGCTACAATTCGTGATCTTATCAAAGATAACCTCCTTTCTTCTAGTGCCTTGTCTCTCCACATTCTTGATAGTAGTCTAGGTAAACCTTCCTTCTACATGCTTCATAAGGTTCATAAGATTGACAATCCGGGTCGACCTATTGTTTCAGTCTGCTCTTGTCCCACTGAACGGATCTCTGATTTCCTGAATAGTATTTTAAAACCCTTGGTGGCCAACCTACCTTCTTATTTAAAGGACACTACCCATGCTATCACTGCCTTTGATTCCATCCAATTCACACCTGACCACACTTACCGTCTTTTCCTTCTGGATGTTTGTTCGCTTTATACTTCCATTCCTCATTCTGATGGCCTTAAAGCACTACAATTTTTTTCTCGACAGACGCACAGACCTTACTTTTAGCACAGGTTCTCTTCTTCGCCTTGCGGAATTGGTTCTTACTCTCAACTTTTTTTAATTCAATCGTCTATTCTTTAATCAAATTGTGGCTTTGCTATGGGCACCAAAATAGGCCCGAGTTATGCTTGCCTCTTCATGGCTCACTTTGAGTATTTGGTGCTTCAAAGTTACGATAGACCATTACCTGAGTTTTACCGTCGTTATATCGACGATGGTATTGGAGTCACAGACATGTCTGAAGTTAACCTCCATTGATTCATTGACTATGTTGGCAATTTCCATCCTGCCATCAAATTCATTTCTCATATTTCTACCACTTCAGTTAACTTCGTTGACCTTACTGTCAATATTACACCTACAGGCCTTTCTTCCTCTTGTGCCAGCGTCAGTTGTAGGTTATACGGCACTAGTAGTTATAATGATTTTATTTAGTCAGAGTTAATCCTTCATATGTTGTTGTGGTTCAAGTGCTAACTGGCCTTCCGCCAGAGATGGTAATACTTGACCTTTTGTTATTTTTTCAACCCAGGAATGTTCTTCCCTTTAAGTTTGGTGATAAGCAAACCAGTTTCAGCATAACAATGTATATCCAAAAGAAATTACTGTAAAGTTCCACAAACAGCAATGTAGAAAAATTCAATTAAATTTATTGATGTCATTAGACAAACACTGTAAATTTCACAAATGATGGTTGGTTATCCAAGATGGAAAATATGTAATCCAACTGAATAATATATGTATATCCAAATAGAATAATATATGTATATCCAAATAGAATAATATACTGATTTGTCTACTCAAAAACTTGTCTTGTATCCTCAAAGACGAAGTTCACCTAACGCTATCTGTAAAAAATCCTCTAGTCTAAAATCATGGTATCATTGGAATCATAAACCCTGAAATCTCTCTCTTATCGCCCACACCTCTTCTATTTATACTATTTCTTCTTTTTTCCCGCCTTTTTCCACACGACCCGTTCTTTTTTCACACGGTACAATTTCTGCACACGACTCTCTGTTTTCGACTTTTTGCACACGACTTTCTGTTATTTCGACTTTTATCACATGTGTGATCTTTTCCAACCTAACAATTGGATAAAAAAACCAGATCACACAAACATTCATTTCCCACTTTCCGCGCATAAAACCCATTCATTATTATATGGGACTGACCTATGTTTGCCCTGTCAGAGCAGTAACTGCCAACTGAATTTTGAATGAATACTGCGTTTTGTGTAAAAACGTCTTATTTGCTTTTGAGGTCTGTCATTCTTATATTCTTATATGTAGCATATTATAGCACGTATAAATGCTTAGCGTGGAAGTAGTAGGGATATTGCTAGCGTGGAAGGCCAAGCGGTCACACTCTGTCTTTTATAAACCTACTGATGCTCATGGTTTCCTTTTTTACACCTCTTCTAACCCTCTCAGCTGTAAACATTATATTTCCTACTCTCAACTTCTACGCTTAAATCGGATATGTCACGATGAAGATGATTTCAGTGAACCAGCTCAAGATATGCTCGAGTTTTTTTGCCGACGTCACTATCCTGAAAGGGTTTTATCTGATGCCCTTAATCGCATTAGTTACGTTACTAGTCAGGTTGCACTTACTGCTAAACATACTACTACATCTGACAGACTCAAACTTGTCTTAACTTTCCACAATGACTGTTTGGTGGTAAACAAAATTCGGTTTCGTCATCTGCCTATTGTCCACTCTGATCCTGATACCAGAGAGTTGTTTCGTGATACCCCTTTAGTGGCATATCATAGGGATAAGAATTTGAGGGATATTCTTGTACACAGTCGCTTGATACAAACCAGTCCTTTTCACTTTGGTACTAAACCATGTCAACGCCGCAGATGTAAGACCTGCCCTTTTGTACCCAAAGATGCAGCAATAGAGAATGCAGTCAGCGACCCTTATCTTGACTGCTTGCATCAGGGTCAGCGAACCAGAGCTGACCAAGACCCAACTCCACCTCCACGTGGTGGTCCTGGAAACAGGCTGCATCACTGTAGTCTGGCTGAGAGAGTAGGGATCGCAGAAGAAGAAGAAGAAGTCAGTTTCTTTTCCGAACGGTAAATTTGTCATTGGGTAGTCTTTCACGTGCGAATCCAGAAACCTGATTTATGCTATCATCTGCAAGAGGTGTGACATTACCTATATTGGTGAAACTGGCAGACGTTTGGCAGATAGGTTTTGTGAGCACTTGAATGACATCTATCATGGCAAACCTTTACCGGTGGTCCTTCATTTTAATAGTCCTGACCATTCAGGTAACTCTGATATATATGTTACTGCCCTCCTTTCATGTATCGGTGATGACCGAACTCGCTTCTCGTTGGAGAATCGTTTCATTTTTCAAATGGGCGTTTTATCTCCTGCTGGCCTTAATGTCTAGCATAATTTTGCATAATTCTGGTGGCTTCTGTCTCTGTTTCATACTTTATTTCTTATGTCGTTATTTTCCTACCTATCTTTGTTTGTGCTTTGATTCGTTTCGTTTCCTCAATCATCTTCTCTTAGCCGTCACTAGATCACACGTCACTTCCGTATGACGCCTTGTTTTCTCAGTCATCTTGATTGTTTCTCTCTTGGATCCAGCAAAGTGATTTTTTTTTACTTGTTGTAATAGTGTTGTTCATTTCTGTCTTCGTTTCGTTGATTATTTACTTTCTTGTTTCGACACGTCTTTCTGGTTTTACGATTTTCTTGCATTATCATTGTTATCGTTTCGCTCATCACCGTTGTTCCATCTGCTTGTATCGCTCATTTGATGTTTTCCTCATCATCATAGATTTTTGTAGTACCTATATGTAGTTTTTGTCCTTGTCACTTGTTCGTAACTGTGGCTGACGAAGGGTAAAACCCGAAACGTCCCTTGTTTAATGTGTACCGTACCGTTAACTTGTAAAACTGATTTCATACCATATTATTTTTTAATTTATATAAACATTGCTACCCTCATAATGGAGCATTTGGAAACATTGTAGCAAAATATCCAATATTACTGTCCATCGCTGACTACAGAGAGATTCGACTGGGTAAGAAATCTATTTTTGTCTGTTTCATCTGACTTGTATTTTACAATAATAGAAGAAGAACAGTTAGCTTCTATTTGAACTGATGGCCAGTCTTAAACTGAAATATACGGAGATACACCTGGACGCATTCTTGATTTCTGTTAAAGACCAGTATTCTGTTATTGTAAAACGAACTTTAATTATTTTGTTGCAGTTGTCTCCGTCATATTTATGTCAGTTGTCTCCGTCATATTTATGTCAGTTGTCTCCGTCATATTTATGTCAGTTGTCTCCGTCATATTTATGTCAGTTGTCTTCGTCATATTTATGTCAGTTGTCTTCGTCATATTTATGTCAGTTGTCTCCGTCATATTTATGTCAGTTGTCTCCGTCATATTTATGTCAGTTGTCTCCGTCATATTTATGTCAGTTGTCTCCGTCATATTTATGTCTGTTGTCTCCGTCATATTTATGTCAGTTGTCTCCGTCATATTTATGTTAGTTGTCTCCGTCATATTTATTGTTGTCTCCGTCATATTTATGTCAGTTGTCTCCGTCATATTTATGTCAGTTGTCTCCGTCATATTTATGTCAGTTGTCTCCGTCATATTTATGTCAGTTGTCTCCGTCATATTTATGTCAGTTGTCTCCGTCATATTTATGTCAGTTGTCTCCGTCATATTTATGTCAGTTGTCTCCGTCATATTTATGTCAGTTGTCTCCGTCATATTTATGTCAGTTGTCTCCGACATATTTATGTCAGTTGTCTCCGTCATATTTATGTCAGTTGTCTCCGTCATATTTATGTCAGTTGTCTCCGTCATATTTATGTCAGTTGTCTCCGTCATATTTATGTCAGTTGTCTCCGTCATATTTATGTCAGTTGTCTCCGTCATATTTATGTCAGTTGTCTACGTCATATTTATGTCAGTTGTCTCCGTCATATTTATGTCAGTTGTCTCCGTCATATTTATGTCAGTTGTCTCCGTCATATTTATGTCAACACTTACAAGCACAGAATCAAAAAAAAAAAAAATGTATTGAATATGAAATAAAAGTTTGCTTAACTCAAATGCACTAAAATGTCCAAGAAATTACTCTAAAAGCATCAAGCCCAAGTATCGCATTAGAACCACCAGGTTTGTATGAAAAACTGTTCTTTGTTGTTTTTGGTTTTTGTCAAAGATATGTTCTAATTATTTTAAACAATTTAAAGAAAATCGAATTTACAGTTGTCTTTTTTCTATAATATCTACAAATTAGTGTATTTAACTTAGTACATATCACTAATTTTTTATTCATGCACGAGGCCAGATAGGTGGGCCGCAAAGTTTGAGAAAATTGAAAAGTGTGCCGTGAACACAATGTTAGAAAATTCCTTAAGGACCGAGGATTAGTTTGGAACCAGGCCGGGGGGAAGGCCGCCGATAGGACAGTATGGCGTTCTCTCTGGCAAACCTCTACACTCCAGGGTAGAAGAGGAACGACTAAGTAAGTAAGTAAGGTTTTCTTTCATATCCCGCCGTGTCGTTTTTTACGTGTTTCTCCTTGGCTTCATAGCCAGTGCGTGTAGATAAATTTGACTACATTGAAGGAAGGTAAAATAGGATGTAAAGGAGTGAAATGACTGCAGAAGAAATAGTGATATCATCAATACATGAACCAGACATAACACGCTGTAATTCTAACGCGTCATGTTGTTTGGGGTTACTGGATAATGTAATACAATTTCTGTATAATTTGCCGTAATTTATTTAGGGCAGATAACTTCTTTAAGTTCAAGGGAAACAATTTAATTAATAAACGCTTTAAAAATAATTTCGAAACTTTTCCTTTTCATTTTACATATGCTTAATTAAATTTATAAATTTTATAATACGAATAAATATAAATTAGTTTCTTTAGTACATCTGGCACTTGCTATAATATTTTGCTTTTTTAGCGACAGCATTTCAAATAACAGATTAAAGATTGCACTTAATACACAATCTGAAGAGCTGACACTAAAAAGTGCGGTATCTTTTCAATGTCAGTCGCTTCCAACGAAATGAACTGATAACAATTCTTCGGCGCAAAAATACGCTCTCCATCAATCTCTGGAACATACTTTATTACAAAACATCCCAGACAACGGACCTACGAGCACTGATCTTTTAACTGTGGACCTACATACATATTACACTGGAAGAAACATAGCTGTGACAGATTATAACAAGCTTAAGTAAGTTTCTGGTGTGCTCTATGTTTCTCACGTAGAATAATTTCGATGGGATCTTCTCCTACATACTTCCTCTGAGGTTACAAGAACTTGTCTAATGGAAAAGTAGGTTCGCGTCCATAAAACATGTAGAATGGTGACAGTCCTGTCGACTCATTTGTGTTTACATGTATTGCTTCGAGCGCTTAATATATGTATATATATATATACATATATATATATATATATATATATATATATATATATATATATATATATATATATATATATATATATATATATATATATATATATATATATATATATATATATATATATGTGACAGGGAATGGGTCATTTTAGGAATTTTCCTTTATAACAAATACACACCAAAGCTTAGTTGATAGAAGTTAGTTAAAATTTAATCATAGGAACGGACTATAGGATGGGAACAGCGTAGATTACTTTTTTATCCAATCGGGAGATGAAGCAACGCTGACCTAGATTTTGAGCTGAAGCAAGCGATCTAGTACCGGCGGGAAGCAGTTGCAGATTCAGAAGTCTAAGAGATAGACGCATATTTTCTTATGCTGCAGATTTTGAGGATTTCAAATCTAAATCTAAAGGAAGTTTTTCCAAATTTTAGTAATGCCCTGTTTACATTGTGCATTTTATTTCTCCTCAGGAAATCTGTAAGTAGAGTGATAACATTTCCTATTATATTTCTATATCAAGGAAAGATAGCCCTTGATCATGTAGAGAGGAATTCATGGCTGCAGGTTACACCTTGAGTAAAATGCAGAGATGATGAAATGTGCCCTGTATAAGCACCAATTGATAAATTGCAGAACATGAGCATATCACGTAACCCATTGAGAACAATGAATTAATCTGTCCGAAGTAGAACTGCTTATATGTATTTGGATCAACGCAAACTGGTATTAGGAAAGAAAAAATGGACAAGAGTTGAATAAGCCTGATTCATACAAGTGTCGATACCCCATGCTAGATAATCCAAGACCTTGTTGCATTTGCACACAATACAACTTGTTGCCTAGTGACCAGTCCTCTATAAAAGAGCAGAAGCGAAGATGGACCTAAGGAGGATATACCCACACCAAGAGTACAACAACAGCAGCAAACGCATGCACAACCATTACAGCCCACCGATTGACATGTCTAAGAAATATTTGCTGACGGGAAGTTACCCTATGCAGCATGAGCCATCACTGTGTCAGAGCTTTGCCCATCAGTTCCCCTCCCCAAGTTTCTCCAACCCACGCCGCCCCTCTGACTCTGACAAGTGGAAAAATCGTTTTCTGACGGGAGGTTATCCCAAACGTAAATCCTTGAGCTTACATCCCATTATTCATGGGACAGATATGAATTATTGTAATCACACCTCTATCAGGATGAATGCAGTGACACACGCGGATGCGGAACGTTACTTTGTCGACGATATGAGGAACTTACATTACCCACGTATACTGAGACGTTACAGTAAGGAATCCGACAGTCCCCTGTATCGCTTCAATAAACATACTAAGAACCAATGGAACAGTCTCAACAGAAGAAATTACCGTATTGCAGTCAGAAACGTAATCAACAATGTCAGGCATCAAAAGATTTGTGAGGTAAAGAATCTCCATGCATCTAACAACACATGTATGATCACAACAGAAGATGGTTTCAGGGCGCTTATCAAACCACTTCAGATACATCAGTAAGTCGGTGTTATGAAAACAAATACGACGCTATGTACCCCCATTTCAAATAGACTAACCCGAATCATGCACAAACAAGAAGAATTTATGAATGAACCAAAGACGACCTCTGTCGCGACACAAATAGACCTTCCTACGTCACCTTTTATCCACACTCGAATGACAGTAGCCACTCAAACGAAAAAACATGTACCAGTGATAAATGAAACCAAGACGATTAGTGCCAGAACATATACAGAAATAAACACTCTAGCCCTACACTCAGAGTCAAAACGGAATAATGGAGTCGTGAAATCAGTTGAGAACAAGAGTTCTAGAGATAATGATCTGATCAAGACACAGAACATTAGTAAAACGGTTGATCCAGGCGTAAATGAAATTAAGAAGGCAATAAAACATACCCTAAAAGGAGCCGATCTTCACACCTTAACATCACGGAAGGTACGGAAATTGCTAGAAGCAAAATTTGATACAGACTTTTCAGAACGACGACAAGAATTTCACAACCTTGTAACCGAAATACTGAATGAAGATGAAACTGAACCGAAAATAATAGAACAACACTTCGATCCTAACACAGTGGTCCAAAACTCCAATGAACATATACACGACACAATATCATCTGTATCGGACTCAGATAGCGGTATAAATTCAATATTCAGCACCCCACCATTACAACTACACACCACTGGCAAGTCATGTTTCCCTAAGCCTCAGGTTTCGCCTCCTGTTACCAAGTGCATAGAAGTGCAACAGAACGATGTCAGGCGAATAGTCAAGGCGAAACGCTATCGTGTTTCAAAGCCCAGCCGAGAAGTGTTAGCCTCATCTCAACCAGTCAAAAACAACAGTGTGCAAATTACTGCGCCCACTGTAAACGGTGCTAACGTATAGCACAACCAGGTCAGAAGAAAAATCAAGGCGAAACATATACCTGCCTCAAAACCAACAGATGTTCCAGCCATACAAACCCTAACCACAGTGAAACCATCACCGCAATCAAATGATGTTAAGCCATCACCGCATTCGTCAATGTCCTCAGTACCCCAACAATCAGCAAATGCAGTGTCGTCGCCTATCACACCCGTCACCACTGCTACTCAGTATGATGCTCGCCTAAGCAGTCGGGACATTGCAAGGTTAGAGATGGCAGAGAAACTGAAGGAACTACTAAAGCTTTGCTGAGACACGCCCCTCGAGTCTTCAATGTACATGCCATCCCATGTACGGTCACCGCTGATTTGCATTTACTTTTTAACAATGTTCTAACTTTCCCATGTACTCTATTTTCAGTTTTTGACAGTTCAAATGACTTGCTTCCAGACTAAGATGTCAAAGCCTCACTGAGAAAGCTATTTTTTTCCAGCCTTAGAATACTGATGCCCAGAGAACAAATCAAGACCAGCACACAAAGGATTTTCATTAGGTAGTATAGTTTTGTGAAATAAAAATGACAAAACAATTGATAACACACGGTGTTACGAGTTTACAGACATTATTTAGTTACAGACATTTTCTTAATATTTAGAATGTTAATGTACAACCCCACCTTTAGCTCCTGTGTCACACTATTCTGTTGTAACATTCATCTCTACTTTTGAAACTGATCATATTCCACGCTCCATTCACCAGACTTCTTGTCCTTGCAGTCCCAGAGTTCCGTAATTTCGAATCTTAGTGCATTTTCATGCAGACACTTTACACCAGTAGTTTTTTCTTACCTCATACTAATATTTCTTTGATCTCAATTATGCTAAACTCCTTGATATCTATCACCCTGATCAATCATACTGTTCCTACTATGACATCTGTTAACAGCATATAATTCATACCCAAAACTAGTATTGCATGTTATGCTATCTTTCTCCACAGGATTATTTATTTTTCCAATGTACATTATTATTATTTTAGACCCTGATGTATATTAGTACTGTCAAGATTTTAAAACATTCTCCAAGATTCCATATCCCAACCTTGACTCTCTATAGTAAGGTTTTCTTCACTCCACTGTTACACCATCTTTGACTTACTATTTTTCCTTTCCACTATATTGAGACGACATTCTAGACTTGTGATCTTTTCAATCCCAATCATATTCATTCCTTGGAATTACAAGCATGTTGTAATCAGGAGATCCTTGATGTACCCTTTCCTTGCCACTTATTGACAACAGATACTGCTACAATATTCATTCTATTCTAACCTAAACTATTACTTGCAGCCCTATTGGTTGGGATTTACTATTAGGAATATTGGTAGTATCTCTAGTGTTTGTAGTGTAGTTGATTTTTATCATTCTTTCGTACTTGTGATACAAACAGAAAAGAAATCACAAGAAAAGAGAAGAAATCACAAGAAAACAGAAAAGAAATGGAAAAGAGAAATGGAAAAAAGAAATAAAAAAGAAAAAAAATGAAAAGAGACATAACATAACAGAAAAATGAGAAGAGAAAAACAATTGAAATTTTTTTATAAGATGTATTATGTTTATATGCCACCCTCACACATTTTGATGATGATAAGCCAATATTGTAAAACATTGACTGCCCTGAGGTTAGCAGCCGACATAAAAGAAAAGAAAAAGAGAAAATAAATCACCATTTCAGAGTGAGAAATTAGTTTTTGCTCCTACTGCCCATTACCAGTCATACCCCCACCAGCATGATCTCTGATACTCCAGCAGTATTTTGTTGATACTGCCTATGACAAGTACCCCAATGACATTTGCGCATGCTGATTTTTTGCAAATGAAAAATCCTTTGAGAGCATTAGTATATGCTAACCCCAGATTGAACACATTACACCTATTTGTTGATGATGCCTTTGCCCATGTTAAAGAAATAGCATTTGCACATGCTGACTTAGCAAATGAAATACCCCTCTACAGCATTTGTATATGCTGAACCCACATTGAACACCCATTACCGGATGATAGCCACTGATGGTACATGAGAGAATGAAGCAACTGTTTAATGATGATGAAGATGCCATTTTATATTATGGTGAAACTTTATGTTGTCACAGCTGAGATTTTGTTGTAATGTTTATGCACAAGATCCCCCACATTAACATTGGAGAAGCAATAATTTTAGTCTTTCGTGGTTACGAGATAAGACAAGGATATAATAGAATATTTGATGAATACCATGGACATGGAACAAATCAGAGCAGATGATTGTTGCACATATGAGGACCATATTTGAAGTCATTATTGAAGGATTATCAGTAGACAAGAGACAAATAGATTATGATAATCCCATGGAACCACAGGTACTAAGGACACAAAATGGAGATTAAATAATGGAGAAAAAAAATAATGACTGAATAATTACTACGCCCAGAGGTAGGAGAAATAGAGATACATCTGCATTTTCGGAGAAGATGTCTCTGTGATTTTTGCTCATTGCCTTTGTAATATGTACATTGTTGTATAACAAATGACTATTCCTTATCACGAATTACAGAATGTTGTACGATAGTTGAAATAAATTGACAATTTACTATACTCATAACATACCCAGAATTACAGGAGAAAAATACATGATTGATGAAATTGGAAGTACTGAGATCTGCTCACCCCGAGGATATGAAAAAAAAAAAATTGTTATCCCAAGGACAGACATGTCACAGATATATCATGGAGATATTATGACATAAGAAAAGAATACCTAGATTGGAAATGCAGCAAACTTTGTCAAAGACACCATGAAATAGACCCCCGCCCCACACTTAAGATAACTGACGGACGAGATTTTTGAATTATAAGTACCATAAGTCACCCATCTGGCTGTAGTCAGCGGATGTTACAGGCACCACATAACTCTGACTAATCCTCGACCAGCGAAGGCAGAGTTGGTGTCGAAATTTTGCACATATGTAAAAAGACATGTTTTTGTTCATGTTTTGGTAAAGTCTAGACATTTGTGTTAATGGTTCCATAAATGATTAGTTGATATATTGTTGATAAATATTCACAGATATAGTACATAGACAATTCATAAGGATGTATTTCCAGTACAGAATAAGAGGAATAGGAAGGATCCACATTTTAAATATTGGAGCACCATGAGCGATGAATTGGACTTATAGAGAAAATGGAAATGGTACACCGTATGCAAGGATAACCAGAAACAAAATGGATAAATAGTAGTCAGAGTGCCAGTAACTTTGTCTTATAAGGATATTGTAGATTCCTCACGATCAATTGAATATTTTTTCTTCCCTTCTATGTCACATTTTTTGAGTGATGACCCCAAAATTTTTTTTTTTCCATCTCATATTGTCAAAAGTTCTTACATCTCAGTTGATAGTTCCATAAATAATTGTTTGATGTGTTTTGGATAAATGTATTGCTAGATAAGGTACATAGGGAGTTACTAAGGATGAATTCTCAAGATAACAGGAGGACTAGAATAGACACAATGATATTGGAACACCATAAATGATACATTGGTGTTATGAAAAAAAAAGGAGACAAAAATAAACTGTATACAAGGATGCCTCGAGAGTGACAACATGGATACATATTATCAAGAGTATAAGCAGTTGTGTTAACAGAGAAAATAAAGTAATACGGAACCCAATGTAGAAAATTCATGATGATTTGAAACTATATTTTCCTTTTCCCTTATATTTCATAATATGATAGTAACATATTCGTCTGTTGGTTGCTGAATAATTTGATGTTTGAAAATTGATGTATGGTAAGTCAAAGAAGATCTTTGAAAAAAAAAATATATATATACATAATATTTCTAGGAAAGAGTTCACAGGAAAAATACTGTGTTGACAGAAAAGAAGGAATGATTAGAAATAACTGACTAATGGACAGGATCACCACCAGACGTACGGTTATTGGAGACAAACATCACCTATTTTGAAGAAGGAAAAAAAAATGTAATATAGAACATTTTCTACAGTGACGGACTTAGAACGAATTTATACACTTACCATTTAGAAAATGTCAATAACAGGAAACATTCAGATAAATAAATAAGGATAAGCCATGAGGTTTTAATGCTTTTATTGTGACAAAAATGATTGTTTATAAAAATGATGCTGGTTATATTATCGTCTGATAAAATATGCATATTATGTCTAGAGATGTTTTCTACATGTAATAATGAGCAAGTGGCTCATTCACTAGAAAAAAAAAACAAGGAAATTATGAGTACCCATGAAAACATTGGCTATTCTATGAAAGTGGATTACCATTACCATAGGAATTGGAGATTTTGGACATTTCTTGGAATATTGCAGAGTACTTGGAAAATAGAATAAATAAGTACGCCAGGAAGAAAAAAAGATTTTTTAAGTCTTGCAGACTTATATATAGAGCAAATAACGGGAACAGAAAAGAGATAACTCCCCCCACCATATCTAAGAGAATGTAATCAACTATATTTTTGAATGAAATGTAATAGATTATGATAATGCGGCCAAGTTCTGCAAATAAGATAGTTTATTGTTCATTTCCCGGTGTTGCCACACGTCACATTTTTTAGTGATGACCTTATGATTGTTTTGCAGAGTTTGTTGGTCAGTGTTGCCAATTTGTAAATTTGGTTGAAATATGTATTGATGTGAAAGATAGTTTGCAATTTTTTTGGAGATGATGTCCATCTATAAGGCCCCTTTATAGACGACAGTCCCATATAGACATAGGAGCTCAGATGTAGGAATTTCGTTAAATTTTCTGAAATATTTTTGGACTTAGAAAATTTTTGAACTTGAAATTTTTTTTCAAAATATTTTTGGACTTAGAAAATTTTTGGGGATGAATTGTTGTTATTGATAGTACTCAAATGTCTCCCTACGGGATACATTTGCGGAGCCCCGGGATCTATATGTGACAGGGAATGCGTCATTTTAGGAATTTTCCTTTATAACAAATACACACCAAAGCTTAGTTGATAGAAGTTAGTTAAAATTTAATCATAGGAACGGACTATAGGATGGGAACAGCGTAGATTACTTTTTTATCCAATCGGGAGATGAAGCAACGCTGACCTAGATTTTGAGCTGAAGCAAGCGATCTAGTACCGGCGGGAAGCAGTTGCAGATTCAGAAGTCTAAGAGATAGACGCATATTTTCTTATGCTGCAGATTTTGAGGATTTCAAATCTAAATCTAAAGGAAGTTTTTCCAAATTTTAGTAATGCCCTGTTTACATTGTGCATTTTATTTCTCACCAGGAAATCTGTAAGTAGAGTGATAACATTTCCTATTATATTTCTATATCAAGGAAAGATAGCCCTTGATCATGTAGAGAGGAATTCATGGCTGCAGGTTGCACCTATGAGTAAAATGCAGAGATGATGAAATGTGCCCTGTATAAGCACCAATTGATAAATTGCAGAACATGAGCATATCACGTAACCCATTGAGAACAATGAATTAATCTGTCCGAAGTAGAACTGCTTATATGTATTTGGATCAACGCAAACTGGTATTAGGAAAGAAAAAATGGACAAGAGTTGAATAAGCCTGATTCATACAAGTGTCGATACCCCATGCTAGATTATTGAGAGCAACTTGCATTTTATATTATGAATGGAAAATACATGTTTGTAATTTCACGCCATCATGTACATACGTTATAGTCATTAAACAAAACGTTGACACTAAAGAGAGGTCGTCAATTGATTGCAAAGCCTTAACCATGAATGGAAGGAGGGAATGTCTGTTGAGAAACTTATAAATTCTTGCTAACTGCTCACAAACTACAACACCTCAGAGGATAGTCCCCGAACCTGGTTAAATCCCGTAAGACTGTAAGGGAGAAATTGCGAACTCTAGCGGTTAAGCTAGTATCTAGATCTAACACTCTCTGCAATTAAACAGCAACCCCCATTTCCCTACCCGGCCACACATTTATATATATATATATATACTGAAGCACATTAAAAACGCACCATTATTATATATACTGATGCCGAGAAGCTGGAAAAAAAAGTGTGGGAATGGATTTTCCCCGTATTTGTCATGAAGTAGAGAGCGAATGGCTGCTAGAATGGAAAGTGCATGATTCAACCCAAGGGGTTTGTGTACAGACTACATGAAAACAATGAAAGTTACACGTGCAACACGATTTCCAACAGCTATGACCATGAAAATGTGTATGCGTTTTGGCAGTATACTCGGTATAAAAAGGAAGTTGAGACAAAACACCCAGTACATGTGCTTGAAATGCCACGACTATCTGAAAACGACCGCCAACGAGCCATTGTATGTTGGAGACCGGAATGAGCTCGCGGGCCATTGCCAGAAGGATGAATTGCCACCACAGCACTATTGTACGTCTCAATGAACGTTACGGAATCACTGGCAGTGCCCGGGATAGACTTCGGAGTGGCCAACCCCGAGTTACTACCCCTGAGCAAGATCGTCATATTGTGCTGAGTCACTTAAGGAATCGTTCTCTCCCGGCAAGTCAAACAGCAAGAGCAATAGTTAGTACACGTGGGCAAGTCTCTCGAATGACAGTCATACGATGACTCAGAGATTCAGGCCTTACTGCAAGACGAACTTATGTTGGGCCAAACTTGACTCACAGACATCGTCAGCAGCGCCTGCAATGGGGAGAGCAACATGTCAGATGGACTAGACTGCAGTGGAATGCTGTCCTATTCACAGACGAGAGCATATTCAACATATCTTTTGCTGATGGACGTATACGGATTTGGCGACGGTGTGGAGAGCGCTTTGCAGATTGCTGTGTTTGTCACCACAACCGATTTGGAGGTGGCAGTATTCACATTTGGGGAGGATTCAGTTTTCACCATCGCTTGCCTCTTCACGTCTTCCGTAGAAATGTTAATGCTGTGACATATCGAGCTGAGGTTCTGGATGCATTGGTTGCTCCTGCGTTCACAAATTATCCAGACTTGCAGCTTCTCTAGCAGGATAACGCACGTGCGCACACCGCATGCATTACGCAGCAATATCTACAGCAGCAGAAAATTGTGACGATTGATTGGCCTGCCCTATCACCAGACATGTCCCCTATAGAACATCTGTGGGACGAGCTTGGACGCAGAGTCTACAGGCAAGGTTCTCCAGCTAATCTGCAACAGCTCAAAGCCGCTCTTACTCGTGAATGGGACTTGATTCCCCGGAATTTCCTTCAGAGACTTGTGCGTTCTATGCGGAGCCGCTGCCAAGCTTGTTTGCAAGCACACGGTGGACATACCAGATACTGAGGATAGTGTGAATGAATTTTTTATTGGTTGCATTTTTCGTTTTCTCCCTTGCCTGCACAGAATGCAATGAATTTCTTAACAATCAAATGTACAAATTAATGAACAGCATGGATTCATAGGAAAATCAATAAAGATTCCAAATATGTAAACTTGTAAACACTTATATTTACATTTCACACTCTGTTGCTGGATTATATAGGTTTTTAATATGCTTTAGTATATATTGTTTGCTGTAGTGACGGCCGTAGAGCATTGTTTGCGTAGGTCAAATGGATTCACGCGCGCTGCCTCGGCACAGTTGTGGCTGTAAAAGATAATTATAATCTACTGGGAAATTTAGTAACATTCGTGAGTAATAACACTGCAGATCACTTTCACATAATAATTACTTACAAAACAAAACAAAAACACTGTAACAAGTAACCACAATATTACAAGTACCTCCCACTAGAGTTTAGGTTTTAGTTTTGCAAGAATTACATTGCGTGCTTTGGCGAACTGTGTCACTGAACAAGAAAAGTCAGCTTCTTCACCCATTCCCCCCTCCACAACAAAACGAAATACAAAATTGTTTCTCACCCGTTTCGGTGCCTCCTTGCCCCTAACGCTCATCACGGTCGGTTCAAAGGGCCTGCATTAAGGAAGTGTGGCCGGGGTATGTTGGGGGTTGCTGTTGTTACGAAGAGTCTAGTTAATCGACTAGCCTATACGTTAGAGGTGGAAATTGTTCTTCAACAGACTTAAGGTTGTACCAGGTTCTGGGATGATCCTCTAAGCTGTATTAGTTTGGAGCAGTTGGTAAGACTTTGCTACTTTTAGATGTACATGTAGCGATTAAATTAGGATGGATTGATTTATTTGCATAAGGTCCAACTTTGGTATTTGATTCTTCAACAGCATTGGTTTTCATAGAAACAACGTTTAATAGCCTTCAACAAGAGCTGACTTAAATCGAATGTAACAAGTTCTTGAACAATTGCATATTTACAGTAATAAGAAAATGCATGTAGAATGTTTATATATTATTTTCATTTGATGCAATATCTCTTTTTGCATCTCTTCATCATCTTCAATTTGCAAAAACATGGCGAGACTCTTCATTTTCTACAGTGTTCCTTCATTAGGTTAACGTTTTCTAAGTTCGACGACATCTTCCCAGTTTGATTTATTGATCCAAGCTTTCTTTTACTTCTTGGTATTCCTTAGGTTTAATATCTCTCAACATAAGGACCTTCTTCCTTGGCAAAAGATCCAGATATGTGATTTAGTTTTCATTTTTACCAAATCTTCGAGCGTATCTCTGTTCCATTTATGACTGTAAGCTCTATCAGCTATGCATTCAGTTTGTACTAAATACTTACAAGTATTTTGGAATCAAAAACAAATCACAACATTCTAGAATTTCACATTTGCATATTTTAGGGTGAACTCAACTTATGAACTCAACTTATGAAAAACACTGAGCTGGACCAGACAAGTCCTTTCTCGATCGCTCTGAATTTCCTACTGTTTTAATGGCGTCGCTTCTGATTCTGGCCGGGAACAAAATCTGAGCTCCAGGATTGGTTAGGGGAGTCACATGATTACTTATGGCATAACTAAAGCGAAGCTAGCCTAAATAAAATGTATCTCAATTAGTTATTTTTATATCCTCCGTTTCTCATAAGATATTTATTTATATGTTAATCCGTGGTTTCTCCGTCCTTGGTGGGATATAGCCTGTTTCCTAAGAAATCACGGTATACACGGCTACAGAAATCCCTGGTTTATGTACAGCTTTATATACATGGTTGCTTTTATTTGCAATATAAAACTTAAAAGAAACATCTCAACCAATGAGACGGCACAAACATTTTAGCCAATATTTATTCACTGCTTCCAGCCTTCTTTGGAGCACAGGCGATCAATAACCTCACGCCAAGGTCATCGATAACCTCACACCAAGGCCATCAATAACCTCACACCAAGGCCATCAATAACCTCACACCAAGGCCATCAATAACCTTACGCCAAGGTCATCAATAACCTCACACCAAGGCCATCAATAACCTTACGCCAAGGCCATCAATAACCTCACGCCAAGGCCATCAATAACCTCACTCCAAGGCCATCAATAACCTCACGCCAAGGCCATCAATAACCTCACACCAAGGCCATCAATAACCTCACGTCAAGGCCATCAATAACCTCACAACAAGGCCATCAATAAGCTCACACCAAGGCCATCAATAACCTCACGTCAAGGCCATCAATAACCTCACAACAAGGCCATCAATAAGCTCACACCAAGGCCATCAATAACCTCACGTCAAGGCCATCAATAACCTCACACCAAGGCCATCAATAAGCTCACACCAAGGCCATCAATAACCTCACACCAAGGCCATCAATAACCTCACGTCAAGGCCATCAATAACCTCACACCAATGCCATCAATAGCCTCACACCAAGGCCATCAATAACCTCACGCCAAGGCCATCAATAACCTCACACCAAGGCCATCAATAACCTCAAGTCAAGGCCATCAATAACCTCACACCAAGGCCATCAATAACCTCACACCAAGGCCATCAATAACCTCACGTCAAGGCCATCAATAACCCTACGTCAAGGCTACATGAGTTGTTCCATCGTTTCTATGTTTTCATTACCCCTGTCATGTCTGTCTCCAAATGTATTATTCGTATGTTTTAAAGTCTGCCTTTGTTTCTTTAGCTTTACAATTCCCGAGCTATGATTGCCTTGTAATGTTATCAGCTGCTTTTCTCGGTGTGTGTCTTATCCTACGCTAATATCTTATTTTCACCTCTTGCACTGTAGTTTTTGTCTGGTCCTTTCTATTAGTTCCATATTGTTGGTCTTAGTCATACAATCTTAGTTCTTCTACCCCACCGTGACAGTCATACAATCTTAGATCTTCTACCCCACCGTGACAGTCATACAATCTTAGATCTTCTACCTCACCGTGACAGTCATACAATCTTAGTTCTTCTACCCCACCGTGACAGTCATACAATCTTAGTTCTTCTACCCCCACCGTGACAGAATTGTCCGTTCTCTTGTCCTCGCGCTCATGTTTCTCTCCAACATTATTGATGCTCTCATTTTGTGTACTGAGTTCTTGGTGCCACTCTTCGTTTATATTTTCTCTCTGTAATTCATGCCATGTCAGGGTTTAATTGGCCATCCTTTGTGAGATTAAACACAGGTGTTTAAAGGAAGATAGTGACAGTGAGTGGCAGCGCCAGGATTAGTGCGTAAACAAACATTGAGATGGTCACCGTCCGTTGTCTTATCCCTGATAATTGTTTCTGTCTGGCCAGGTTGTTTGTATGCACAGTAAATACCAATATGGTGATAGATTATATTCTCACACTTACGATAACTCATGGGATTTGTAGCAGGTAAATGATGTAATCATTTCCTGGCAGACTTGTTGTAGGCAATGGTTACGATAAGTTATCCATCTTAACAGAGAGTATCTGTGATAGATCTATGAAGTCGTGAGTGTAAACAAGATGGATATTAACGGAAGACGAAATACCTTATATGAGAAGAGACTTGTAAACAACACATTTTCTGTGTCACGCAGGAATTTTCCATGAGAGGGCAGTGAGGATATACCCCTACCAATATATGCAAGTTGTATGCTATTGGTTTGACATTTGAGATGTAAAAATACAACATTTCTGTTTGGAGCCTTGTCATATAGTAGCACTATATATACATATAACAGAGCTATTGAAGTAATATTTTACTGATTTAAATCAGTTGGGAGCTCATCAAAACGAGCAAAATGCTTACTCCTCATAGAAGGTCAGGGAAGATTGAAAGAAAGTTTACACGGCCTGGATCCTATCAGCCGCAGTACTTGATTTCTTAAATTCCCGTCATGCTACATCGAATTAAAGCACCATTCTTCAATTTACATCATAGGCGAGGGTAATCTTGAACCAACGAACGAACATTATTTTCAAAGGAATGATAATTGGGCACACAGGCCCGTCTGACATTCTGCCTTTCCTATCTCTCACCTTTAATACTGAACTCATTTATTCTCACATGCATTTTGAGCTAAAGGTAGATAACTTTGAAGATTTCTTTGAAGACAAAAACAGCGCATTGAGAAAAGGTTAAAATGTATTAAAGTTCTCTTTAGCTTGTGTAGAAGAAAATAAAAATAAACGATCTCAGCACAACAATAACTGATCAAATAACAAAGTTAACAATTACATCAATTCATACATCATGGAACAAAACCAACTAGTAGGCCCTGACAGGGAAAAAAGCACAGAGTTAACAATCCTTCCGCTTCTGTGGAAAAATACAAAATAACTTAAGTCACTGTCTTTAAGGCCAGGAGCGGGCATTAAATTAACGTCAAAATACAAAAATGATGGATTTTGGGATTAGTCCATTTTCTGATACTTTAACATCTCCTGAATCTAAATATAACAGAATTAAATGTCAAAATGCACTCTAACAATATGTATTTTGACTTTGAAAAAGGTATGGTACAGATAGATTTTCTCAAACTCGAGAAAATTGGCCTAATTTGGCCTAGTTTTTCCCTTAGCAACCAAGCCTGCACCCCTACGTATTATACATCATTGGATTCGCCTAGATCTGGGGAATCCTGTGATGTAGTTCATTTATTTTGGTAACAAAATTATACCCGCCAAGCTCGAGATTTTATGGGTCGCTTTTTTACCGATTACCTCCATATATGGAAATCGTCGGACATTCACTGACATCGGCTTTTTCCGCTCACTATTCTAAACTGTTCGTTGGCTGCGTGAATCCACGTGACTTGTAACCGCAGTGTTGACAATATGGCGTCAGATTGATAAATTCTGTGTACATATTTAGTTAGACTCATTTTTCGGAACTTTTTTGTGTGAAAATGCCTCGAAAAAAGAATAGCTTTCGTCATCTAAACATGGAAACGGCCAGGGAGAAAAGATGGAACCAAGATAGTGCAGGTAAAAATCGCTAATTTTGTTATGGTAATGGTAAAAATGAATCACTGTAGAAAGCCAGGCACGCACAACACATTTAGGCTAGGCCTACAGAAATTTAGTTTTGATTGACTCTGTTAGAACTGAGTGGAGGGGGAAGAAGGTACTATATTTTGATATTGGAAATCTGACTTAATTTTCTTGAATTAATACACAATATGTCCTTATTATAACAACCCATAAAGGGTTCAACGATATACTTTTTAAAAAAATGTCACATGTGAATAAGCTATTATTTTTTAAAATTAAATTTATGTATTTGCAAGGTTTTAGTAAACGCGTTGGCAGTAAACAGTGATCACATTTTTCTGGTTTGACAAAATGACATGATTCCACATTATACGATAAATTATCATTGTATTTATAAGCATGTGACATGTTTCTTGAGCTGTGATTATTTCTTATGTACTTTTTTCAGAACTAAATGGTCCCCCTAATGAGCCTAGTCTGCCTGAGGTTATACTGTCAGCTTCAGCTGTAAATGAAGGAGCCAGCACAAGCTCTTCTACAACTTCTACCTCTTCACCCCACAGCACACCACGGTTCTGTAAAAAGCTGGAACTAAGTGCCTCATCGGTGCAAGAAGCTTCAACGCCTTACAATACGGTCTCCAGAACTATAGTTGATATGTCTGAGATATGCAACCTTGTTAGTCAGCTTGCATGTCCAGAATGCTATGGGAAGCTGTCTGCAGAAATTAATAATCAGGCCAAGAGAGGTCTTGTTTAACACATTCATCAAAGTGAATTGTTATGTTTGCAACAAAACCGTTGCATCAACGTACACATCATCGGTGGATGAACATAATTCATTCAGTGTGAACAAAGTTGCAGTTCTATCATCATTGTTATCAGGAATGGGACCCTATAAATTTAACTACTTTGCACATAACATGGATATGCCTGGCCTGCATCAAAAAACTTTCAACACAATTGCAAAAAATATTTATTTGCAAACACCAGAACTCACAAAATTAATATTTGATCATGCTGCTAAGCTAGCATGCAGTGTAAACTGTGCTCAGAGCAATCAACCATATCATGAACATATTATGGATATTGGAGTCAGTTTTGATGGCAGCTGGGGCCACAGTTCAAAAATTATTATTGGATGTGTTGTGGAGATCTTGACAGGTCTTGTTATAGATGCCCATGTGCTTTCAAAATACTGTCAGACATGTGCTGCAACTGGTTCTTGGTACCAGAAGGAAGCCCCGGGAAACTTCAGCAAATGGAAAGAGGAGCATGTGAAGCAAGGATGTGATATAAATTTTGAAGGTATTTACTTCTGAATCTTATTTTTGATTTCTCATTCTCCTTGTCTAAAAATTTAAACTGATCTAATTTTAATTTCTCCATAAGTATCAGTTTTAGTAACATAATTTATTACTTACATGTGTTTGCTTTGCTTCCTTTGTACTACATTTGCTTCTACATTGTAAAGGAAAGTGTTCAATGTCTGCTTACATCATTATTTTAATTTTTACTAATTCATACCTTTTCTTCTTTCTAGGAAGTTCAGGTGTAATGGAGGCTGAGGCAGCTAGTGTTTTATGGAGCCGGTCTGTGACACGACACAAATTTTGCTACACCACCATGTTAAGTGATGGTGATAGCAAAGCACACATCTCAACAGAAATCCAGACAAGAAGCTGCAGAGGAAGCTGGATATATGGCCGGTATGTTCTGAATGACAAGTAAGTTATCTTTTTGCTGTAGTATTACATACTTATTTAATTGTTGTCTTCTTATGTATAAAAATGCGGTTTTCTCATAATCTATTTTTTAATCCTAATTTTCTTATAATTTCCACACTTATGTAAGAATTGGAACATATATTGCCCATAATCTTTTAAAACTTTTTATGTGATGGATTTTAAGTCTCTGATCAAACTTTTGATTAATTGACAAAAGTAATGTAAAATTTAGTAAAATTTGTTACTATTTTTAGACACTATTTTCAAAGTCCTACAGCTTTTTTTGTATTAAAGTTATCAAAAATCCATCACAGGAAAAGTAAGAATTAGAACATATATTGCCCATAATCTTTTAAAACTTTTTATGTGATAGATTTTAAGTATCTGATCAAATTTTTGGTTAATTGACAAAAGTAATGTAAAATTTAGTAAAATTTCTTAATATTTTTAGACGTTATTTTCAAAGTCCTACAACTTTTTTTTGTATTAAAGTTATCAAAAATCCATCACTGGAAAAGTTTTAACATATAATGTAAAACATTGTGTTTATATTTGGTATTCATAGCTTAATAAATAAAAAAGCTTTAGCAAATTGAAGTAGAACAAAGAATCCAATATTGCTCAGCTCTAAAACGGCAGAAAACTGCGCTAAGACAAGGAAGGAAATTAGGCACAAATTTCAACAGAAAGCCAGATAGGAAGCTGCAGAGGAAGCTGGCTATGCAACCAGTATGTTCTAAATGACAAGTAAGCAATTTTTCAGGGGCAATATTACAGACTTATTTAATTGTAGTCTATTTATGGAGAAAAATGCGATTTTCTCAAAATCTTATATTTTCATCCTAATTTCCTTAAAACTTCCACACTTATGTGTTAATTGACATAAAAATTGGCACACATGTTGCCCATAATCTTTTAAAACTTTCATACTGCTGGATTTTGAGTATCTGATCAAACTTTTGATTTATTGCAAAAAGTAATGTAAAATTTATCAAAATTTGTTACTTTTTTTAGACACTATATTCAAAGTTCTACAACTTTTTTTGTATTAAAGTTATCAAAAATCCACCAATCGAAAAGTTTTAAAATATAATGATAAACGTTGTGTTCATATTTGGTATTCATAGCTTAATAAATAAAAAAGCCTTAGCAAATTGAAATAGAACAATAGAATCCAATATGGCCGCCGTTTCTATGGCAACCAGTAGTGCAGTGCCATAAAACTCTTCATTTTTCGTATCTAGTATTGATATAGGTTAAGTCTGTGCATTTTCATTGAAATCCAGCAATTAATAACGAAAATAGCATTTCAGGGTAGCTCCTCCCCTTAAGTCTCTGCTCTTAAAGCTTGGGATACTTAATAAATTTACCGAAGACGCTTTCCATACGCCGCGTTCACACAAAAAACAAGATAGGCTGTAGATTAACTCTTTTCTATATTCTGACCACTAAAACACACCATGTCCGTACCGACCAGTAGACAAAACAAATGGAGGTCAACTCAGGGTAACTTTCTGTATTGGCGCACTTATCCGGCGCGGCGAATTATAACATGCGTGCCTCGTATATGGAACTCGATGCGTAATCGGGTTGGATCTGGTTTTAGCCCTTTTGTTGGAACTGCGTACTCCGTTTAAGAAACCAGTAAGATAATTTCAATTAAGCTGGCGATGATGTGTTGATGGATATGATGGGTGCCACCAAGCTCTGACTTGTACTACATACGAGAGTAGGAAATCACTACTACACAATACGTGACGTCAGGCTGCGGTCGTTGGTTCTACGCTGCATAGGAATCGATATTCGAGTAGTTTTCCACCCGTTTAACGTGGTTATGCGAAGTGAGTATAGTTGCCAGGCAATTTGACACTCGTATTGCTGAAAAAAATGTTAGGCAGGAGGGAGAATTTGTGAGTTCACTCAGCTTGTGTTTGTAGTCAGCTGCTTTTAGCAGTGGGGGTACCTGGAACTAAGAGCCAGTAAACACCCATTATCTCAAGCAAACTAAAATCATAACTTTAATGTTATACTACAGTATTTGTTTTATTATTGCTAGGCAAGTCTCTGTGCTGTCTCTTTCCACGTGAGTTGTCCCCATGTTAAGTCCACAATGTCAATTCACAACATGCATCCTACTAATATATTTTGTACATACATGTGCATCCAAGCATTTGCTCTGACTGAAAAAAAATCGACTCAATGTCATCTTTCAACTCAACATATGGGTTATCCAACCATGAAGTCCCCGTTGAGAGGATGTACTATTTAGTTTACAACATTACGAGAATTTACAGAAAATATAAGCACTAGATACATTACGCGGTATGCGTCCCGTTGGGTCAATACACAAAAAGAAAAAGTAATAACCTCCCAAAATGGAATACATACAAGTGCAATACTTATCCTATTATGATACATTGTGACTTTACATGGTATAGGATTCTTTCGCTGGCCAGTGGTTAACTTTCTAGACGGACTTGGAAGTTAGATCTAAACTACACAATAGCCATTCCATGGTTCCACACCTTGCCATGAGAAGTTGCTCCCAAAAAATAAATGACTACCTCTCACAATTCAGTCGTTATTGCGAACGCAGTCGCTAGTCAGATTCATATTAATAATTTATGTAACTGTAGTTCCCCAAAAGTAATGTCAGCTTAAGCTTACCATTTAACCCATTGTAAACACTAACAAAACTATGAGGCTCTAAACAGATTAAGCGTTTGTTAGCTTAGGTTTTTGACTGCGCTACATTGGCACAAGCACAAAATTAAGATTATATCAGAGCTGTGTGCTTTCTGTGCTTCGCTATGGTGCGGAATGCTGGAGAGTTACAGAGAAGGAAGTGTCAAAATTGTCCTCTTTTCACACAACATGCCTAAGAAAAATTCACCGAATCTTTTGGCCAAATACCATCACTAACCAAGATCTGCTTACTCGTATCAAGCAAGAGGACATGCACACCATCATAGCTGGCAGACGCTGGTGCTGGGTGGTCATGTCCTCAGAAGAGACCCCGATGCCATCACAAGAACAGCTATGCTTTGGACCCCTGAAGGAAAACGAAAGAGAGGCCGACCAAAAACAACCTGGCGGAGGACTGTGGAGGCTGAGATGCAAAGAATGAACCAGAGTTGGGGCACTGTACGAAGGATGGCCACCGACCGAGCAAAGTGGAATCAATTTGTTGTTGCCTACAAGACGCCACTAGGCGTGATGGCCACTGACTGCTTTGACGGTCGGCAGCTAAGGATCAAAGAAGAAGTAGAAGACATTGGCACTGAATACATTACTGAGGGGTTGTCACAGAAAACAAAACCCACAAGTCACTGCTATCAGTTATGTGTACACTAATAACTAATGATGATAAATGAATTCATAAGACAAATGTCAACTCACCCCGAGATAGTAAGAGTTGAACCCACGAATCGAATCTTATGCTCACAACTGCCTGTGTCTCATTAGGTTTTAACCTCAGGCCCAGTTTATTAACGAGCGTAAAGAATGTAGATTATATCAAGCTATACAGTCCAGAAATTGACGCTGACCTAGCCATTTGCGTTCGCGTGCTTTGCGCAGGTGTTTGGGTTGCTTCGCTTTCTAGCGTAACTGTTTTGTGTTACGCCAGGTTTATTGACACGAGCAGGAATATCATTGTATCACGTATTATATGGCTGACCATCTTTTGAAAGTGACTGTGCCTTTTTATTCAAGCTTGCATTGTGCACGGTCTATGAATAGAACCCCGTATTGTGTGGCTAATCTGGCGGGGATCCGTCTGGCAAAACACAGGTGGTAATGCGTAATTTGTTTCCGCTTAGACCATCCCTGTGTGCAATTATCTCAGATAATCTGTCTGGAAACTGAAGATTTGTAAACGTTACGTCAGGAACACGTGGTAAAAATATGTTGAGAGGCAGATGGATGCAACCGGAAGTCTTACGCAACGATATGACATCACTGTAAGAGGTCACGCGTAGATATTAAATTTAATATTGTGAAACACGTGAGGGTATTTTTCAAATTTGAAAAAACGCCCCTACCCACGTAGTACTGAACACGATTCGATTGGATTGGTTCATATTGAGGAGTTGAAAAATACAATGTATTTTATTGGCACGATAGTCGGAAGTGCAATCTGTGATTTGCACTAAGAACTGAGAATGTAGAGTGATGAAAACACATATGCATATCACACAGAGAGACTGCAGAGCACCCGTCATATCAGCGACTCCTACAAGCCAGAAAGAAAAAGGAGACATTGGACTCAGAAATTCCACAACTATTAGTAACAGATCGAGTATTGTGCAACTTTGGAATTCACAAGTAAACCCGCATTTTTAATACAAGACTGGAAACTTAAATGGGCCAGGACTTTAATTAACAAGACTGGAATCCTAGGAATTTGATCACAAGTCATAGAGGAATTTAACAAAAGATTTCCCAGGCCTAGGTGATTTCACAGAACATCCGCCGTCAGTGAAATTAACTCTAATTTTCAGACCAAAGTGATTTCGAAGATTCTAATACAGAGCTGTGTCCATCCTAAAATCTGTGCAAGGAAATTGTGTATTCTCAAAATGTTGGGGTAAGTGTAAACCATTTATTTACTAATGTAAATTCTACAGGTTTCTTGCTAAGTGGTTATGTACAAGGCTGGAAACCGCAACATATAAAAATAGTATATGTATGAACCCCTTCTGCGAGAGCTAGTGATTTTTTCGACAGAAGAGCGACCCAAGACTCAGACGGGAGTAGTTGTCGTAGATTTGTGATAGGTGATTAAGACTTAGTTTGGTCTCTTCTGAATAGACATAGAAATAAGTGATATCTCAGTGGGAGGTGATAAAATAGAAATAGATTTCACGAGTGAGGTGGAGGAAATATAGTAGATTCTGTCTCTGACACTCGAGAAGCTTCTCTCAGTCAGCCTATCATCTACAACAGAGTTAGATTAGTCAGACAAATCTAATATAATATATATTAATATATATATTCCTCACATACCCACACACATAAGTGACGACAATAGACGCACAAACGTGAAACTATGACCATGAAAATATAGATATTTGGGAACGAACTGACCGCCACACTGATTAAGTTTAATTGAATTTTAATTATCATAATAAAATTCCATCACAACACATAAAAAAATTACACTTAAGCGTATACCGATAGTCATAAAGTCAATGAATTTCTACAAGAATGATAGGCCCATTGGTATGATCTATCCCCTCGATGTATAGCCCACAGTCTTGTTAGAAGAAAAGTGATAGCCCCAAAGAGTCACGGATACGTATACTGAAGTCTTAGATTTCTATTTAAAGGTATGGACAGACTTTGATACTCTAATCTATCCTAAGGACAATATTGTTAGCAACAAAAACTTGCATAAAGAAATTACAAAGTGCGTGCATATATCAAAAAACATCACTCAGTCTACTCTCTCTCTCTGTGTTCTTTCAGCAGGGATCCCTGTCTCACTTTCTTACCTAATGTCTGGATGGTGTTCGCCGTCTGGAGCACTTTATGACACACCCAACGTAAATCTGCCTTTCGTTTGATGAAGCGGATACCCAGCTCTGCAAGTATGTCACCTCAACCCAGAAGGTGTCCTTTCCTAAGGCTACGTACACCATTACTAGTAGCTTCACGTGTGAATCGCGCAATGTCATTTATACGATCATATGTAAACGTTGCTGCAAAACTTATATTGGCCAAACAGGCAAACGACTTGGGGACAGATTCAGCCAGCACTTAAATGACATCGCTCAGCAAAAGTCCACACCAGTTGCCATACACTTCAATGGTCCTGACCACCATGGTCCCATCGACATCCAGGTCACAGCGATCCGATCCTGCTCCTCTGACACTGCCAGCCGAGAACAGCTTGAGAACCGTCTTATACACCGCATGGGGTGTCTAAAACCAGCCGGTCTCAACACTTTTCACACCTTTGTCTGAGGTCACCCTTTCCTCTCTTGCTCTATTTGACTCTTCCCACTCTTATTCTATTTGTATGCCATATACATTTTTTAATTTCACATTTATTTATCTCCCACTCATTCTGTCCTCTTCTATTTCCAGTCCCCACTTTTATCCCGTTGGGTAGTTTATTGTCCGGTTTCGTTTTTTAGTTTTTCAGTATGTATTGTGTACACCCGGCGGCGGAAGTCGCTTTCTGTTCAACCACGCGCTCTTTAACAGACAGCGAATTTCGGTTCTTGCCTTCAGGGAAGTACCCAGTTTTTATTTTATTATTTTATTAAGTTTTTTATGTGTCCTATCTAGACTTCACTTTCTTTCCTTTCCTGACGAAGGCCTTGTGGCCGTAACGTAGACTATTTTCTTTGTCTTTTGTCCTCGTAAGACGAATCACCTTTTTTCGATTTTTTTTCAAACCCACCCATTGTATTCCACGTCTTACCGCAGTTCCCCTCAACTTCCTACATTATAAACTGCAAGCGTAGAGCTTGTTTTTATCGTTTAAATCTCCCGTGATATAAGTTATATTCATAAAATCAATCAGCATGAATTAGAAATACGTACATATCTCGTCAATACTCAATGATGAATCAGTGCAGTTATAAGTTAGTTTAAAATACACTCGACTAATTACTAGCAATTTAATAAAATTTATTTATAGCTCCATGAGTTTAAGCTAGAAATTATAATTTATTCTGCTTTCCACTGTAACATGTCGACTAGCGAATGTAATAATAATAATAAATTCTTTAAGCACCAAACACGGCGCATAAGGCAGAAACCAGTGCTCTCCAGGTTGTACGTTGTGACGCCACTCCTCTTAGCTATTGCACATTGTTTAATCCCAACGTTCTTCCTTCTCTTATTATTGTTCTTCTGAGTGTTTCTTTTGGTCTTCCTTTTTTCCTCTTACCCTCAGGAACCCAAGTGAGTGCGTGCAATGGTATTCTGTTGTTTTGCATTCGTAGGACATGACCGATATATGACCATCGTCTTTTCCTTATATAGTTGGAGACATATTTCTGCCTAGAGTCTTCTCTTATTTGTCGATTAGTCTTGAATTCTTTCCAACTGATGTTCATGAGTTTTCTAAGACATTTGTTCTCGAATGTATAGACCTATTGTAACCGAAAGATGACACAAATTATTTACTGCTTCTTGGGATTTCTGGGTGTTGAACTTAAGAATGCGAAATCAACTCCGAAATCTAGACCCCCAGGAATTTTCCATTTAACAGACTTATATAACGAATATAACAGACTTATAAATTAATTTCTTCTGCACAGAAATCTAACTAGTAAAATTAAATAAGCGGTTATCACTGAATCACTCAATTCTACTAGATATATATATTTACCTCCACGCAGAACTACAGATTAATACCACGAACTAGAATTCTTCAATATAAAGGTAGTCTAGAACTCGGCAAAATGTTGCCAAGAAACTCAGAACTATACAATATACAAGGTATTTTCTAGCACGAGTGATCTGTCTACTGCAGATTTAGGAGGACTGAATGAAGTCAAGTTTCAGCTACTGGGTAGATATATGAAACCGACAAAGGATCCCACGTTATTTCGAAAATCCGAAATAGCTTCCTCTTCTCGTCTAATACTTCACATAAACTCAGACGACTGCCATAACCTGTCAATACGCATCATAACACCTCACGCCGACATGTCTTATTTCTGAGCGATGCAGATGACAGTTTCCACGCCTTACGCCGAGAAACTTAGCCGAAGAAAACTCGTGTCAGATGAAAATGTAGACAAATGTCTGCTCCTATGTCTGACTAGACGACTTTTCACAGTATTTCGTCTCGTCCAGGGACTGACACATAACGTAATAAAATGCGTTACTAGTATGAAAAAAGAAACAGGCAAAAGTTAGAATGGGAAAATATATTTCGTCGCAAACTAACGAATGCGAAAAAGATAAAAGAGCGATAATAAAGTAGAGGGCACGGGTAGAAAAGAAAAGAATATAGAAAATTTATTGATCATAAATCTCTTTGCGACAGAACGTCCCCCCTTTAAGATATATAAGCAATCCATGTCTACGTTATGGAAATAAATTTCCTATATCCGTAGCTTCAGGGTGTCTGTTCTCTTCCCTCTCATCTCCCCCTCCGTCTCTCTCCAATTCCTACTCAAGTCTACTCCCAAAGTTTACTTTCTCTGGGATGTCTTCCGTGCGCGCTTGAAAGAGTGTCGCCGCTTTTGACATCGTGGAAAGATTTCGTGTGTGTGCAGTGGAATTTCCCTGCCACTATCGTCATCTTCGTCAATTTTGGCGATCGTCAGGAGATGTTCGGAGGTCGGCACTGATCTTTCCAAGTATCTCTTTAACAGATTTAAATGGTAGACCTTCTCCTTTCCTTCAATAGAGATCTGGTAGTTAGCCTTAGAAATCTTTTTCAGGATGGTAAACGGCTCTTGCCATCCGATCCTCAATTTGTTGTTCCCGGTAGGGAGTAACACAAAACTTTCTCTCCTGCTTCCAGTTCTCTCTCTTTCGCGACTTTCCTGTATCGGTTAGCGTGCTTTGTGCGTGCTCGCTTAAAGTTGGTCCTTGCTAGGTCCCATCCTTGTTTCAACCTTTTCTTTAAAACCGACACATATTTACTTGCTGAGACGTCTTTCTCATCCGCCTTCTTTTCTGTCAGCAACCAAAGTAAGGCTTCAAGTGGCCCCTTAATAGGTATGCCGAATAAAAGCGTTGCTGGCATAAATCCTGTGGAATTATGAGGGACTTCCCTGTAGCTAAATAAAGCTGCAGGAATACAAAGGTCCCAATCTTCAGGTTTCACTTGTGCCAGTTTACTTAACATCATGTTGAGGTTTCCATTAACACGTTCCATGAGCCCATTTCTGGCCAGAGTATAAGGCTTTATGTAGATGGGTTGGTTCCTCAAAATCTTCACGATATCATCCATCAACAGGTTCCGGTATGGAGATCCGTTATCCGTCAACACTTGCTGGGGGAATCGCAACCGAGTGAAAATCTGCACGAGGGCTTCTGCGACATGCTTGGCATCTGTGCATTGTAGCGGGATAGCTTCTGCCCATAACGTGCATGTGTCGACTATGGTCAGGACGAACCTGTTCCTTCTTTTAGTCCTTTGGAAGGGTCCTAAAATGTCGATCACTACCCGTTCAAATGGTGTTCCCATTATTAGCATTTCACCCATGTGGACTGGGGGTGTCCGTTGCTTGGGTGGTACACGTTGGCACTGGGCACAGGATATGATATACCTGATAATATCAGTATTTACTCCTGGCCACCAATAATGAGCAGTTATTTGTTGGTTTGTGGCGTTCTGTCCCATATGTCCGCTGAAGGGAAGAGAGTGCCCCATTTCTAGGATTTGGCTTCTGTACTGTGTCGGTACTAGGAGCTGGTTGTAACCTTGGTCAGGTTTGCCCGTTCTGCGATAAAGTACGCCATCCTCAGAAAAAATTTCCACGTGCTTTCTGGGTTCCTTAGCCATGGGCAGTTTCTTAAAGCAGGGTGCCAAAGTAGGGTCCTTTTGTTGCGCCTCTTTAAGTTCCATTGGTAGCAAATTAGGCGCAGGCTCCCGTTCCTTCTTGGTTTGCCCTCTTGTAGTTACCGCTGCCACAATCGGCTCTTCCCGTTTCCCAAAAAACACGTATCTACCGCAAAGTATGACTGGGTAGATGGGGTCATCCATAACAGCCGCTTTGATCACGCCTCTGACAAACTCAGAGTGGATCTCCATAAGTGCGATGGGAAGCGCTGTAGGTGCATCACTATTAGAGACTCCACAAAGTTCGACGGTCTGTCCTGTCTCTTGACCGGGTTTAACCAGATGTCTGGCAACAATGCAATAATAAGAAAGCCCCGTGTCAAATAAACCAAAAGTTTGAGAACCGTTCAAAATAACAGTACCTCGCGTTGAGGGTCTCTCTCAACCAGGTTGGGAATCACTGGCAATATTTCCGCCTTGCGAGACTGTTTGCAAGCTTCCGATGCGTTTAGGCTCAGTGTGTGCGCTCTGATCATTGGTCCCGTGTGCAGGGGTTTTCCCTTTGTCACCATATCGTCGCTGGCTGCGGTGCCATGTAGAACGGTTGGGTTGATCAGACTGTTTACTGTTGTTGGGGTACTTGTTTTTGTAGAACTAGATTTTTCAGCAGGGGGAGTTTTGAGGTCCAGTTTCTCTGTGGTTATTCTGATTAGAAGCATGAGAAAATTGGTCTAGATTATTCTTTCGAAAAGGCTCTTCTGTCGGTTTACGTTTTGCGGCCGGCAGTTCAGCCAGCGCATTGTGATATCGCTCAGACTTTTCTAAGATGTCTTCAAGATTTTCTGCACCTTGCTCAGCTAAAATCTTCGGGTGTCCGCAGACAAAGTGTTCTTTATTTGTTCTGTTATAACAAATTCCCCAAGACCTTCATAGGTAGAGGAAAGCTGTGAAAGCTCTAGGCACTTTGTCAAGTATCGCTTCAAACGAGACGAGAACTGCTGAAAAGTTTAAGAGTTCTCCTTGATGCTGTTGCGAAACAGTTGCAAAAATGGTCGACCATTCATTTCAAAGCGCTCTAGTAACGCTTTCTTCAACACTTCGTAGTTGTCTTGTTGGCTGCTTTCCAGTTTGGCGTAACCATCATACGCACTTCTTTTCAAAGCCTGAGAAAGCTTCATATTCCAACGCGATCACTCTAAACCGTACAGAATAGCAATTTTCTCCAATTTTTCTAGCCATGTGTCAATCTTCTCATTTGGACAAGGGAAAGATTCTAGAGCAAAAGACATAGCGTTGAGTTGAAGAGATTGAGTGTTAGATTGATCAGTTAAGGAAGAATGAGAAGAAGATTCTCCATTGCTGGAGGTAGATGCATCCCCACGACTTTGGACTTCTAGAGCTTTAAGAGCCAATACATGTTGTCCCTCCTTCTCTCTTTCCTCATGCTTTCTCTCCTCCCTCTCGTTCTCGTGCTGTCTCTCCTTTTCTCTTTCTTCATGTTGTCTCTCCTTCTCTCTTTCGTTCGCCCTGCGAATTTCCATTTCCTTATCCATCTTCTTCTGCTCTAATTTATGGTGTTCCGCTGCTTTCCTCTCCGCTGCTTCTTCTTTCTTCCTTAGTTCTTCTTCTTTCTTCCCCGCGTCATATCTCTCAAGTTCGTATCTGACGAAAGCTTTCGCTTCGTCGCCGTCCAGTCCCTCTTCCATTGCTTCCTGTCTGAGAATCTGCCTCATTTTCGCCCTCTCGGCCATAAAAAATCAGTGACTGAGACTACTCAAGGAAGAAAAGAAGAAAAAGGATACACTGGTTTCTACCACTTGCGAGAAAATACCAAAACAAAAGATGATATACTTTAACCTGGGCTACCTCCTCCTATGATATAGTGTCTAACTATCGCTGCTATTAATCGACAATTAAACACCTAATGCAGGCGACTACGCCAATTAAATGGTAGTTAAGATTAATCACTAACAACAATAAGTTGCCACAGTGGAAACAAAATAATTATTTCAAAAATATTAAGGAGAAAGAAAAATTCCCTTAATTTTAAGTCCACTACAAGTTCACCCCTGAAGACAGTTAGGGTAAGGGAGGCAATTACAGGACGTATAGTCTGATCGCGCTCCTTAGCTCAGCTCAAACCCCTTTCTGCTTCAAACCCAGTGATCTTTCAACAATCACAAACTTTACCGCGTTTAGTATTACAAAATCAATAATTAACATATATTCCGACAAAATCGACCTGTAACTCAAATGTATATACTCAAAATGCTGTGGAAAAACCATTATTAGTTGTGTGGTCAGCACGCCCATAACAGATCGTTAGTCTAGGGGATTAGTTATTTTTAAAGATACACAATACCACGAGGCAATCACACTCTTACTCTATTACAGAATAAAGAAAGAAATCCTACCGACGAGCTGATATTTGTCAAGCCGTCTTCCTATTCTAAGTTCAAAAAAAAAAAATCCTACGGACGAGACCACATTTGTCGTAGATTTGTGATAGGTGATTAAGACTTAGTTTGGTCCCTTCTGAATAGACATAGAGATAAGCGATAGCTCAGTGGGAGGTGGAAAAAAAGAAATAGATTTCACGAGTGAGGTGGAGGAAATATAGTAGATTCTGTCTCTGAAACTCGAGAAGCTCCTCTCAGTCAGCCTATCATCTACAACAGAGTTTGATTAGTCAGACAAATCTAATATAATATATATTAATATATATGTCTTCACATACCCAAACACATAAGTGACGACAATAGACACGAAGACGTGAAACTATGACAATAGAAATATAGATAATTTGGGAAAGAACGGACCGCCACACTGATTAAGTTTAATTGTGAAGTTTAATTATCAAAATAAACTTCCATCACAACATATAAAATTACATTTAAGCAAATACAAATAGTCATAAAGTCAGTGAATTGCTACAAGAAAGATAGACCCATTGGTATGATCTTTTCCCCCGATGTATAGCCCACAGTCCTGTTAGAAGAAATGTGATGGCCCCAAAGAGTCACGGATACATATGATTTGGTCTATGATTTCCCTTTAAAGGTATGAACAGACTTGGATACTCTGATCTATCCTAAGGAAAAATATTGTTAGCAACAAAACAAACTTGCATAAATAAACTTAAGACAGGAAAATGGGTGCCAAAATACATAATAACGTAATCACTCAGTCCTGCATTCACTCTATTCAGTCAGCCGTGATCACGTGCTTTCATTCATACTTACAGCTTTGGTAGCAACTTCTGGAAACACAATTTTTAGGACATGCACATACAGACTCTCCAATGGTAGTCTTGGCCAAGAGAACCCCAGATTGAATTCACTGCTTCAGGGAACGTTTTCTTGGTTATACTTATTTTAGGATATCTGGTTCTGTCACATAAAAATTGTCCAGGCACGAACGTTAACAGCGAGCACAGTGTCAATAGCTTAGGTTTCTAGTAATTAGGAATGTCAGGTAACTGCCTTCTCTCAGTATAGGACTTTATTTGGTCACACCACAGCTAGTCAAAACTCCGTCGGAATGTTACTGATATTAATATTTTGATTGCCACAAGGGCTGAAATGTACTTAAGGTTTTTCTCTGGAAGAATTAAATCAGGCTCGATGGGCCCGTTACTTCATTTAAATCTTTAAAAAAATTTATGTAATGGGTACTCTGTCATACTGGATGCCAACGCAATCTAGACATGTTTTATTTTATACACCAAAGTCTTTAAGAAAAAAGTTTTTGTTCTTCACAGATATTTCTCCGTACAAAACTCTGGCAAAGTTGGGCTACCCCAGTTTTCACTGAATAAACAAAAAACAACAAATAAAATACTTATACATACTATTCCTCGGTTATAACTTATATTATAAACTGCAATCGTAGAGCTTGTCTTATCATTTAAAATTTCCGTGTAATAAGTTATATTCACAAAATCATTCATCATGAATTAGAAATACATACGTATTTCGTCAAGACTCAATGATGAATCAGTGCAGTTATAAGTTAGTTAAAATATTCTCGACTGATTACTCGCAGTTTAATTTAATTCATTTACAGCTGCAGGAGTTTAAGCTAGAAATTATAATATATTCTGCTTTCCACTGTAACATGTCGACTAGCGAATATAACAGACTTAATATTAATTTCTTCTCACAGAAATCAAACTAGTAAAATGAAAATAAGCGATTTATCACTAAATCACTCAACACTAAGATATTAATAATAATTACCTCCACACAGAACTACAGGGGATCGCACAAACTTAGAATGATACGCTTATATTTATGGGTAGTCTAGAAGCTCGGCAAAATTTCCGAAACAAACTCAGACTACGCTGTACAGCTTATTCTCTTTAGCACGAAACACCCTGTCTACTGCAAATTTGGAGCACAGAATGAAGTCACGTTTAAACTCCTGCTAGGATATATGAAACAGACAAAGCATCCCACGTTATTTCGAAATCCGAAATAGCGCCGGTATCTCCCCTTCTCCTAACACTTCACATTAACTCAGAAGCCTGCCATAACCTGTCAATACGCGTCTTAACGCCTTGTCCGACATACGGCTATTCGGGGCGATGTATGTCTGGCGCTTTACCCACCTCAGGCAGAAAACTGGTCGAAGGACGCCGTGTCAGATGGAAATGTTAGACGATATGTCTGCCATCCCATGTCTATCGAAACGAATTTCGCACTATTCGCTCACCTGCAGAGACTGACATCTGACGTAATAAAATGCGTTCTCAGTAAGAGAAAGAAACAGGTAAACGTTAGAATGGGAAAATATATATATTCGCAAACGAACGAATGCGAAAAACAGGAAAAGGATAAAAGAGCGATAATAAAATAGAGGACACGGGTAGAATAAGAAAGAATATAGAAAATTTATTGATCATAAATCTCTAAGCGACAGGTGTATAACACAGACTGATGTAGTACTGTCTAAAAGTGAGAGTCAATGGTGGGAAGGACTATTTTTGTCATCATGCCCACGAATATGTAAGTTCACATGTGGACATTTTTAATGAATAAGTTCTCAGAGCCCACGTAAAGGGGACTTCACCTGATGTTTCTAGTTGACGTATGTTTCAGTAAATCATATAAATTTCAGCATAAGGTCTTTCTTTGGCCATAAAATGCAGCATACAGTTTGTTGAGACTTTCTTTTCCTCCAATTCTGTCTTCACTAGGTTTTCCTGTCATTAGCTGGTAACAGGCAATATAACCCTGAAACAGAAGGACGTTCCTCTACTTTTATATGCTGGCTAATAATATTTCCACAATTACTCAAACTTACCATCATCCGGGGTCAGGCTCGTGTGCAAACATTTGCACTAGCCCCTAATTTGTTTGACTTTACTCTGTATTGTGTTTACATTCTTCTTCCATGTGGCTGCAACGCTCCTGTCACTTTAAACAATGAATTTCTTCCATACAATCAGATAGGTATACAGCTGTCTTCTTGAAACCTGTTAATTCTATTTTGTGAAGTCATTCTAAGTATGTTTTCAGACGTCATTCTTACATGGTGACACTGCAGAAGACTGCCAGTAGCTTTCTGGACTTACAGTCGTAATGGTTTTTGTATGGCAATATTCAAACATAATTTAATTTCGTTTCTCAATAAGTCTGCTTAGGCATGCTTGCTGGGATGTCGTAATTCTTTCCACATGGCAATGTCGTACAACACAAATTTTTGCCCCCTATCTGGGTTTGCCTCTACATATTAACAAAATTTATCAATAAAATTATTTATCTTACTGCAATCAATGAAATATTTCACACAAAAGTAAGATTAACTGGCAATCAATGGCACAGGTGCAGATCGCTATCGCCCAGACTGCAAAGGCATTAAGGTCACAACTGCTATGCGTCTGATCTTAATCTACTATGTAGAAATATTTTTCTCAAGTGGCAGCGTATTCTGGTAACGCGTTAGTTTTATCCCCCCTCTCCTAAACTATCGTTAACCAATCAAACGAGTCAAGCAAATTTGACTGTTCAAAAACGCGTCCCCTAAAATGTAACTTTCGAAGACTTTCAAAATTGAGCATTCCTCAGTGTCTTTGTCAGTCCGTCTTAATTTTTAATTTCTACCATATCTCGGTTATTATTGGGTCGATTTCAATTTTTAAAAGTGATTCTTAAACTGCCCTTTTGTCTCTATCACACTATTTAGTTTTCATCTAACTTTTCTTCTTCGTTTTCATCTATGTACTTTCTTTTATATTTATTCTGAACAACATACTTTTCTATAAGGCAAGATACTTTACTATAAGTGAATAGTATGGTATTTTAATAAACAATATTATCGCTTATCATTAAATACATCCATTTTATTTACCCTCTTTATAAGTTATCTAAGTTTCTCTCTTTTTCCTCTTTTCTGCACAGATTTAGTTTTAGTTTCAGTTTCAAACGCATAAGTTAGCCTTGATTTTTTTCATTTTACTCCCCTCCTTTTCCTCTCTCTCTCTCTTCGCAAGGCGAGTTATCAAGTGGCTAGTTGCGAAACTCTGCTAACGTTTTTTCTAAATATTGGTAAGGATAGACTGTGTGCGGGGTTTAAAAGACGACAGGTAACTTATTTTGCGCTTGTCGTCAAAAGAAATTCAAATCTCGTTACTGAGTTACATAGAGACCGCGGCAAAACTGTAGTTATTTTTAGTTACAACCTTCACCACTAAATAATAGAGCGGGTGTGTATACGATTAGGGGAAGGGTACCCTTTTTCAAACTATTGTGTTAGAAAAGTCAAGTATTGTCCAATTCTAAGCAGACGTTAGAACCTGCGCTTGGCAATTTTCAAATATAGTAGTAGTGGCTTATAATTGTAAATTTCTTCTTTTCTGACGTTCGTTCATGAATATCAAGAGGGGTGGTATACGGGTGTCAGGGTGGGTGGTAAATGTTTACTTGCAGTACTAGGTTTTTGAAATCGGGTAAATTTGGGGCGGGGAGGAACTCGGAGCATTTTACTACACGTTGTATTTTATGCAACAGGTGATTTTCAATTCACGAATTAAATTTGAACAGTGTTGCAAGAAAATGAAAAATAAATTCTCCTCTACCACATTTATGACAGTATCATAATTATTACGACTTGTAGGATCCATAGATCGTATGGCTGTTAATGGATCACCAGCCAAAAGTTCCTCAGACAATACAAGCACGATTTCACAACATATAATACATCTAGTAACTGAGTGATAGTAAGATTAGATAAACACATTTTCAAACAATAATGGAGAATGAACAAATTAAAATACAATTAACTTGACAACAACTACAAATTTACAAATAAACAGGGCAAAACCGCTAACAGAAATGGTGATGGTAATCTCAATAGTAGCAGTTAAACTCACAGATTTGTAATGCCGGCCCCACTATTTGAGAAAATCATAAACCAAACCTAAAGACCAGCCAATAATTCACGACCGTGAGATTGGTATTGTGAATTAATGGCTCCCTCTCCAACCAACCCGCCAATATCGCAACCATGTAAATACAAATATGCATATAACATATAAAAAAAAGAAGCTTGTGAAATAAGATTCTTCAAGCCATACACTGTATGTAACAATAAATATACTTATCTGTATTACGAACACATTCCTCCTGGCTTCCACCTCTGGGCTCAGGGAATGACGATTCACATACAGTGCAGCAATCAGGGTTAGACTTAGAAATCCGGCTTGTCACCGATCAACTCCGCCATCTTGTAAAATATTCTGCCAATGCAGACAACGTAGCCCTAAGACTTGAAAAATTACTGAAACACCATATGTTCAGATCCCGGCTTAAGGCCTCCAAAATTAAGGCTGTTACGTGTCGTTTCGATGTTCAATGTTAATATTATTCAACAGGATGGTTCCTGTGGCCAAGATGACGTCTAGGGTAATAAATTTCTAGACGCCGCAACCAGCCCCACTGTGACGTACGTCTAAGTATGACAAATGAATTTCCCAGACTCGATGGATTATAACAGAATATTGGCCTCTCATAACTTTAGAACCCCTGATCATCTATTGTAACTTTAACCTGCATGCAGCATTTCCACGAGAATTTTACACGCTGGATCATTAATATATAGCCTGCTATCTTCTGTGAACTTTTGAGATCGCATGACCTTTGATGGGAGGTTAAATCACGCCCACGACCATCTCTGAGAACGATTTATAGCAATCTTTTCCTTAACGCCGGCCCAAAAGAGGACGTGGCCAGAGACACTCCTGTTTCTAGAGCAATTAACAGCAGTTCATTTTCTTACCTGGCTGTCGCCCCGCCTGGTGGGAGTTGCCAAAGCTTCTCAGAACAGCGGTACCATCAAAGACAGGCTGATCTTCAGAATTCAACGTGGAGCGGTATACGATCTAAAGAATCAGGGAACTCTCAGCTAACGTAGTTAGCTTCTCGAGAAATTTTCGCACTCTTATGCGAGCAGCCTGAGACGAAGAAGATCGGTATACCGGGGAAAACGGAGGAAACACAGCGGTTAACACAACAGCGTTGTACCTCGGATTTTGCTATACTTCAAGAAAGGTGCGAAAATTCATCACGTCCCATTTAAGTTACATTCGAGATGTATAAATAAAGAACTCCGAAAACTGCATTTTATCGTTCGTTCTGACAGAATCCTAGTTGCACTAGCATATAGCCTAGTCGGATTCCTGCTAGATTTCATCTACCTTCGTTGACTATTGGAGTGTATTCTTTCTGCGCAGACGAACGATCATTCAACCTGCATCCCAGCAATTATAAATTATATACAGAGTTCTGCCAACTCAATTCGATAACTCCAGTAACATATGAACTTTTTTAAAGCTAAACTTGTGGCGACCTGTAATGGGCCCCGCTCCTCTGAATTTAACTGAGAATAAAGCCACCCAAGAAACACTTTTAAAATACTAGTTCATATGTCCTTAAAGTAAACTGGAAGCAGAACATATGTTATTCACTGCCCTATTTATGAAGAAGAACATAGATCTATCTGAACACTGTCTGTCAAGTATATTCAGTGGATTTTACCCACCCCCGAAGAAGAACTTACCTCAGTGTTTTTAACTTGTGACAGTACGGAAAAAGAAAGTTATCTCCACCAGCTGTGCCAATTTTAGGAACCACACCATACCTCACGCCTAGCCAAGTGCCTGTGCCATTCATTAGGAACCTTATCTTAACCAACAGTAGCCTTTACGCTTCACCTCGTTAAATCTGGGGCCTGACACGGAATAAATAAGAAGACCAGTCCATTATTCCACGGTATTAGCTGCTGTGGTAAATGATTACTAGAGTGCCAGAATTCACCATTTTGGTAAGTCTGCGTGTGTGTCTGTGGGATGGCCAGCCCTAGTGTGTTTTTTTGGATGAAAGGAGATTTAATCTTTTCTTTACCCTTTTAATTAGTTCGACCTAGTATTAAGGTGCATTATATTCCTTGTACGGGACTTCTCCTAGCGGGATTGTGTAACTGTGTTCATTCCCCCCTCCCGTAAAATTTGTTGATTAAAGGGAGACGTTTGAGACCCAAGCTTTTCCTCTACCCCCCCCCCCCCCTTTACTGTAACCCCGTGCCCCAGAGTAATAAATTTACCGGTTGGTTAAATTGCCTATCTCTGATCACCCCCCCCCCCCTTTTCTTGTCTTTTGGACCGGGTCTTGTCTGTTAGTAAATACAACCGGGAAACGGTGGATGGGATATTTCTCCTCAAACCCTCCTCTTCCCTTATCGTATTTGTATTCTGTAACCTTTGAGTTTTGACTGTAAATGTATAATTATTTGTGACTGATTTATGATAATAAAGGTATTGAACTTTATTTGTATTGGTTGTCGGCTGGCCCAAAACTCCAAACATTTCCCATCTGTGTAGTCTGTATTCATGTACGTTGTGCGACAGAATCACCAAATCGGTGAGTGCGCCTGAGCGACTGGAACTGACAAACAATTGTTTATTCAGGAGAGAGATAGGAATAGTCTGTGAGAAACAGATATTGTCGTAATAAGAGACTGTCCTTGCTCTTCCCAGCGCTTGTGAATCTACTACCTCATTCTCCTAAATCCTTATTCTCACAGAGCCTTCAATATCACTCTACACTCTAAAGGGACCAATATCCATCAGAACCCTCTCAGATAAAAATTACGACACCCACACCACTCAGAATGATTTGAGTCACAATGGTATGTTCATGATTTGATGAAGAGCATTTTCTGCTCTGACGACACATTTTGCTGCACATCAATGTGAGTATATTCACAAAATTACTATTGAGAGTTTTAGACTGCATAAGTATTCTTTACTTTATACATTTTATTGGTCCAATAATTTTTCAAAGGTAAGTAAATAAAATAAGATTTAAACACATAGATATTGTAAAATTCATCAACTGTGTAATTTCATAATGTGCAATATTTGTCTTATATTTTTTAATAAAGTAACTGGAAATACTTAAAGTGTAAAAGTAAATATTTTATTTAAATTGTACAATTGTTTTTCCTTTTTGTTCCCCTTGCAATGGAAACGAAAATGTTACTTCCCCTTACAAAACTGTGGCAAGGCATAAAAACATCTGGTTACATACGTGACCAGTGTTTGTGATTGTCTTCGGTTGTTTCTTCTCTCTCTGTTGTGTTTTTGGCATTTCTTAGTTCATCATCAAGTTTTTGTAGTTCTTCAGTTCAACACGGTTTGTAATTATGTCTTGCCACTCTGCTAATGGACTCAGTGATTGCTTGCAGTATGGTTTTCTTTTGTCTTTCAACCATTTTCATAATTGGCTAGCGGTCATACCTGGCATAGCCTGGGTCCATGCCGGAATCGGTGCAAGTTGGATTTACTGCAAATCGTGTTAGGAAGGTTTAATTTTTTTTGGTTTAAATTGTACTGTTGCATTAAGGTGTGCTTCTAACGCAAACAATTTTAAGTAAGGGCTTATTTGAAGACGACAATGGAAGCACATTCACTTGGTGACAACACGCATACGTGTTCCGGTGTGCTAACTCGGAAAAATGCCACATACAGTTGGCCATGTGAGAAGTACTCATCGCTCAAGTCGACGCCTGCCACGTGAAGCGTTTGACCTTGTGCTTTATTAATGGTCATTGAAAAACAGACTCTTTTAGGGAATTGGAATCTCTTAAAATTGAAAGTCAGATAGGAGGGAATCATCGGGATTCTTGGTATGCAGACTTTCTCTCCGCTACCACAACCTGTCAGGATGGTGGCTTCTGCATTATAGTTCTAGAGGTCATACCCGGCGTAGCCCGGTTCCATGTCGGAATGAGTGCAAGTCGGGTTTGGTGCGAATCGTTTTAGGAAGGTTTAACTATTTTTGGCTTTAATTGTACTATTGCATATCTTGCCAAGCATAAGAATCACAAGTCTTTGAATTCAATGACTTTCTTCATTCGGTTTTGTTTGATGTAAAGTATATTACCTCTCGTCATATCATGGTATCTAACAAATCAAATAAATTACGTACAATATGCACCACTCATGTTTATTGCATTAATCAGGGATAGCGTGAACGCAGTCTCTCCTACGAACAAATTACGCAACCGAGTCACCCGCATTTGGGGTGATCGCATGGGTCAACCCAACCTGAGTGCAATGGAAGAGCCTCAACCTGGTAGCACATTTTTTTAAATTTTTTGTTTCTCCGTCCTCTCATTTAAAAACAAAATAGTTTAACAACTTTATTCACATTCCGTGGACATTTACAAATTGACAAACACATGTGCATTGAAACATTGGCAATAATATGTAACAAATACACGTTTAAAACCACTCCTTTACATACACATTTATACTTGCACCCATTTGTTATACTTTTTCAATTTTTCTTGATGAAATGGCGTACATTAAATTGCTATCGAATAATGTTACAGACATTAGGTTTATCTACATTGTGTATTTAAAAAAAAAAAAATAATATACCCATCACACACACACATATATACACACTCAAACGCCCACAAAACGTTTTTCAACTGCTACTATTTACGATTTTCGAAGTTGGCGTTAGTATTTCAGTGGTTTTTTTGGTTTGGTTTGTCTGAAGTTAACAACGACAACGAATCTCGGTCCTTCCTGTCCCATAAAGGAACGTTGCTCGTAAATCTACAGGGGTGTCAAACATCTCCTAGATTTAGAATCTGGCACGAAATGCCAAGGTCAGGACACATTCACAGAGCAAGTTTAGTGAGTGTAACTTCTTTCTTTTTTTAACAACTTTATTCACATTCCGTGGACATTTTACAAAGACATGTGCATTGAAACATTGGCAATAATAGGTAACAAATACACGTATAAAACCACTCCTTCACATACACATTTATACTTGCACCCATATACTATACTTTTTCAATTTCTCTTGATGAAAAGGCATAATTGCATTGCTATGGAATTATGTTAAAGACTGTGACGGTATTGCCTCCCCTGCTTTGCAGGAGAGGTCCAACAGTGGCTAAAACTCAAGAGTATATAATATTGGCTTCAAAGGTATCTACCTTTGCACAAGATTACTCTTGGCAGAGATGTAGATAGAAGGGTGATGACACTTCTATTACAAAGGGAGTCTTCACAAGATATTCAGAATAAGCGAGAACAATACTCTTTGGCTGAGTATGTTAAACACGAGTCAGATGTGAAATAAAAAATAGTTTTCTCCATGATATAAAGGTAGCCTTTTGCCTAACGCAAACAATTTGGTTAAATAAAGATAAAACAAATGTAATGAAAGATTGTCATGTTTTATTAATTATTTCTAGTTAATCTGCAAAACTGTATAAATGTAAAAGGTTCTTGTTACATTTCATTTGTTTATATATTTTTAAAATCAATTAGAGAACGTTCCTCTTGATGAAGATATCAGAGTAGTGAATACATACCTGCTCTACAACTTCCTAATGGAATAAACAATATACAACAGTCTAGCAATTTATCTAACAGTGTTGACACATAAATATATACACCATAATGTAATCATCATCTTGTTTCCGTTGCCTGTGGAACATGGGGGCTAACTCTGATATTGGATCTTTGTGAGGTAACTCGCATCAAGCAGTGCTGGTTTATGTTGTAGTTTATTTGACATGATGAGGTTGACGACCTCATACACATCGTTACATAAATAAGTATATTCATTCATGTTAAAATAAATATATAAAGTAAACAATATGTACATCTAATACTCACCCCTTGGTCTATGACTGGGTATGGATGACCCTTTTGCACAGGATGACAGATAGTGGTTACTACAGCTGGTAAGGTGCAGACTTCTAAGTTGGAGTTACTAACAATGAATAAAGCAACTAAATCCGAACTTTATTTCTAGAGGAAGATTGTTGGGAACAGTGACTATGCATATACTTTCAGAAAATTAACACTTTTTATTTTTAGTATCAATTACTTCCTACCCTTGAATCTTTCCTATCTCATATCCTGGCGTCTATGTGATGATGATGAAATAAAGTCCCGAGTCTTTCACATATGAGTCTTCACTGCTAAAAATGTTACCCACGCGAAATTTACTTTCACGCTTAGTGTATTTTTAAAAGAATCATCACTACAATGGTGTTAATTTGTATAATTCACCTACGCATCTTATCTCATTTGGGAAGAGCTGCTATTGAAAATAGGTGGATTTGCTAATTATTTGTATCGCCGGAAATTATAGCGTTATATGACCTCCCCTAATTTGACAATATTTGTTTATCTCCTCTGTCAAACATGGGCCGAAATAACAGGTAATCCTAAGGTTGTATCAGACAAATTAACTCGTACTAATCACTAACACCAATGCCCTGTCTCTGTTTATTAAGGCAAACAAAGGTTTGGACAGGTGGGAGAGCTTTGCTTTCTGCCTGTATCACCGGAAATGCTTGCTTCACATATTTCGGTGGGTATTTTCAGAAGCAAGGGTCAGCAAATGTTATCTGGTCACTCCAGACAGATTAAACAAACAAGTTGTTTTGCAAGCGGCAATCCATTCCATGCTTTAAGATAAAGCGGCGAGATAGTTTTAAATCGCCTAATCCAAGGTAATCCCTCACTGAGTGCTGACTTTCCACAAACAGAAGATAAACATGACAGTAGTTGTTAAGCTCTGAAATCTAGTGTTATCTACGGGAAGTGTACATCTGAAGAAAAAAATAATATTAATAAAAACGTATGGAGAAGAAGGTAGCCAAAGGATGATCAGACAACGTGGATGAATGAATGGGACGTGTTGCCACAGCCAATGCCATGAAAACGGACATCGTGACCGCAAAATACCAAACCTGAATATGATTTTGGATAATGAAAAAAACAATGAATGAAAACGGGAAACTAAAACAGATTACAACGGCAATGACAAACTACAGATTACACGTACTAGAAATAAGTGAGAGCAGATGGACTGGAGCAGAAAGAGTAAACATATCAATAGGGGAAACAATGCCGAAGAAAGGCATAGAAAGATCATTATTGGGATGGAAATCAATCAACAACAGTTTGATAGAGCAAGCTTGAAAGGGAGATTCACCAGCATCACTATTCATTATTATGCATCAACAAATAACAGTTACAAAGAGGTCAAGGATGAAATGGACAACTAGAACCTAACAGCAAGCATGATGAAGCTTTGTACAGGACAAGTCATGAAAAGTACTGCTAGCTACGCCCGCCTAAACAGTATGATATGCTGCGGCTCATTATGTTCCAGTAACTTTTTTGATTATGCATCTTATTTGTTCATGTGATACCCGATCTGCTAACGTTTGTCCCAGAATATTTCTGTAATATTGTATGTCTAATTTCTGCGTTACTTTCTCTTAATTTGTTGTCAAATTCCAAGTTGTGAAACACATAGGTGAGTATAAGTAATCTTATGTTCGTATACGTAAATACTGTGTGGTCAAGTTGAAACAAGTAAATAAAGACATTCTTATTAACATGTGTGATTCCCATCATTGAATAAAATCCCGGGCCTGGTACTAATTTCTGTTGCAGAATTGTGAAATGTATCGATGGTGAGGAGTTGGTGTATTACGACATGCGTTAATAGATTTACGTTACACAATTGTGAAATGTATCGATGGTGAGGAGTTGGTGTATTACAGTGTCATTTAAGAGATTTTTGAGGGAGCCGCGCTAGCGTAGTGGTTACAACACCGCTCTGGCGACCGGGTGATACAGAATCAAACCCGGGCGACGGCATTTGAGGATTTTTCGTCGACCGGGATTTGGACTGGATTAACTCGAGACCTGGCGAGGACATTTGAAGGAGTGTCGTCGACCAGGGACTGGCGGCTCCTGAGCCGACCCAGCTGCAATGGGTACCTCCGAAATCGGCGAGTTTTTGCCTGAATGGCGAGGGACACCTGTCTCTGTACAAGAAATAAAGGGATACTCACGTAAAATCAATGTCAGGTTAGACATAAATAATAACCTGAGATTTCGCCTCGAGTATTAGCGGGCGTACGAAAAAAAAAAAAAAAAGAAAAGAGATTTCTGAAGAATTTCTCCCCGAATTTCCGACCTGGTGATTATCTTCATATACGGAATATGTTGTACGTGGATCAATAAGTTATAATATGTTTGAGTCAGGCCTAGTCACCAGAATGAACATTTATTTCAACGAACAAGTATATGAAGATCCTAGACCAGTTTACCTGGAATGTTTTGTCCTGTAGTTTGTCCACTATGTTGATGAGAAATTCCTTTCAGCGATAATGACACTTTGTGACGTACAGAGTTATCTTGTATGAATTATTGTTTTAAAGAGGTTACACAGATTATATGTTTCAGCTAGACCAGCATGACCGTCAAGTTCATTATTTGTACTTTTTTGAGGAAATAAAAGTATATAAAACGTCCACAAAAATATATGTTATATTTGTGTTTATCTCAGATAAAGCAACGTTTACTGTGTAATTAAAGTAATTCTAGTTAGTCTGGAAATAATAATTTCGAAATGAAAATCTTTTAGTAAATGTTAATGAAGCAGGCATGGAGATCTTTATGTGCACTTACCTTGTGTATTAGTTATGTTTGTGAGTACGTTGATTAACTTCATCATCATCTTGTGCACAATCCAGAGCTTAGACTACATGAAATTATAAATGACTAAAGGTGGCACACAAACAACAGATGACACTCATTGACAGTAGTCATATACGAAATAAATACAGTTAAAAGTGTCTTTACTTTCTTCACTGATGTGTTATTGGGGTTAGCTTTTTTTTCAATCCTTCTTCTTTCTTCCTCGTTCGTCCTGAAAAGGACGTTGGTTACGTTGTGTCGCCGTTTACAGCGAAGCTGCGATATTTGCGTCTTTCGGCCTGACACATCCGTTTTCAGCATAACATTTTGCCTTCTCTATTCGATCCCCACTCTCTCGGCCAGACTGCAGTAATGCAGCCTGTGTTCAGGACCACCACTTCAAGTTAGAGTAGAGTCTTGGTCAGCTCTGGTTCGCTGACCCTGACGCAATCAGTCAAGCTGACTGCATTCATCTCGTTGTCGCGTCTTCGGTCCCTTTTATATATCGGTATATTAATCGGTCACTAAAAGACCAATATAAGTATTATTAAAGAAGAGAACCAGTGGCTACAGATAAACGAAATGATGTTTCTGTTAGGAAGACATGGACTTCATTTTTTATTTCGTAACTCACAGGAGGATTCTCCGAGTCAACTTTTTAACTCATTGCTTCAAAGATGGTGTGCAGTTCTAACAGATAATCTGATTATCGACTTGCGTGATCAAGACTGTGGCTAACACTATAAACCTGGTACATCATTTATTGATGGGGAAGTGGTTAATGCACTCAGATTATCTTTTTCGTTTACTTACAGCCCTGTGACGAAATCAGTTAATGAGTTGTGGTCTTTTACATCATTTTCGTTCCCTCCTGCATTACCGATTTATTTCTTCATTTTCCCCACTCATCGTCGTATTATTTGGCATATTTTATGCACCTACAATCTTGCCTAGTCACTTCCATATTTGTTTACGTTTCAACATGTGAATCGTAGTATTACTAGGCAGATCAGCTGATAATACTTTTATCAAAGTCGTCTAGCTACCTTCGATAGAGATGGTCTTTGTTGACACAATGTGCTCTCGTACGATCAACGAAAAGCAAGCCAGCTTGGCTGTCTAAGAAATCCATCTGGGAGATGTACGCAAACACAGGTGATAATATGTAACCATAGCACCGATGAAATTACAAAAGAGCTGACTGGGACAGTTTTGCAGTGCTGACAGACAGTCTTTGGGAGTCCATCAACACACGAAACAACAGCATAAAAAATAAGGTTGAAAGCTTTAATAGAACAATATTTCAAGCAGCTATTGAGACTATTCCGAGAGGGGCAAGAAAGAACTACAAACCATACTGGAATGAAGAACTGCAAAACTCTGAAGATGAGGTAAAGAAACCAGAGACACGGCAGAAACAGGAATAACATCTTGCTCAAAGCAACCACTGCAAAGTACAAAATAACATTAAACCAAACAACAAGAGACTGCTGGAAGCAAATAACAGAAAATCGCTACCTAGATAAAGAAGGGAACAAAATGTGGAAACTAGTTAGAGCTTTGAACAACGAAAAACCTTACAAAAATCACATCACAATCAAACAAGGTGAAAATATGCTCTCGGGGGAAAAAAGCTGCAAATGCACTCATGGAACACAATGTTAGTGCAAACCACATTGATGTCCCTACAGACAGAAGAAAGGTCATCATTGATGAACAAAGGAATCATGACAACAAAAATGTTGCACCAGAAGTACACATGATGGCAAAGTTAACAACGTTAGAAATAGAAGAGGCAATGAGGGCGCTAAAGAAAAAGAAGTGACCTGGAAAAGATGGGATAACCAATGAAATGCTAACACGCCTAGGAACAAAGGCACAAACAAGCTTCTATCGATCCTAAACTGCAGCTGGACAAGAGGAATAGTACCACAGGCATGGAAAGACGCCATACTGATTCCAATACCTAAGAAAGACAAAGTTCGGACAGAACCAAATGGCTACAGACCTATCATTATATTAAGCTGTGTTGGAAAATTGATGGAGCGCATAATAAATACCCGACTTGTGTGGAATCTAGAGGAAACATTTCTCCTAGCACCATAGATAGCAGGATTCAGAAAACACAGATCCACTGAAGATCAGATCACTTAAATAACTCAGAAAATTGAGGACGCTTTCCAAGAAAAAAAGCACACACTGGTGGTTTGGGTGGACTTAGGAAAAGCATTTGACAAAGTGTGGAAAGATGGACTGAAAAACAAGCTGCAAAGAAGTGAAGTGTGTGGGAGAATGTTCAAATGGATAATCCACTATGTTGAGAATAGGTGGAGTCCTGTCACCCACGTTGTTCCTCGCATATATTAATGACATATCAGAGAATATTCCAAGAAGAACCCACAATGCCTCCTTTGCAGACGACTTAGCCCTGTGGATCTCAGAGAAATATATCGCTACTGTAAGCATTCGGATGCAGCAAGCTCTAACATCATTGGAGGAGTGGGCCAAGGCATGGCTAGTAAAGATAAATGAAGGGAAAACATCATACACAGTATTTTCTCTCTCAAACAAACCACAGATCTCCAAATTGGTGCTAAATGGGACAAATCTGCATCTGGATGAAAACCCAAACTACCTAGGCATGACCTTTGATCGCCCCTTGACTTAAAAAAACCCAGATTGAAAAAACAGGACAAGAGCAAGGCAGAGAATGGCAATCCATAAAAAACTTGCTAGCGCGGATTGGGGAGCAGACGAGAGAGTACTAAAGAAACTATATACTGGGCGAGTGAGACCAATCTTAGAATGTGGCATTGCAGCATGGTCAACGGCAGCTAAGTCGAACTTTGACAAAATAAACAGAACCCAAAACCAGGCATTGAGAATCATAACAGGGGGCATGAAGTCAACACCCATTGAAGAGTTGGAAAAGATTACTTACCTCCAGCCTGCGGAGAATAGAAGATATAGCAGAGCCCAGCAACAAGCCGAGAAATTCAGGAGGCTGATAGACCACCCAATGTACCAGAGAATAAATGGACTTGGAAGGGGAAGACTGAAGCGAAGCAACTTTGTAGAGACAGTCAAAACAAAGACGAGAGCAGACCCCCATAAACGTAATAACAACAGCTACGCCAATATGTACTGCTCACAAGCTACCAATTTGGAAACAACAGTGCTTCCCTGAAATGATAGAAAACGTTCCTGGTATTGAGAGAAAGAACAGCCAAAATGAAACAGAAAGGAGAGTCCTTACCACAAAATATATAGAGAAACATTACACAAGCAACACCTAGATCCATGCATACGCAGACGGATCAGCAACTAATGCAACAAAAGATGGGGGTGGAGGAGTCTTCTTGAGCTTAAGCAATGGTACACAAAAAATATAGCAGTCACAACAATGACATATTCAAGTAACTTCAGAGCAGAGGCAGAGGTCTTAAAAACTGAATTAGAAATTCTAATGATAGAAAAAATCTCAGAGAGACCAGTAGCTATCTTTTGAGATGCGCTGTCAGTAATTACCATGCTGAAATGTCAAAGTAAAGCTGAACTGGATGACCTAAGAGTAACACTTAACAGACTATGTCAGCAATACAAAAGAGTCATGATACAGTGGATCCCGTCTCACTGCAACATCCCTGGAAATGAAGAGGATGACAGATTGGCAAAGGAAGAGGAAAAGCTTCCTCAACTTGACACAAATATAACTTATGAGGAGGCCAAGAGTTTTATCAAGCGCAGGTACAGGCACAAGTGGGAAGAAGAGCATCCAGGCCACCCAAAAAAGGATCCGTATTAACAGCTCTGCAGAAGTGAACAAGAGGTAATCTTCAGACTTTGCACAGGTCATAACAGATTGAAATACCATCTATTCAACAAATTAAAGATATGAACTACTTCAGCTGTGGCACTGAAAAAATGAACATCTGCTTCAAAAGGTGCCCAACATATGAGGAACAGAGAAAACATATATGGCCATCACCAGTACCATTCTTGGAGAAAATCTACGGAGTTATCAACAGCCTCAGGCTGACTACTGCTTTCTTTAAACTTATTCAAGTTGACATCTGAGGGTGAACGAAGAAGAAGAAGATATGTAATCACTTCCACTGAACCATCTCTGTAGAAATATTACGGATAACCTGTCAGTGGAGACAATATGGGCTGAAGGTACTAGCCAAGAAATAAGTTCATCAATGTGTTTGTGAGTTTGTACAAATGCAATCGGAAGTATTGCTACTATATTTGAAAGAGGTCACGAGTTTAAAATATGAAATTGATATTTTAAAGCACGCGGCGAATAGTAATGATTTAACACCCAGACCAACATAGTTCTAAAGAGTCAGGATTGGTTTAATTTGAGAGCCGGAATAAACTTTGGTTCCCATTGGAAAGTATGTCGGAAATACCATCTGTGACTTGGACTGAGAAATGGAAATATAATCTAGCGAGATCGGAAATACAAATCAGACTATATTTTTAGCAAACATCAAGTAACAACTCCCATTAGCCGGAGAGAAGGTTCGCACACAGAATTCCTGAATTAAAAATGACAGATCTAAGTATTTACGCGTCTTTATAATTTAAAAGAGAACCCGCAATTATACATACCAAGACTTGAAACTGAAAGAATCAGAGCACCCATCATAAGAGGAATACTAAAATTTATCCGAGCAAATGTTCGAAGCATCGAATCAAAATTGTTGTGTCCATTCATCTGTGCCAGGAGATTGTGTTCCCATGAAATTTGGGCAGAGTGTAAACATTTACTTTGCCATGTGCATTTTGACGTGTCTGTACTTGCTAAGAGGTTATACAATGCATTGGAGGCTGGCAACCTCAGTATATGAAAATGGTATGTTCATAAACCTCTAAATCAAGCACTGGTGTTTGCTTTACGCTTGTTTGCCTAGGAAAGCAAAAGCAGAAGTGACCCCAGATTCCGAATGGAGCAGTGAGGATTGATGATTACATGACATGTGCATAATGTGTTTTGCATCATTTTGTGAGATATATGTAACTCATTAATTGTAATTCAGGCACCAGCCATTACACTTGCGCTGTCCAGACACATTTTTCCCATTAAAGTAACCACCAGAATAACGGTGATTTATAAACGTGTTCCCTGAATGTGTATAACTAAATAAATATGGATGAAAGTGACTTTAGAGGGTTTGAAAATTGTCTTCACTGAGACTTAATTGGGCACTTGTAGTGGTTTTTGATGTTATTGCGTGGTTGTTATGTTACCTAGTGTACTGGATGAGGTCAGCTGTGAAGGATCCTGGAGATAACAGTTCTGTGAGTTACAGAAGGCCTTTCTGCTACCACTTACGACCTCAAACAGACTTGTTCTACTATTATGTATGTTAGCTACGTTTAATGTCTAGGGTAATGAACTATGATGTGTAGGTAATTAAATACACAGACACACACATGTAAATACTAAGTCTAATAATAATAATAAGCTCTATGATCAAATCAACTAACACTGGTTTTAGAATTTAAATTTGAAAATCTTTTAAATTTATTTAGTCCTGAACCAAATGTTCTTCTGGTCAGGACGTATGAAACAATAGTTATTTCTCAATAAAAGTGCATATATATATATTGAATAATCAAAATGAAAATGGTGTACATAGGTATATTGTTACATTGGTTAATATTAACACTAACTACAGTGTCTTTGGAAAACTAGCACTGGATGTCTAGTCGGGGTGGTGTCATCATGCCCAATCTCTGTATTATAATGTTCATTGTCTTTGACATGTGGATCTGAAGTACAGTTTTATGCACCAGGATTTTATTTATTTATTTTATTGTGGAAATAAGTGATGAATCCACAGCAGACCAGGTTTTCAACTTAACTGGCCTGTGACGATGCAGTAAAGAATTCAAGTGGCCCACTCCTCAACTTAGCTGGAGTAAAATGGTAGGCTTCTTAGGCATCCACTCTTGGACCTCTACAAAGCATCTGGCACAAGCGTAGTGCCAGACCAGAAACTCTAAAACCAAAATTTGTGCCATGTGTCAACACACTACCTACTGCACCATTTTTATACACAACAAAGCAAAGAAAATTTACAAAGATCGGGTCAGATCTCTCTGACCGACTTAGCACATCTCACCCAGGCGGTATCAAATAGTACCAGTTTCCCATGACTGCATTGCATCCGAAATATATTCAACAGTCTCCTCTTCCATCCAATAAGGTGGGTGATATGTTCCCACTGATCTCCAATATAGATCCGTCTTCTATAGTCTTAGATATGTTTTCCTATATTATTTGTTTGTCTCTAGGCCCTGGACTGTCGCTGGGGACCTAGAATAAGCACTCACTTGTCGTAATCATTTTTCATGACATGGCAGTATCAATCACTCAAAATATTAAACACAAAAAGGTAAATGCTTTTTCCCTTACCACAATTCAAAATTGAAATCACAGTTACGTTGTACTAGCAAAACTCAGCTGAGCTGCTGCCTAGATTATGGCGTCCCACTGATAATATATAAAATTTCTGGAAATCACTCTTCTAGCATTAACGAACTGTGTATATGGACAGTCTTTTAAAAATGGCACTAGCGGGCGTCTTTATTTCTATAATATGAAAGCTTCTGTCCAATCAGCGGACTTCCCCTCTACCTTTCAAATATTCAAACTAAAAGTCCAATTTCAGTCTAGTGTGTAATATTTTTCTGTCGATCTGTCCGTCCCAACTTGGTTTTTCCCAAAATTACACTTGTTTTTTGGACTAACTACAAGAAAAAACTACACAAATTTTGTCTCCCCCTACTTCTAAGATTCTGGGCTAAGTTATTTTTAGCTACTATCCTCCTATCCTGCCCCTAGTCCACCTGTAATGTTTTTCTGCATTTTTAGTCTCAAGTACGTCAAAATGTAACTTTAGTGAAAATACGCACAAAAAACTGTTGGCTAGTATGTATTGAACAATACAGTCTTTCGTCAATATCTTCCGTGTTATCTGTCCGTCTGTGTAATTAAAAGTATATTATTTCTCAGATTAAGATGGGCTATCAAACTAGCTATTTTTTATTCTCCTAAACTGATTATTAATAAAAAAAACCTGCTTTTTTCAAGGTTAGTTTTGAAATTTGGTTTTAAACCTTCGTCCACGGCGTTGTGCCGCTATATTCAAACAAAACGACTAATTACCGTAGAACGTCCAAGATACGCCTGTTTCTAACAAGAGCTAAGGTCGTTTTTCTTCCAATTCCTTACATTGTGTCAACTAGTGGCGTAATTTTTTCTTTAAAACTACAAATTGCGTCTTTTAGACTTTTAGATTCAAACACGTGTTCAGACCGTCACATTTTTTCCCTTTTATCTCCGTTATCACCCCGTTTAAAAGGATAAACCGTTAGTCTGCATGTTCTAACTAGTTAGTTTTTAATGGCGCTAGAAAACGCTGGCGTGAGCGAGAATGTATCCGCGTATCTTACCAATATTTTTATCCCTACATGTTATTTTACCTGTTATCTTTATAATTGGAGGAATTTTAACTTTGCATCACTGTCGTAAATTTATTTTGAGAGAAAGAGTCTTAGAAATAGTAGTCCAGTTTAGAGTGTAGAATGATGATGAAAGGCTCAGTGATAGGAAAAGGTTAGCGAGTAAATACGATGCTCCACAGAGTGCTGGAGGAGAGTAAAGCCAGACTTATTTACGACAAATCGTTTCTCTCAATCTTCTCTTCCACTCTCCTGGTCAAACAATTATTTGCCAGTTTTCCAGACACACATCTGCGCTCACACCGATTTGGTGCTTCAGACACACAGACGACGTGGATACAACTATCTTAAACAAATATGAGGGATTTGGGCCTTGGTAGTTCAACACAGTACTATGTAGGTTTATGCTGTTTATTAGCATTAAACTCAACCACAACATCCAACAGGTTACATAAAAATTATCATAGGTACAGAAAATACAATTAACAAGGTGAGGAGGGGGGTAAAGAAGATTGGTATCGACTAAGCCCTTCCCGCTTATTAGACAAAGGTAAACCCAGTCCCAAGATAGATAGTTATCAGGAACATAGGTAATGTAACCTAACAATGAAGTTAATTACTCTGAAAGAGGTGTTACAATATTAGATATGGTGGTAGACCAAAAATACTGTTATCCCAATTGTGTCTTCCCTTTACTAAGCAAAGAAAAAAAGGGGGGGGGATGAAACAGAGTTAACAAATTATCCCACTTAATGGAACAATGCCGGGTATACAGAAAAACGTATTACCCGGTAGGCAAGTTAACAAATGGTTTTTTTTTCAAAAAATAAATCTCCTGTCATTCATACACGCTGTGAGGATCCACACTCATATACACACACACTTACCGATTTCAGCATCAGACAATCCATAGCATGATATACACAGTAATTAAACTTTTTACGTGTGAAAACTGTCTAGTCCTTCTATGTCCCGCCCCAGATAATGCGAGGTTTCATTGAGAGCAAATATTCCCGCTTATCGCCGGACTTGAAGTTCTAAGAGTTCTTGTGTTTTATTATAAAGAAACGAGTCTATGGGATGGCACTGACGCAGTTCGACATAGGGGTGAAAAATGAGGTGATGGTATAATCCTTCAGTGCGTGATGATAGCCACTGACCGGTAAAGTTTTTAATCCAGTGAGGAAAAACTAGGCTCGGTCACAGTCAGGTAAATCGGTATTCTCTCACATTTAGAGCCGTACATAAATTATTGCTACCGGCACTGTTCATCTTCCAGTTTATCTCACAGATTAAAATTTAAATTTGATGATAATATTTTAAATGTTCCTGGGTAGGCTTTCTTTCATGTAATTATGACAGTTAGGCCGCACCGGACCGCCACAAGATTAAATTTAAAAAAAAATGTCTCATCAGACTGTCTGGAAGTTTAAGAACCGAGTATGGAAACTCTCCGTATGATTTATTAAGAATGCTGGGATCGCAAAGGTGATCATTCTAGAGAAAAAGATATAAAACCCATGACAATCATAATCATACTTCAAAAATCAAATAATATTCTTAACGCGCGATAAATTTACCGTTAAGGCTATATTATATATACACTCGCGTATTTAATTATGTATTTAAGAAAACCCGTCACAAGTCTAATGGTTAAAATACACATCTAGATATATATATATATATAGGACTGAACTAAATTTATTAATTATAAATTCCTTCGCGACTTTAAAGTTACTTTAACATTTAAACATCTATTATTTTTGGAAATGTTATAATAGATATATCATTAAATTTACCACTGGAACTTATGGGATGAGTTTAATTAAATAGATTTAATAAACACAAAATCCAGTGAAATAAAATGAAAGCAGTAGACCACTGATCACTTTAACAAATATATTATACCGTGCACAGAAAAAGAAACACTCCAATTTGTAGCCACCAATTTCAGATGGGAATCTAGCAACTTTCTACTAATAGCTAGTGAATCTTAAAAATCTCTGGCACTGAATGATAGCCTGGCTTTCTAGTGGTCTGTATATATTTAAAATGGAATTAAAGATGAGGGGGGCATGAGAAAGTTGACATTTTTTTTTATCTCAGGAGACTTTCGGGGATCTGACCGACAGACTAAAGAGAGATGCCGTCCCCTGGTTTCCCCTTTCCCCGTTCGTTGCATCCGACATCTTCCCCCGTTCGCTCCGTCTGCGGTCGGTTTAGCGCTTAACATGGAGGTGCGGAAAATGCCGGCAAGAAACTTCCCCGTTCGTTTCAGGGACCACTACTGCTTTGATCCTGTTACGCTCTCTCTGTTTGAAGTAGGCAACGCCCCCACTGCCCAAGTTAATGAAAATAACTTCATATCATTGCTCAGGCGATGTCCGTGGGCGTGATTTAATCTTTCCTTAAATCAATGCGATGACCAGAATGAACGGTAGATAAACTGTCTACATATTAATCAGCCAACGTGTTGGCCATCTGCGTGGAACAGTTTCATAGCAATGAGTCCAGGTGAAAATAAATTCCCGTTTGATGAAGAGTTACCAAAATATTCGGGGGCTCTCGTGCTATACGAAGGGGTCGCTACAAAGGGTCGTGCTACAACGATTCAGGGCCAGCTGAGTTCGTCTGTGACAATCGTCCCCTCTTTTGAGACATGAAAACATATTTTCATGTTTAATTTCTGACAATGAAGCTGCTCTGATCGGTAGCTTTTGGGTGATTGGTATCTTCAACTTCTTCCTCTTCGTCCGTAGTCCAGTTTCTACTCAGGAAATCCGCCCCGACATTCTGTCTTCCCGGAATGTATTCCACTTTGAAAGAATAAACGCTTAAAAAGAAGGGCCCACCGCATAATCCTTGCGTTAAATTCTTTATTGGCACCAAGAAAGGCTAACGGAGCGTGGTCTGTTTGCACCGTAAAAGATGTACCATAGAGAAACTCATGATGCCGTCTGATACCGTCAATCAGAGCGAGGCATTCTCTTTCGACTACGCTGTAGTTCCGTTCAGCTTTATTTAATTTCCGACTGCCATAGGCAACTGGAAATAGCATGTTTGGGTCCCTGTCATCGGCTTGAAGCAGTGTTGACCCGATGCCCTGACCTGACGTGTCGACCCGTAATACAAAAGGTTTCTTGAGGTCAGGCAACCTCAAAATGGGGTATGCAGACAACTGTCCTTTCAACGTGCTGTACGCGTGTTCGCACTTTTGATCCCAAATGACCTTATCAGGACAACCTTTCTTTGTGAGGTCAGTCAGAGGTGCCGTTAGTCCGTTGAAGTTCTGGATGTACTTCTGATAGTATGCACATAGTGATATGAAGGAACGTACGTCTTTCTTCGTTCGGGGTCTTTTTGCTACCACTATTTTCTCCACGTTCTTCTGAACAGGCCAACAACAGCCGTGGGAAATAGTATGCCCCAGGAAGTCTAACTGTTCAAACCCGATGAGACATTTGCTAGGTCTGGCTGTGAGACCGGTTTCCTGTAGTCTCCTGAGGAGCATAGCAACCGTAGCAATATGTTCTTCGTAGTTTTCCGATGCAATTAATATGTCATCCATAAAATTATGGATATGGGGACTTTGCAAAGGTTCTAGAAGCTTCCTCATCATCCTGGTGAACACTCCTGGTGCGTTATGCAAACCGAATGGCATCACATTAAATGTGTAATGTCCTTCACTAGTGCTGAAAGCTAACAAGGGTTTAATTTCCTCCTTGACTGGTATTTGATAGTAACCTTTACTGAGGTCAATCTTGGAGAAAATCTTTGCCTTGCTAAGCTTGGTGAACAACTCAGAAACAGTTTGGAGAGGTTCGGGCTGGAATTCCGTAGCAGCGTTTAGCAGCCGGTAATCTATACACAGCCGAACTTCCTTATTGGGCTTCTGCAACAGCACTTCACTGGAACTGTAAGGAGATGTAGACTCACTGATAATTCCTGCCTGACGCATCTTGTCTATTTCTCCGCGAAGTGCATCAGCTTTAGCGTAAGGGATGGGGTAAACTCTGGTTCGAACAGGGGTCTCGTTTGTTAATTTCATATCAAATTCGATGAGATTTGTTCGACCAGGTACATCCGTTAAGACTGAACTGTACTGTTTTAGTAGCGCCCTGGTTTCTGTTTGTTGTTCTAGTGAGAGATTGTCGCCGAACTTGACATCTTTAAAGGATTCTGTGGGTTGCAATGGATACTACATGCAACCATCATTATCTTCCTCGTCTTCCGTTGCTATGGCGACAGCCAGGAGATGCTTGGAGGATGGCACCGGTCTCTCCAGATATTTCTTAAGTAGATTTACGTGGAAGACCTTCTCCTTTCCTTTGATGGAGATCTAGTAATTTGTACGTGAGATCTTTTTAAGGACGGTAAACGGCCCTTGCCATCCGATGCGAAGTTTATTGCTTCCGGTTGGAAGTAGCAACAAAACTTTCTCCCCTGGTTGTAGTTCTCTCTCTTTTGCAGCTTTGTTGTATCTTTTAGCATGTTTAGCGCGGGCTTTCTTAAGGTTGGTAGTAGCTAGATCCCAACCTAGCTTTAGCCTTTCCTTGAGTTCAGATACATACTTGCTTGCAGAGACGACTGTCTCGTCAGCCTTTTGGTCTGTCAGGCACCGAAGCAAGGCTTCTAGTGGCCCCTTAATAGGTCTGCCAAATAAAAGTGTAGCTGGCGCGAATCCCGTAGACGCTTGAGGAACCTCTCGGTAGGCGAATAAGGCAGCCGATGTATATAGGTCCCAGTCTACCGGTTTCTCCTGACCCAGCTTACGTAACATGGTGGTGAGGGTGCCGTTAAAACGTTCCACGAGCCCATTTCCGGCCGGATGGTAGGGACTGGTGTGGATATGTTTGACCCTCAAGATCTTAAAGATCTCCTCCATTAACAGGCTACGGAATTGGGATCCATTGTCCGTCAAAACTTGTTGAGGGAATCCCAACCGTGTAAAGATTTGCACGAGGGCTTCTGCGACATGCTTGGAATTTATGCATGGTAGCGGTACAGCTTCGGCCCACATTGTGCAAGTGTCGACTAATGTCAGGATGAACCTGTTCCTTCTTTTGGTCCTTTCCAGGGGTCCGATGATGTCGACAGCAACCCGTTCAAATGGAGTACCCACTATTGGCATTTGCCCCATAGGTACTGGGGGTGTCAAGTGCTTTGTGCTACACGTTGGCACTGGGCGCAGGATTTCACATACCTGGTAATGTCAGAGTTCATTCCTGGCCACCAATAGTCGTTTTTTATTCGCTGAATAGTGGCGTTTTGTCCCATATGTCCGCTAAAAGGAAGAGAGTGCCCCATTTCTAAGATCTGGCTTCTGTACTGCGTCGGTACTAGGAGCTGGTTATTCCCCGTGTCCGGGTTGCCCGTTCTACGATACAATACGCCATCCTTAGAAAAGATGTCTCCGTTATGTCTGGGGTCCTTAGCCATGGGCAGTCTTTTAAAGCAGGGCTCCAGAGTAGGGTCCTTTTATTGCGCCTCCTTCAGTTCATTCGGCAACAAATTTGGCGCAGGCTCCCTCTCTTTCTTGGCTTGCCCTCTTGTGGTTACCGCTGCCACAATCGGCTCCTTTGGTCTCCCAATAAACACATATCTACATCCAAGGATAACTGGGTAGATCAGATCATCCATTATGGCCGATTTAATAACTCCTCTGACAAAGTCAGAGTGTATTTCTACCAGTGCGATAGGAAGCGTCCTGGGTGCATCACTCCTGAAAACTCCACTAAGTTTGACGGTTTCCTCTGTCTCCTGACCGGGTTTGACTAGGTGCCTAGCGACGATACAACTGAAGCTTAGTCCGGTGTCAAAGAGACAAGTAGTTGAGGTACCATTCAAAATTACAGTTCCTCGAGTTGAGTGTCGGTCCCCCTCAGGTTGAGAATCACTGACATTGACTCTACCTTTCGAGGCTGTATGCAAACATCCAACGCGGTTAGGCCCGGTCTGCTTGCCCTGATCAGACGTTCCTGGTGTAGGGGTCTTTCCTTTTCCTTGACCTTGGTGGCCGCGCTGCCACGTAGGCTTGGTGGGTTGATCAGAATTGTTGTTGAGGGGGTATCGGGTTTTGTAGAATTTCGATTTTTCCTGGGGAGGTCTCTGGGTATTATTTTCTCGTTGGATATAATTCTGAGAGGAATTAGAAGAATAGGATGACTGCTCTAGATTTTGTTTTCGAGATGGCTCATCTGTGGGTTTACGTTTAGTGCTGGGAAGTTCGGCCATTGCATTGGTATATCGTTCGGCCTTATTGAGGATGTCCTCAAGTCTGACTGCGCCCTGTTCCGCCAAAAATCTACGGGTTTCGTTTGACAAAGTTGACTTTATCTGCTCCACAAGAACAAGTTCAACGAGTCCCTCATATGTAAGAGGTAGGTCCGATAATTCGATGTACTTTATCAAATAGCCCGTGAGACGTGAAGAGAACTGTGAAAATGTTTCCGTGCTCTCTTTTCGGCTGTTCCTGAACATTTGCAGGAATTTTCGGGCAGTCATCTCAAACCGTTCTAGCAAGGCCTTTTTCAGCATGTCGTAATCATGTTGGTTCGATCCCAGCTTTGTGTATACGTCATAAGCATTAGCTTTTAGTGACGTTGAGAGCTTAAGTGCCCAGCGTCAACTCTCTAACCCATACAGATTCGCGAGCCTTTCGAATTTTTCTAGGTAGCTGTCAATTTTTTCATTAGGGCTAGGAAAAGATTCTAAAGCAAAAGACATCGCCGTTAATTGGGCAGACTGAGTGCTGGAGAGATCCATTGAGTGGGGCGAAGACGGCTCTCCGTTATTCGAAGTAGAGGTGCCCCGACTCTCTAAAGCCTTAAGCGCCAGTTCATGCTGTCTTTCCCTGTCTCTCTCCTCACGTTTTCTCTCCTTCTCTCTTTCCCTGCGGGCTTCCATTTCTGCCTCAATTTTCTTGTTCTCTGCCTCAATTTTCTTTTGCTCCAATAGGCGTTCTTCTGTTCTTTGTTTCTCTTCCTTCCTCTCTGCTTCTGCTCTTTGTTGCTCCGCGTCATATATTTCCAGTTCCTGGTTGATAAACAGGTTCGCAGCTTCTGCGTCTAATCCTGCCTCTTTCGCTTCCAGCCTCAGGATGGATATCATCTTTATCCTCTCTGCCATTGCCAACGAATAAGATGTAGTATGACTAGAGAATAGTAACAAAGAACAAGAAAGGAAAAACTCAAAGCCGCTACGAGAAAAACCGAAAGTAAAAAACAATTTACTTAATGACCTCGTGTGTTAACTTATCGCCGCTATTATTGTCACTTAAGACTTTTAACGCAAGCAACTATGCCAATTAATTGGTAAGTTACACTAGAAAAAAATCTACTATTACTAACAGTAGAGAAAGATTTATATTAAAACAATTTAAAAGGGAAAAAAATATAAAAAAATTTTCCCCCAAAAATTTTAATTCTCTAACAACAAACTCCGTCCCTGAAGTCAATTATGAGATGAGACGTAGTTAACTTAATTTTAAAAAATCAGAACAATCCGTCTTTACCTTAGCTCAACTCAAACGCTTCAAAAACCTTTAGTGACTGTAAAACCAGTCACGCGATCCCAGCAAATCTTATAAAGAAAAAAATTTAATTTACTCCGCCAGATGATGATTTAGCTACCCGAATTTATGATTATCCGTACTTTCTACTGCTGTGGAAAGAAAACAACCTGTAAGTATGCTGTGTGGACGACCCAAATACTAAAAGGCGTTGTCTAGGGGTGTAATTAATTATTTATTTATTTCCCTAAATCACAAAGACAGATCACTCACACTCTATCTAGTTAGACCCAGACTTAGATCAGACTCAAAATATCTTTATCCCCGCGAGCCAGCCAAATATTGTCGTAAATTTATTTTGAGAGAAAGAGTCTTAGAAATAGTAGTCCGGTTTAGAGTGTAGAATGATGATGAAAGGCTCAGTGATAGGAAAAGGTTAGCGAGTAAATACGATGCTCCACAGAGTGCTGGAGGAGAGTAAAGACAGACTTATTTACGACAAATCGTTTCTCTCAATCTTCTCTTCCACTCTCCTGGTCAAACAATTATTTGCCTGTTTTCCAGACACACATCTGCGCTCACACCGATTTGGTGCTTCAGACACACAGACGACGTGGGTACAACTATCTTAAACAAATATGAGGGATTTGGGCCTTGGTAGTCCAACACAGTACTATGTAGGTTTATGCTGTTTATTAGCATTAAACTCAATCACAACATCCAACAGGTTACATAAAAATTATCATAGGTACAGAAAATACAATTAACAAGGTGAGGATGGGGGTAAAGAAGATTGGTATCGACTAAGCCCTTCCCGCTTATTAGACAAAGGTAAACCCAGTCCCAAGATAGATAGTTATCAGGAACATAGGTAATGTAACCTAACAATGAAGTTAATTACTCTGAAAGAGGTGTTACAATATTAGGTATGGTGGTAGACCAAAAATACTGTTATCCCAATTGTGTCTTCCCTTTACTAAGCAAAGAAAAAAAAGGGGGGGGGGGTAATGAAACAGAGTTAACAAATTATCCCACTTAAAGGAACAATTCCGGGTATACAGAAAAACGTATTACCCGGTAGGCAAGTTAACAAATGGTTTTTTTTTTAAAAATAAATCTCCTGTCATTCATACACGCTGTGAGGATCCACACTCATATACACACACACTTACCGATTTCAGCATCAGACAATCCATAGCATGATATACACAGTAATTAAACTCTTTACGTGTGAAAACTGTCTAGTCCTTCTATGTCCCGCCCCAGATAATGCGAGGTTTCACTGAGAGCAAATATTCCCGCTTATCGCCGGACTTGAAGTTCTAAGAGTTCTTGTGTTTTATTATAAAGAAACGAGTCTATGGGATGGCACTGACGCAGTTCGATATAGGGGTGAAAAATGAGGTGATGGTATAATCCTTCAGTGCGTGATGATAGCCACTGACCGGTAAAGTTTTTAATCCAGTGAGGAAAAACTAGGCTCGGTCACAGTCAGGTAAATCGGTATTCTCTCACATTTAGAGCCGTACATAAATTATTGCTACCGGCACTGTTCAGCTTCCAGTTTATCTCACAGATTGAAATTTAAATTTGATGATAATATTTTAAATGTTCTTGGGTAGGCTTTCTTTCATGTAATTATGACAGTTAGGCCGCACAGGACCGCCACAAAATTAAATTTAAAAAAAAATGTCTCATCAGACTGTCTGGAAGTTTAGGAACCGAGTATGGAAACTCTCTGTATGATTTATTAAGAATGCTGGGATCGCAAAGGTGATCATTCTAGAGAAAAAGATATAAAACCCATGACAATCATAATCATACTTCAAAAATCAAATAATATTCTTAATGCGCGATAAATTTACCGTTAAGGCTATATTATATGTACACTCGCGTATTTAATTATGTATTTAAGAAAACCCGTCACGAGTCTAATGGTTAAAATACACATCTAGATATATATATATATATATATATATATATATATATATAGATATATATATATATATATATATATATATATATATATATATATATATATATATATAGGACTTAACTAAATTTATTAATTATAAATTCATTCGCGACTTTAAAGTTACTTTAACATTTGAACATCTATTATTTTTGGAAATGTTATAATAGATATATCATTAAATTTACCACTGGAACTTATGGGATGAGTTTAATTAAATAGATTTAATAAACACAAAATCCAGTGAAATAAAATGAAAGCACTAGACCACTGATCACTTTAACAAATATATTATACCGTGCACAGAAAAAGAAACACTCCAATTTGTAGCCACCAATTTCAGATGGGAATCTAGCAACTTTCTACTAATAGCTAGTGAATCTTAAAAATCTCTGGCACTGAATGATAGCCTGGCTTTCTAGTGGTCTGTATATATTTAAAATGGAATTAAAGATGAGGGGGGCATGAGAAAGTTGACACTATTTTTATCTCAGGAGACTTTCGGGGATCTGACCGACAGACTAAAGAGAGATGCCGTCCCCTGGTTTCCCCTTTCCCCGTTCGTTGCATCCGACATCTTCCCCCGTTCGCTCCGTCTGCGGTCGGTTTAGCGCTTAACATGGAGGTGCGGAAAATGCCGGCAAGAAACTTCCCCGTTCGTTTCAGGGACCACTACTGCTTTGATCCTGTTCCGCTCTCTCTGTTTGAAGTAGGCAACGCCCCCACTGCCCAAGTTAATGAAAATAACTTCATATCATTGCTCAGGCGATGTCCGTGGGCGTGATTTAATCTTTCCTTAAATCAATGCGATGACCAGAATGAACGGTAGATAAACTGTCTACATATTAATCAGGCAACGTGTTGGCCATCTGCGTGGAACGGTTTCATAGCAATGAGTCCAGGTGAAAATAAATTCCCGTTTGATGAAGAGTTACCAAAATATTCGGGGGCTCTGGTGCTATACGAAGGGGTCGCTACAAAGGGTCGTGCTACAACGATTCAGGGCCAGCTGAGTTCGTCTGTGACAATCACTGTAATTTCACCACAGCACTGATGGTTATTGTCCGTTGCTTGCTTGTGTTACACAAAACGTAACTGGCTGAGTACTGCAATGGATCGTTGTCAGATATTTTGTGACAAAGACTCTTCTTTAGAGGCGTCTAGATGAATTTAACTCCTTATGTAAAGGTGGGCGTCTTCACAACGTGTCCAATGTAGGTAGTTGGTGTCGAACCCAGCTTCTTGAATCACAAGATAGTAGCAAAGATTCTTATTTCAGATTGGTCTGGTACTAAGAACCATCTTGTAGCTTCGAACCACAAATTTTTGGAAAAATACAATAACAAATGCCTCTGCTAAGTACATTTGTGGGCTGCAGATTAACAGGCGCATTGTTTCGCTGACCATCCACCAATGTTAGCCTCTCTGAATAATTATTGCTCAAATATCGGACACACAACGCACCCACCGTCCTTGTCAGGACGAACGAGGAATGAAGAAGAAGGATTTAAAAAAAAGCTAACCCCAATAACACTTCAGTGAAGAAAGTAAAGACATTTTTATCTGTATTTATTTCGTATATGACTACTGACAATGAGTGTCATCGGTTGATTGTTCCATCTGTGTTGTGTTTCTTTCATTTACAAGACAAGTCACTTTCATCCATATTTATTTAAATGTGTTAAAGTCTAATTGATTTTTAAATTTTGTATATGCTATTTTACAAATCCATAGTTGATTCAGTTCTTATAGCTAAGATAGCGCATGTATGATCTTAAATCTGTAGTACATATATAGATAGTTACATCCATAGAGCCAAAAATACGTATAACAGGAATTTTGCTGGAATAAACCAGCAGAGGGCTCTAATAAGCCATATAATTACTTAAAACTTCACAAACGGTGCCGGATCAGATATAAGTTAAATGTGCTCTGTCCTATACAGCATAGTTCTTGACTTCTGAATTATCTTGTGAAGACTCCAATGACATACAAGCATCATTGTCATTCTATCTACATCTCTGCCAAAACTAATCTTGTGCGAAGGTAGACACCTTTGAAGACCCATGTTAGATACTTTTGAGATTTGGCCACTAGTGGAGGAGTACTGCAGATCAAAGGATAGGGAAAATCCCGTGACAAGCCCCCTAACAAGACCAGTACGAAATAAAGTAAAACGTCTTCTTTGCAGTACACATTATTTGCCTGAAGGTCATCGCGGATATCAAAACTGGACGCAGGACTACAATAGCTTTATTATCATATTCAGACATCGTTTACTCAACACCGTGCCTTGACAGATCAGACACGAAGTGAGAAGTGCTATAGAACCATATGAAGGTTATCTCACAACAACAGAGATGCGGAGCTGACATGGTATGGCTACTGTGATAAACGAGCGCCAAGGCCTTATCGTTCTACATTTTCCTACATCTTTCTTATTTTATTTTCTCAAACATGGTGCTTTTTTCATCCCAAATTTGCTATTTCATCGTTTTGATTATTCGCGACCGGTTCTTACATCCGTGGTAAAATAAATTCTTGTGATTGAGTCCACATACCTGGCATAATCTTTTGAAGTCCACATTGCCTCGTGGTAAATCTGGTGAAACACATCTGGTTTCATCAAAATGAGACATCTGGGCATGCTACAATTTATGTAGACTATTGTTAACTTCGAAGCGAGCGCGGCTGACACAAAAGCTTAGTCTTGGTATTGCTTGGCCGCTGTCCATACAAGCGACGGGTCACCACATTGGGACAATGGCGCAGGGAGACGCTCAGCTTGGCCAGGTGAAGAAGTTTTCTCATGCTGTTTAAACCAACGCCATGTAATACAATAGGCATCGTAACAAAGGAACTTGTTAGCGTGCTGGCGACAATGGAAAGAGGTAACAAAGGCCGCCTCCAACACGCGGATCGATAGATACACAGAGAGTGATATGACAGTTGTAAGGCGGGGAACACTTTTGCATTGGCAAGCCAATTATCTCAACACCTGTTTGTCAGGCAAGTCCCCCAAACAAAACGTTGGTTTCGAATTGTCCCACCCACTTTGGACAAGAAAGATCATGGGAATGAATGACCAGAACGACTCTTAGGTATTGGTTGTATGGGCGGAGTTCTACGTCACCAGGTCCAAGGGACCCACATTTGACTTTTAGAGTTATAATATACCGCACAGCTCGTTAGAGAGAGGAGTCCAGTTTCTCAACATTGTGGTGTAAAGAAAAATCCCTAACGCATAGCCTGCAATCAATTCAGTGTGGATACATATTTCTTATCTGTGTGTATTGTGTTCTTAAAGGATTTTGCGAAGGGAAAAGACGGTTAGTAGATCTTAAACAGAGTATTAATACTTTTTTATTATTCTTTATTTATCTTAACCTCACATCTAAATGTGCGAAAGATTGTTTTTCAATTAATTCTTCTCATAAATTATTAATACAATCGGATTTTCCTCTAGGATGATAGGCTGACAGAAAGTAATTAATAGTTCATACTTAACCTTCATCTAGCTTGTTGAATCATCATCATAGTCTTCCAAATGCATAATATATTTAAGATCATTAGAATCGAAATCATAGAGATCAATAGTGAGAAGTAGAATAAATGAAAGTCAGCCAGTATATATTAAGTGTGAAAACTTACGAAGACTTTTGTGTGTCTTCAGTCCATCAGAAGTCTGAGTCTACACGCTACGTGCCTGACGTCTAACTAAAAATAAGTTATAAAAAACGGACATTTGGCAAGCAGAATTCGCCACAGGACATTCTTTGTTCCTCACTTAAAAAGGAATATTTCTCGCCCACACTCAAGAAGATGGACGCAGCATTTTTCGTCACGTGCACACAAGTTCGATGCATAGTTATAACAAATTTAAATCACTCGAAAGCTTACTACAGGAGTCAAGCTAAAGCTCACAGTTGATTACTTTTTTCAAGTTCAGCTCCATCGGATGCGTACTATCTGAAGTTAAGCTAAAGAGCTCAAAAGTTGAATCTCATGTTTATACCTAAGTCACGTTAAAAGTGGAATGCAGTCAGCGATCCATAGCTAACTGCTTGCGTCATGGCCAGAGAACCAGAGCTGACCAAGACACTACACCACCTCCAAGTGGTGATCCTGGAAACAGGTTGCATCACTGCAGTCTGGCTGAGAGAGTAGGGATCAAAGAGAGAAGGCAAACCCGGTCCCAAAAAGGCCGTGCTTAAGTCGGATATGTCGGCCGAAAGGCGCAGATATAGCAGCTACGGCGTAAACAGACACAACGCAACCAACGTCCTTTTCAGGACGAACGACGAAGAAGGAAGAAGAAGAAGATATTTATATCAAGTGCAACACACTCTTAAGCGCATTCTATGAAGCAGACTTTAAAGTATATTTTATGAATCACGATTACATACGCAAGATAATAAGTCTACATATCACTAACAGTTCGTGAAGATATCCAGTCTGGAGAGTACCCTCCGGAGATTAGACAACAGACCTTTTCAAACGACAACTATTAACTGCTGATCAGTGCTACAGAGATATACTCAAACTTTACACAAGCTCATTCTTAATTAACTACTACTTTATTAACTACAATATTAATATATCATCTGTGTGTTTTGTGTGAATCGTCTTTTACCATCATCACGTTCTAACCAGTATTAACACTAGATGTGTAGATATTTAGTTAATAAATCCAATAATCGTTTGATCATTATCTAGTTTGTTAGTGTATCACTCGTACTGTCAGTGTTCGATATTTACATATACGGAAATGTCTACACTCAGATGAGGTTGGGGGCTTTTCCGGTTACGGAATCTAAGGGCAGAAACTAAGGTCGTGGGGAAACATAACTCTTTCCATAACTACTAGAAAACACTGTCCAGTGGAAAGCATTCGCATTCCCTTCTTCTTGTCTCTATCTTGAATAGGTTTTTATTGTTTCTTAACGAGCCAATTTCTAGAGAAATTCTACCTAATATCTCATAGGCTATTCCTGGCAAAAACTACTGTCGTAGTTGCCCCAATACTACCACACAACAATTGTGGCTCGTCCGGGTTTAGTGAACTCGGATTTAGAAGAGAGATAAATCACATTTCTTCCCTGCCATACAGTTGCGACAATTGCAAATTTGTTGGAATTTTGAGAGATTACCTCTAAGACTTTTACTATATTTTGTCTACTTCGTAGTGGGAGTAATTAATATCTTAAAAGCACGAGTGATACTTTAAAAAAAAAATTAAGTATCAAACTGATAGCGTAAACAATTTAGAGAACAGAGAACACGGTAGGACATTGGGTACAATTTTTTTTCTTTTTTTCCGTAACTGCTGGACACAATTTTTGTTCTTCGTAAATACTTGGTTAATTTTTCTTATTTAGACAGGGCTAGATAATCGGTTATCTAAATTGTTCATAATGCGCTCAGTGAGTGAATTATTTTAATACCTATTTGAGCTTGTTAACTATTTTAAACCTAGCTGATTTTAAAGAGATAATAACTTGTGTGAGTTAAATAATTTTTTCCAAGGTCACAGCCAATTTTGTCCTTCACAAACCCGTACTGCATATCATGGCAGACGCCGCAAAAATTAGAGCTAGTTTAATAGAGGCAGTGCGTGAATTCGGGTAAAGCGGGAAAGGGCTGATGAAATTTGTAAGCGAGGAGACTGATAAACTTCATCGAAGAGAGAAAGATATACAGAAACTTGCAATGGAGGAGGCCAATGCAGAAACAGCAAAGCGGAAAGAGAACGCCGCAGCAGAAGCAGCGCAACGGAAAGCCGCAGCAGAAGCACAGGAGCGGAAAACCGCAGCCGAAGCCGCAGAGCGAAAAGCCGCAGCATAAGTATCGGAGCGAGAGACAGGGAGCATGCACTTAAAATGAAGCAACTGATAATCCAGGGACATTCCAATCAAATGGAACTTAAAACTTTCCCAGGGCCTAAGAGGAGCAGCTTACGAGGTTTTTAAAAACTTCCGACCGGAGAGCAAGATGACTATCAGACACTGAAAAAAGCTCTCTTGGTGAGATACGAACTTCATTCAGAAGCTTACCGAAAAAAATTTCGAGGTTCTAAGAATGAGGCCGGAGAGACCTTCTCAAGTTCGCCACTCGTATTGAAGACTACCTAGTGAAGCTGTGTACACTGAGAAACTTCACCTACGACTATGGCCGGTTGAAAGAGCTGATTGTGATAGAGAAACTAAGGGAGTATATGTCGGTGGAAATGGGTAGATTTTTCACTGAAAACGGCGCTGACCGGTTAGAAACTATTCTTACTCTGGCAGAGCGATTCCAAATTGCTCTAATGGAATCTCAAGGAGCAGGAAGAAGTTTCCGGATCAGGCGCCAAAACGACCAGCTCACTCACAACCAGACTAACAAGCATTATTAGAAAGAGGTAACGCGATGGAATTTTTAAATGTAATATTTTAAAACATGCGGGAGTATTATGATTTAAACAACCCTTTCAATTTTGTGCAAAAAAGATTGGATTGGTGTAAAGTGAGAGCCGGAAAACACAATAGTTCTCATTGACAAATTCGTCGGAATTACAATCTGGAATTTTGAACCGAAAATTGGAAACATAATCTAGCAAAATCAGAGTCACAGATCAGACTCTATCGCCCTGTCATGCTAGTAATTCACCAGATTAAAAAAGAGATGGAGCGGACAAAGGATTCCACAATTATAAGTGAGAGATCAGAAAAAAGTAAACCCGCATTTATAAATACAAAGACGGGAAACTTAGAGGACCAGGATCGAAGTATGTGGGCAACTTAAAAACGTAAAAAAGTAGACCCGCATTTATAAATATCAAGACTGGAGACCTAAGGAATGAGATCACCAGTCATAAGAGGAATACAACTTTTCCAGACCAAGTGACTCGAAAGCATCTAACCTAAGTTGCTTGTGTCCATTCTAAACTGTGCCAGGAAATTGTGTTTCCAAAAGTTGCTTTTGGTTAGTGGAACGAAGCTATAACACGGTTCGTAGAACGAAGCTATTAGACTGTTCGTCGAACAAAGTTATCAGACTGTGAAGCGTCATTATTACTGAAGAACTGTCGAAAGCACGGATGCAGTAGTCATTGATGCTAAGCTAAGTGCTTAACAAAAAGGCAACAACAAAGAACATTAACATTCCTCGATCTAGTCTCTATGAAGATAACACTTTCATCAAAAATTCACCACCATTTCAACCTGTGAAAACTAATTGATTATTAAATTTGTTACATGTTCTTTTAAAACCCAACTATCATAATTGATTCGGTTATAATATGTATGAAAGCAAACGTATGTGCAAGACTCTTTAATATATATTTACACTTAGACATATATTTACATATATAGAGCTGATTCTCAAAAAAGAATTTCGCTAGATTTACACCAGCTGGGGGCTTGAACGGGCTAAGACCTTTGCTTAATTCTTCATAAAAAGAGGCGAACCGATATAAGTTAACAATTGCCCTGCCAATACAGCATTGTTCTCGACTTTACAAATATCTTATGAATACTCCCTTGGGATAGAAGCGACATTACTCTTCTATCTACAACACTGCCAAGAGTAATCTTGTGCGAAGGTAGACAACTTTGACGACCTATTTTAGATACTTTTGAGTTTTGGCCCCTGTTGACCACTACTGCAGAGCTAAGGGGAGGCAATCCGTCACAGGCTACCACGACACATATGGGAAACCAAAAGCCAGGGATAAAGATCTCCAGGACGACCAAGAATTCGCAAGGAGAACAACATTAGACAATCCCTGATGGACCGAGGACTGGACTGACACCAGGCCAAAAGATATACATCTTACTGGATAACATGGCGCTCCCTCTGGCTAACCTCTACACACCAAGGTAGAAGATGTTTGTTTGTTTTGTTTTAAGGACTATCTACATTGCACACGGAAAACTCCATCAGTGGCCCGATCTCCTCCTTTAGCTCACAAGGAGAATCTCGGCACAGTGCACGAAATCCAAAGCATCGGCGAGCATCCCAATGTGTGTATACAGGAATCACACATTCTATAAATATTTTTGTATCGGGTAGGTTTTCTTAATTGTGTAAACTCTGGCACGGCAGCGGCCGTATGGCCTACTCTTTACGATTTCCTTCTGCCGAGTAATTTTTAACGTGCGAAACTTGCACAGGACCTACTATTTTTTCGCCCTGATCCAAAAAGGCTAGCCATTCGATCTCACTACTCAGGGAATCAGAGGCGAGTAAAACATTATTAGTACAAAGTGGTTATGAAAATCAAGGCCTTAAATACCACCCCCTTCAGAACAAAGTAGAACAGTCCCAACTAAGATGTTATGGCCATGTCTGCAGAATGGGAGAAGATCGGCTACCACGACAAGCATGAGAAACAAAGTGCCAGAGATACAGACCCCCTGGACGACCCAGAGTCCGCTGGGAGGACAACATTAGACAATCTTTGAAGGACCGAGGACTAGAATGGAACCAGGCCAGGAGGAAGACAGCCGATAGGATAGTATGGCGCTCTCTCTCTTCCATACCTCTACACCTCACGATAGAAGGGAAACAACTACGTAAGTAAGGTTCTGAAAAAATTCCTTCAATAATATTACCTGTACTGGGAACCGACCCAGGTGTCTTTAGAACTTGATGCGGACGCCATTCCTCTTAGCCACTCCGGTCCCCGGGATAGGAGAGAACCGACCAAATAAGACAATGTGTTTAAAGGATTGTCGAAGTGCGCTATTTGGCGCCGATGAAACATTTCGATGTGCTTTTTTTTTTTTTTTTTGCAGTTCAACATAACAAATTTTATTTACATCAATTTAAATTCCATGTTGGTACAATTCATCAGACTATATTCTCTCTTACAATAGTTTTCATAGTGCATCTGCTATTTCCTCGACAATTCCATATATCCTATGGAGTTCGTCATTATATAGCCTCTCAATACAAATCCCCTAAGCCTGGTTTACCTAAATGCGTTCTACAGCCCTGATTTATCTCTCAGGTAAATTTATAAATTCTCATAAACCTTGAGAATCAAATTCTATCTTAGTCGAGTCTACTTTGTTTCTCACTAATACATCATATTTTCATCATAAATTCAGACCTGCAAAAATATCGAACAATATCAAATACTCCTGGGGCGGCCTTGATACTTACGCTGACATGAGAGAGCGTGTGATAGCTATCAGCGGAGATCAATGTAGTTGCAACTCATTTATTCACATAAGTTCGTGGAAGCTTCTTTCACCGTAATAAATCAGATGTATTCGCCCTTTCTGGCACTTACTATTACAAAGTCAACCACTTCGTTCAAACTGTGCATCCTCCATAAAATTTCCTTCTTGTAAATGCTCCCTCTGGTGTGAGCAACCTTATCCTCAAGCAATATATCGTCAATACCTCCTGAAAAATCTTCTAACTATACATAATTATGAGGCAATATGAAGTGCACTTATAATGTTCTCTTTCTCTGTTCTTTGACAGCTCCCTCAAATGAGAGCATCATTAACTTTAGTCATGCTTTTGACCAAGATTCTACCCTGGGTCTCACTGTTCATATTGTTTAGAGGATATGATAAAAATCAGTCTTACCAGCAAAATCTGAATTCCATCACCTATCACTTCCTACTAACAATCTCTATTCTACCCTAGACTTAATACACAGTATAATCTATCATCCTTGAATTGCTACCGCTAATTCAGTCTAAATCTATCTACTTCTTGTTCTCGAAACATCTGTCGCCCACAGGTACGTTTCTTCTGAGTCCTAACTTTTTTTTTTTTTTTTTTTTTATAAAACCTTTATTGGGTCAATATTTTACAACATCCATAGTATTTACAAGAGTTAAAATTTATATAAATTCCAAATAATGTAAAATACATAGTGTAAACTACTCCCTTCCCTTCCCCCTCCCCCTATCCAAAAAAAAAAAAAATTACCCAAACAAAATCACAATGACTACCAAAATTTTAGATGATGAAACAAATGAGGCTATGAACATCGACACCCTACTATGAGATGATTGATGAAGACGTATACACTAAAAGTTATTTATAGTCAAAGCAACTTGCTTTGCATACATTGTAATGTAATGGAAAAATTACATTTCGATGTGCACATCTGCGACTGCAAGGGACCGGACATATCAACAAGTATCAATATAAGTGGCAGAAGGTATAAGTGTTCACTTCTTTAACTTGCGCATCAAACTCCATATTATTTAAAGTATTTTTTTTCTAAACATGGTAAACACAAGTTTTTTTAAAAACTTAACAAATGTACTAATAAAAGTAAGAGATTCCCTTGTTCTTTACATAAATATGTGTACTGAATTGATAAAAAATACATCAAAAATGATAATCTGTTATTTAGTTTGAAATTTTATTAATAGTTGAATTGTTCCCCTTTGGAAGTAAATTGGATGGTATCCCCTAACTTCGTTATCTCTTCTCCTTAAAGTATCATATGGTTAAGTTTTTTTTTTCTTTTTTTTTCTTTTATTTCCAAGATTGGACATCACGTCAAAACCTGACAAGAGGTGTGATCTCTCGGTTATAAGTCGGGGTATATTGTGTACATTTTTATAACATTTTGACCGCTGGACTGTTATCTCTGTCCTTTTCTTTTTAAATTTAGCGTGGCGGGGGGGGGGGGGGGGGGGGGGGGGGGGGGCACTTCTATTAACCATGTAAAGTTTTATTTCTGTGAAGGACTGCTAGCTGGATGTTTGCCTGTCACGTCATAAGTTTATTCAAGTGTTGCTGCTTATTCCATCAATATACTTATTTATTTATATTGTCTAAGTGTAATGATTTTACCTCTATATCTATTATTGCTAGTGTACCGACGTGTCGTTATAAGTACTACTAGCTGAAATGAAGATCCATGTGTGTTTTTCGTTTTTTTTTTGGGTCTACCGATAGTGTGTTCTTCCTTAACTCCAGCTGATTTATGACTTAATCAATGCCGATTTGATGAATGGTGTCTAAAATAGCAATAAGTAATTCTTTTTTTGGATTGTTTATTGTTTGACTGTTGTAGCCGTGTACATAGCTGTTCCTTTGGAAACAGGCTATAAAAACCAGATTAGCATATAAATTTCTACTTTCCGAGAAACAGATTAAATGTTAATTAGGATAGAGTCGCGTTAGTCACGTGATTTTTATCCAATCGTGAGCTCAGAAAAATTTAGAAGGGACGCGAATTTTCCCCAACAACCTAGTTAGTTGAAAAAGACGCGTCTAGCTAGTAAGACGAACAAGTTTGTGCTGATAACGCAGTGGTTTTACTGCATGAAAGTTATCTAGGTTGAAGAATTAGAAATTCCAGGAATGATGGCATGTTCTCTTCAAAGTGCATTTTTGTGTATTTAACTTCTATATTCGAAGTCTGTAAGTAGGAGCTAATTACTAATCAATTATTGACCCATTGTTGCAGATTTAGAAAAAGGATTCATGGCTGCAAGTTGCACCTATGAGTCAAATGCAGAGATGATGGAATTTGCTCTGTACAAGCACAAATTGATCAAATTGCAGAATATGAGCATATAACGAAACCCCTTGAGAATAATGAATTAATCGGTCTGAAGTGGAACAGCTTATATGAAATTGGATCAACGCAAACTGGTATTTAAAAAGAAAAAGTAGACAGGAGTTGGATAGGCCTGATTCATACAAGTGTCAATTCCCCATGCTAGATCATTGAGAGTGACTTGCATTTTATATTATGAATGAAAAATGCATGTTTGTAACTTCACGATATCATGTATATATTATGATTATTAAATAAAACGTTGACATCAAAAAAGAGGTCGTATATTTGATTGCTAAGCCTTAACCATGAATGGAAGGAGGTAATGTCTGTGGAGAAACCTATAAATTCTTACTAACTGCTCACAAACTACAACACCTTAGAGGATAGTCCCCGAACCTGGTAAAATCTTGTAAGACTGTCAGTGAGAAATTTCCACCTCTAGCAGTCTAGCTAGTTCTAGATCTAACACTCTCTGAAATTAAACAGCAACCCCCAATTCCCCACCCACAACGGCTACACTGTGTTGATTTATTTCATATGTCAGTGATAAACTGTCTCTCTTGTTCTACAGTTTTGGTTCGTTGTTGGTGGACGGTCTGCTTTATTTTTCTAAATATTAATAATTTAACGAAACATATCTGAAAGAGTTGCAATTCTCCTCCAGTCAGACCATCCGTAGTTCTGTGAGTATTACTAATCTATTTCAGTTAGATCGTCTGTAGCTCTGTCAACATTACAGATCTGTCCCAGTTATCTCAGCCCATCTGTAGTTCTGTCAACATTACAAATCTGTCCTAGGATGATCATGTGCAGTTCTGTAAACATTAGAAAATCTGTCCCAGTTATCTCATCCCATCTGTAGTTCTGTTAACAATATAAATATGTCCAAGTTAGCACATCATCTGTAGTTCTGGTAGCAATATAAATATGTCCAGGTTAGCACATCATCTGTAGTTCCGTCAACATTACAAATCTGTCCCCGGCATTCATCTGTAGTTCTACCAACATTACAAATATGTCGCAGTTATCTCACCCCATCTATAGTTCCGTCAACAATATAAATCTGTCCTAGTAAGCTCAGCTCAACTGTAATTATGTCAACATTACAAATCTGTCCCAGATAGCTCAGCTCAACTGTAGTTATGTCAACATTACAAATCTGTCCCAGATAGCTCAGCTCAACTGTAGTTATGTCAACATTACAAATCTGTCCCAGTTAGCTCAGCTCATCTGTAGTTCCGTAAAGATTGTGAGGAATCAGTTGTGCACTTTTATAACGTTCATCCTCTCCGGCAGTATCACTTCTTTTCTTCATTTTCTTAACCGATCGTCCTATTCTTTGACATATTTTATGCACCTACATTCTGCCCTAGCCGCTCCCAGACTTGTGTACGTTTCGCCATGTGAATCGTCGTAACCTAATTAGGCAAGTCCGCGAATAATTTATCACCTAAGTCGTCTAGTCACATTTGATAAAGTCGATCTTTATTGACACAAGATGGTAGCGCACGATCGATGAAAAGAAAGCCATATTGTTTGTCTGAGACATCCTTCTGAGGGATTTACGCAAACACAGATGATAAGACGTAATCGTTTCAGCTGGCATATCGTTATATAAATATTATCGATAATGTGTCTTTTGAGACAATATTGTGGGAAGGCATCTAAACAGGACATGTTCACAGATTTGTTTGTGAGTTTGCAGAAAGATGCAATCGGAAGTATTACTTCCGAATTAGAAAGTGGTCACGCGTTGGCATTTTAAAATTTGAAATTTCAAAACACGCGGGGGTTATTATGATTTAACACCCCGTCAATTTAGTTCTAAAGAGTTTACCATTGGCTTAGTGTTAAAGCTGGAACAGACTTTGACTTTCATTGGCAAATTCGTCGGAAGTGCAATCTGGGATTTGAACTGAGAAATGGAAATATAATCTAGGGAAATCGGAGTCACAAATCAGACTGCATCGCCACGTCAAGCTAGCAATTCACCAGGGCTAGAGAGAACGATCGGACAAAGGTTTCCAAAATTATAATTATAAATGACAGATCGAAGTATTTGGGCAACTTTGAAAAACGCAGTTGTAAATACCAAACTGGAAACTTAAAGGACCAGGACAGAGTTTTCGGGCAACTTTAAAACTTAAAAGTAAACACGCATTTTTAAATACAAAGACTTGGGACCTAAAGAATCAAATCACCCGTCATAAGAGAAAAATTAAAATTTCCCAGACCAAGTGCTTCGAAAGCATCAACTTGTTGTGTCTATTTTAACTATGCCAGGAGATTGTGTTCCCAAAAGTTACTTTTGGGTAAGTGTAAACATATATTTTACCATGTGAATTAGACATGTTTTCATTGTTAAGTGGTTATATATATGAGGCTGGCAACCTCAACATATGAAAATAGTATATTCATAAACCATTTCAGCAAGCGCTGGTGTTTGGTTTTTGTTAATTCACTCAAAAACTCGAAAGCAGCAGCAACCCCAGACTTGAATGGAGCACTGATGAATGATAATTACGTCACATGTGCCTAAAATGAATAATATCATTTTGTGACATATATGTACCTTGTTAATTGTAATTTGGGCAAATCATTGCAGTCACGCTGTCTAAGCACATAATATCCCAGTTCAATAACCAGAAGAATAACGGTAATTTAAAATCATATTGAGGACATAATCAAAGAGTTATACTGTGTATACTCAGGGAGAATAATTATTCAGAGAGGCTAACATTGGTAGCTGGACAGCGAGACAATGCGTCTGTTAATTTGCAACCCACAAATGTACGATGACCGGAATATATCAATGCTGAGCAAATAATATATATATATATATATATATATATATATATATATATATATATATATATATATATTATATAATATATATATATATATATATATATATATATATATATATATATATTATATTTCAGGTTATACCCTGCCTTGAAGAGTTTATTAAATTCTACGTGCCTAAGTCAGCGGCAGCCATCACCGGTGTCAATACCTTGTCGAGGTATGGCGGCTTGTGTATCCTGATTACCTCCAGAGCTATGCCAGCGAGAGTTTTACTCCTGGAAGGTTCTACCAAGCTGGACAGGTTTGCGCGGGCAGGAGTCAGACTAAAGCAGACACCCTGGTCCTCCAGGTTGGTGGTTTTAGCATAGGGCTGACACCTCTGTCTGTGTAAAAAGAAATGAAGTTACGGAAACGACAACAAATGAACACACTTTGCTGCGGGACGGACATCCGGAGTCTGAGGCTCCTATGACTGTCTGTGGTGAAAACCAAAAGGAAGCCACTGAACCAGAGTTGAGGCACTGTACGAAGGATGGCCACCGACCGAGCAAAGTAGAATCAATTTGTTGTTGCCCTACAAGACACCACCAGGCGTGATGACCACTGACTGGTTTGACTGTCGGTGGCTAAGGATCAAAGAAGAAGCAGAAGTCAGCTGGAGGAAGCTTTTGTTATTCTAAGCCCTTGTGAAATGTCAGAGGGTCTTCATCCATGCCACCTTTAAGATTGGAAGAACCGCAGATGTGGGATTCTTTCCAGTTCCATTGTTGGGCCAGGCCTAGAAGAACATTCGAAGATAAGTAGCCTTGTTTGGAGCTACTTGACTTTAAAAAAAAACCACACAAATGTAGTGGTTTTTGATGTTATTGTATGGTTGTTATGTTACCTAGTGTACTGGATGAGGTCAGCTGTAAAGGCTCCTGAGATAAAAGTTTATGTGAGTTACAGAAGGCCTTTCTGCTACCACTTACGACCTCAACCAGACCTATTCTACTATAATGAATGTTAGCTACGTTAGAAGTCTAGGGTACTGAATGGTGATGTGTAGGTAATAAAATACACAGACACACACATGTAAATAATAAGTCTAATAATATTAATAATAAACTCTATGATACACTGAACTAACACTGGCTGTTAAAGTTTAAGTTTGAAAATCTTTTTAAATTTATTAGTCCTGAACCAATTGTTTCTTTTGGTCAGAACATATGAAATAATATGTATTTATCAATGAAATGCAAATATATATTGCATAATCAAATGAAATTTTTGTACATAGGTATATTATTACAATGGTTAATATTAATAATATCTACAATGTCTTGGGAAAAACTAGCACTGGATGTTTAGTTGGGGTGGCGTCATCATGCCCAATCTATGGCTACAAAGTTCATTGTCCTTGACATATGGACTGATATTAATGTTTATATACAAGATTTTATTTCTTTATTGATGGTGGACACAGTTGATGAATCAACAGCAGGCCAGGTTTGCACTTAACTGGCCTGTGACGATGTAGTACAGAATTCTTGTGGCCCACTCCTCTCAGTAGCTGGAGTAAAATGTTAGGCTGCACAGACACCCGCTTTTGTACTTCTACAAAAGCATCTGGCAAAATCGTAGTGCCAGATCAGAAACTCACAATTCAGAATTGAGAACACAGTTACTTAGTACTAGCAAAACGCAGCTGAGCTGCTGGCTAGATTAGGGCGTCCCACTGATTTTTATTTAATTATTCCTGGAAATCACCTCTAGCAGTAACGTACTGTGTCAATGGACAGTCCTCTATCAAATGGCACAAGCGTGCGTCTCTTTCTCAATAATATAAATGCTTTTGTCCAATCAGCGGACTTCCCCTCTAACTTTTTCAAATATTCAAACTAAAAGTCAAATTTCAGTCCAGTCTCAGTCTAGTATGTAGTATTTTTCCCAAAATTACACTTGTTTTTTGGACTAACTACATGAAAAAACTACACAAACCTGCCCCGCTAAGTTATTTTAGCTACTATCCTCCGACTTTGCCCCTCGTTCATCTGCAGTTTGATTTTTGCATTTTTAGGCTCAAGGACACCAAAATGTAACTTTAGTGAAAATATGCACAAAAAACTGTTCGCTAGTCTGATTGGAACAATACGGTCTTTCGACAATATCTTCCGTGTTATCTGTCCGTCTGTATAATTAAAAGTATATTATTTCTCTGCTCAAGATGGGCTATCAAACCAGCTAGGTTTTATTTTCATAACTTTATTATTAAAGAAAACCCTACTTTTCTCAAGGTTATTTTTTGAAATTTGTTTTGAACCTTCGTCCACGGCGTTTGCCGCTGTATTCAAACAAAACAACTAATTACCGTAAAACGTCCAAGATACGACTGTTTCTAACAAGAGCTAAGGTCGTTTTTCTACCAATTCCTTACATTGTGTCAACTAGTGTCGTGATTTTTTCCTTTAAACTACAAATTGCGTCTTTTTGCCATTTAGATTCAAACACGTGTTTCGACCGTCATAATTTTTTTCTTTTATCTCCGTTTCCCTCCCGTCTAAAAGGGTAAATCGTTTAGTCTGCATGTTCCAACTAGTTAGTTTCAATGGCGGTAGAAAGCGCTGGCGTAGGCGAGAATGTATCCTCGTATCTTACGTATAATTTTATCCCTACATGTTATCTTACCCGTTATCTTTATAATTGGAGGTATTTTAACGTTGCATCACTGTAATTTTCACCACAACAAAATAAATTAAAAACTTAAGATTATAAGAATCTAAAGACTATGGAACATATAACCTACGAGTTAATCTCTACAAGTGAACATTGAAATGATGACCCACGTCTGTGGTGTTAAAGAGCATAGCAAATACCATTATAAATTGTAAAATAATATATACTGTTCAAAAAAAGAAACGCACCATTATTGCAGTGGTAATGGACACCAAATTTCAAACTTGTACCAAAATTTTATTTTACGGAATTAATGTTTCAATCTTGGCATGAAGAAACTTTCAGACTTTAACAATGAAATGATGTTCATTAAATTTGGTTTGGACTTTTATTCTTTGCGACTGAGGTCTCCGGTTCAGTAAGGTAAATGGCCTCCTCTAGCCTCTATCAGAGAACGACATCTCCTTGACATGGATCCGATTAGCCGTTGGATCTGTTGTTGTGGGATGGCTGCCCACTCTTCCCGCAGTGCAAGAGACAACTGTCGGAGATTGGCTGGAGCCACGTTTTGCTGGCGGAGTCGTGTGTCGAGTTCATCCCATAAGTGTTCTATAGGGTTCATGTCTGATGACATGGCTGGCCACGGAATGGTCTGGACGTTGTTGTCAGCGAGGAACTTGGTGGTGAGTTGTACCACATGAAGTCGAGCGCTATCCTGCTGAAAAATCGACCCTCGTGCAGCCAGAAGTGGAAGGACGTGAGGACGAAGAATGTCAGCGACGTATCGTTGTGCATTCAGGCGTCCTTCAATTTGCACCAGGTCACTTCTTCCCATGAAGTTGATCGCCCCCGACATCAGTACACCTCCACCACTATGTGGAGGAGCCTCATCAACGCTGTTCTGGGCGTAGCGCTAATGGACTCTGCGGTAAACTCTTCTCTGTCTATCGTGTCGCTGGAGCACAAAAAATGATTCATCACTAAACCAAACCCGTCTCCAGTCATTCCCAACGGTCCATTGACGATGCTGGTTCGCCCACTGCAGTCGGTTCTGGCGATGCCGGTTCGTAAGAACAGGATCTCTGTAGGGTCTTCTAGCTCAAAGACCAGAGTCGTGCAGCCAGTTCCTGACCATTTGATCTGAAATTCGACGAGCTGCTGACATTGACTGGACTGTGGAGGACGCAGATGCGAGTCGATTCCTGAGGTGATGCAGCCGTATGAAGCGGTTTTCGGCAGGAGTTGTGACTCTGGGTCTTCCACTGCGCGGCCGGTCTGCCACTGTTCCAGTTTCTTGAAATAGCCTCCAAAGGCGACTAATGGTGCTTCTAACCACATTAAATTGTCTGGCCACTACACTTTGTGACTGTCCAGTCTGTAAACGTCCAATGATGATGAGTCGTTGTTCTGTAGTGAGATGAGCCATACTTGCGCATTGAATTTTCAACTGAATTTATTCGAGGAGCGTCAATCTTTTATGGGCATTCAATAATATGGTCAGAGAGTTTTGTGTTCAGTAAGTTTCACAGGATTCTCATGAACCTGTCACGAGTTATTGTCAAAAATGTAGGTTTGACCTTGACCTCTTTCGTGACCTCACGAATCATGAGGTGAGTACAATTCAGGTAACCGCGAGAAGTTAATGACCAGGTGCACACAGTCGATAGGTTGACTGATGTTCAATCATCGAATATCTTTTATAAAAGTAACACCAAAAGAGTTGCGTTTCTTTTTTTGAACAGTATATTAACATTTGTTCAAGTTTAGCACAGAGGAAAGACGGTTTTCATCAAAGACCAAGAAAACAGATGAAGATGGACTTTAATTAACTTTAAATGTAATATAAATATATATATATATATATATATATATATATATATATATATATATATATATATATATATATATATATATATATAATCAATTTGAGTTTATTTGAAAATTAGCCAACAGATGAAAGAAAGATCATGTGCATATATAAATTCTAAATTGTACCAACAGACTTTATTGAATTATTTAAGTTTGGCTCATAATTCTTGTTGGTTAGTTAATTACCCATAGCTGAGCCATAGCCTAAGGTTAGTCTGGAGAGGGGCATCATAGGAACCTAAGATAATACATTACCATCTCATCTAGGAACCTATACAGCTTGACTATACCTTTGATGTCGATACACCATAAACCTTTTGAGAGAATGGGGTATTTCTAGTAAGACCAGTCTCTTATCTGGCACTATCCTGGTATTATCTGATACATCTATTTGTCCAGGATATTATCATTATCGTTATATCTTTCATCTCACTACACTGGGTCTCAATTCATGGATATTCTGGGGGACATCCCACTAGGCTTTCTTGTCACGATATATAATACTCGTCAAAAGTCAAGGGCCACCCTATTATTTTCAATACACTTTTATATAAGCGCTTAGAATGATTAAATGAAGGACGTTTTTAGTAAAAATGGGTGCAATATCTTCCTCTGACAGTCCTCTATGCACGTTAAGCATAAAAACAACTCACCAACAACCATGGTGATCACGTGCAATTTAGTTTGCTGACGATAAATTCTCATTTTTAATCTGTTTTTTCAAACTTCCGTACAACCAATCAGGTGAAGTAATCGTGCTGATTGACATTCCACGTGCAATGGCGACTTTTCGTGAACAGAGTTCACTCTTAATTTGTTTTAAAATCAGCAGACTTAGGGTAGTTTCATCACTTGCAAAAACCATGCCACCGAGAAGAAGTCTTGAAACCTTACAAAGAATGAGGGCTATAGCGTGGGTTGAAAGTGGTTTATATGTCCGTGACGTTGCTAGACGGCTTGCAGTGTCACACTCTACTATCCAAAGAATTTTAGAGAGATTTCAGCCACAGGAAGTGTGGAGGATCGCCACTGGCCAGGTCGCCCTAGATGCACCAATAGACATGATGACCGGTACCTCTTGTTGTCAGCCCTGCGCCATCGAACAGTGACATGTTCCACTCTAAGATGTCAGCCGAGACACACTGTAAACGTTAATGTCAGTCAAGGCACCATTCGCAGACGTTTACATGATTTTGGACTGGCTGCTCGACGTCCTGCAATCAGAATCCCTCTTACTCCTGCTCATCGCAGAGCCCGTGTTGCTTGGTGTCGTGAGCACATCCGATGGACAAGGCAACATTGGAATCAAGTTCTCTTCACTGATGAATCTCGCTTCACTGTGTCATTCAATGATGGCAGGATTTGAGTTTGGAGACGACCAGGAGAGTGATTTACTGATGACACAATTCGAGAGGTGGATCGTTATAGTAGGGGTTCTGTCGTGGTCTGGGGAGGCTTCTACAGACACGGCAGGACCCCACTCTACATCATCCAAGGCAACTTGACCGGCCCAAGATACCAGAACGAAATCTTGAGACCAATTGTTCAGCCTGCTCTAGAGGCCATAGGTGGTAATGCCATCCTACAAGATGATAACGCTCGACCCCATCGAGCTCGTGTGGTGAATGAGTTTATTCAGCAACATGGGATCATCAGGATGGCGTGGACAGCTCATTCACCTGACCTTTCTCCGATTGAGCACCTCTGGGATGTCCTTGGTCGAAGATTGTCAATAAATCACCTCCTGCCAATGAATGTTGCACAGCTGACTGCATTTCTGCTTCATGAATGGCAAGCTGTTCCTCAGGATACTCTTCGGACCCTTGTGGACTCGATGCGTCTACGCTGTCTTGAATGCCTTGCTGCAAACGGTGGTCATACCCGATTTTGAAATGTCTATTTGTCCAATATCTATTGTGTGACTTTTGAAAAGGTGGGTGATACACTTCACAGCTTCATTGCGTTTGAATGTGTGTTTCCATTTCTTTACATGACATGTCAATTTGGTATTCAATAAATGCCGTTTTGATTGATACCAATTACGTTTATATCAGTTTTGTTTTATGGTTTCAACCAAGGCTTTTCTAAGTGGTCCTTGCCTTTTGACGAGTAGTATATTAGGGTTATTATAGGATCACTTTCATCTTCTGTGCTATTTTGTAGGAAACATTTTTAAATAAGAATTTTTTTTTCTTGTAGGAATAGCAAAATAAAATATAAATCATTTTAAGTACCATTGAGTACTATAAAAAAGTGTGGTATTTGTAAAGTTAAAGTTGTCTTTTATTAAGTAATTTAATTAGTTAAGTATTTTGGTTTCGTCAGTAAGCAAGGTTGGTTGTCTGCCAGTGCATTAGTGTGTGATCATGGCAGATTTAGTAATATTTAGATCAGCCACTCCTCAGAAGGTAAAGGAGTTGGGTATAAGTGGTGATTCTCTCATTCAGTGTGTCACAATAGAGTGTGATAAGTTCATGGTAAGAGAAGACAAGATTTTGGAACAGATAAGAGTTTAGCAGCTGAGGCTGAGGATAAGAAGTTGCAAATAGAGGCTGAGGCTAAAAAGTTGCAAATGTAAGCTGAGGAGAGGAGAGCAGAAAGGGAACATCAAGTAAACATGAGAAAACTTGAACTTCAAGGAATTGCTACGGGTAATGGAAGAAGTCGATCTCATTCAGAGAGTAGCTCCAGCCAGAGCACCTCATATAGAGCCATTAACTTTCACTTCGATTCGTTTGTTGGAAAGGAAGACGGAATTAAAGATTACCTTGATAGGTATTAGAGATTGGCCACCTCTTATGGCCTAGAAAAAGAGAAATGGAACTTGAAATTATCGCAGAGATTGAGAGGAGTGGCTAACAATGTTTACTTGAAGTCCATAAAGAAGATAAAAATAATTATGAAGCCTTAAAACAAGCTTTGGTAGTTCGGTATGAACAAAACGCAGACTCTTATAGAAAGAGATTTAGAACTGCGAAGCTTCAGTCAGGAGAAACATTGCAGCAGTTTTCAGCAAGGTTGGAGAGTTACCTGCTGAAGTGGTGTCAGTTGGAAAACTTTAATCAGGACTTTGAAGGGAACAAGGATGTGATATTAATAGACCACCTCCTGTAGTCCACGTCTCCTGAAACAAGGACATTCCTAATTGAACATATGAGAGAGAGGCTAGATGAAATAATCGCTTATGGTGAAAGTCATAAGATGGCTCACCCTTTGACTCACTGAACTAAGAAGAAGCCAGGGGAAGGTTTCAAGCCACCACAAAACCAGAGTAGGTTTGAAACTAAGGACCAACCAAACAAATCCAAATATTTGACCAGAACCCTCAAATACAGGAGAAGAAACCCTACAAACAGGGTGAAAAGTGGTGTAAAATTTGCAAAATGGAATAAAAACAATATGTGGGAATGAAAAAAGAAAAACCCTCCACACCACGCTACATGCCTTGCAACAGGGAAAAATGGAAAGAGAGAACTGACAACATGTCAGAATAGCCCTCGTCATCTCCCTGTCTGTGAGGAAGTAACTTGTAACGGCACTAAGATTATGTTCTTATATGATACTGGATTGGACTTCGACTCGGTCGTGAGTTCTACCCTGGTGCATCCGGATCAATATACCACAGAAACAGTGGAGATACAAGGAGCTACCAAGGAGATAGCAACCATGACACTTCCCATATCAAGGATCAATGTTAGGACTCACTATGTGGAAGCAGTGATTAAAGAAGCAGTAACAGATAAACCCATCTACCCTGTTATATTGGGGTGTAGATATGTGTTTTTGGGAGATCCCAAAAGGCATGTGATCATTGCAGCAGTACAGACTAGGTAACAATCTAGGAAAGAGGAGGAAAGTCCAATAAATACTCATCCAGAGGAGATGAAAAAGGCTCAGGCTGAAGATAGCACATTAAAGCCTTGTTTTGGCAAACTGCCAAAAGTTGATAACCCCCCAACAAAATGCGAGTTTTACATGAAGAATGTACTGCTATACAGAAAAGCTGTAACCGGACCAAATGGCCATGGACAGCTGGTAACACCATCTTCATATAGGGAAAAGGTTATGGAACGAGCACATCATGTACCTAACAGTGGACATTAGAAAAAAGGTACCACTGGTCAAAGGACAGCAAGCAGTATTACTGGCCAGGTATCACTGAAGACATAGCTCGGTATGTGACTGCCTTTTCAGAATGAGAAAAGGTAACCCTAACACGTGGGGAACACCAACATGACCTAGGGAAGCATTGTTTGTTGTCTAAAGAAATAAAAAGGTAGATATAGTTCATTCATAACCCTCCACTCCCAGAGGAGAATATGCCTTCAACAAACATATGCCAAGTCCTCCTGTCCCATGCCATCATCTCAAGTTCTTTCCACGTTCTCCTCATCATTTTCACCTCTGTTTCCAGCTCTCTTCTCCATGTGCTTCTTGGTCTACCTCTGTCTCTCTTGCCCTGGGCGTTCCAGAACAAGAACTGCCTTGTAATGCTTTCAACAGGTTTCCTCAGTGTGTGTCCTATCCATCGCCATCGTCTTCTTCTCATCTCTTGTTCCACTGGCACTTGTCTAGTTCTTGTCCTCAGTTCCACGTTGGTAACCTTGTCATACCATTTTAATCCCTCTATTCTACGCAAGCACCCATTTATGAAAATCTGTAGCTTTTTGTTTGTTGTCTTTGTTGTTCTCCGTATCTGAGAGCCATACAATAGGACTGACTTCACATTTCAGTTGAAGATTCTAATTTTCGTGTTGGATCCGATTTATCTTGATCTCCATATATTTCCAAATGCAATGAAAGCTCCTCTTGCTTTTTGTATTCTTATTTTGATATCACTGTCTGTCCCTCCAACTTTGTCTTTATCGCTGCGAAGATATGTGTACGATTCTACATCTTGTATTGGTGTTTCTTCAAGTTAACCCTGTTATCATTACCTGCATTTATTCTATTATTATTGTCTTTTCCCTGTTTATTGTCAGACCCAATTTCTGTGACCTCTCATCGAGTGTTTTCAGTTTATCCTGCATCTGATTACGGTTATGGGACAGAAGAGCCAAGTCATCAGCAAAATCCAGATAATCCAGCTGCTTAGTCAGAGTCCACTGGATTCCATTTATGTTGTGTGTTGTCGATGATCTCATAACCTAGTCTATTGCTAGTAAAAAAAGAAATGGAGACATGAGGCATCCCTGTCGCACTCCTGTTCTTATCCCAAATGGTTCTGTAAGCTCTCCTTCGTGAAGAACTCTGCATGTCATGTCTTCATATGTTTTCTTTATTAAATTAATAATCTTCAGGGGAACTCCATATTGCCTCATCAATTTCCAAAGTGATTCTCTGTCTACACTATCAAATGCCTTTTCGTAGTTGTGGTGAAGTGGGATGTTATAAATATTTATAGGGGACTTAGTGTACTGACTGAGATCAGCTGTGAAGGTATCTATATCTAATAAGAGTAGTGTATTATAGATAAACTTACTTGCTGCCACATATGTATACCTCAGTCAGAATTATTCTGGAATAGTGTGATGACTACGTTATATGTCTAGGGTATGTGTATGATGAAGTGTAAGTCATAACAACAACAGACAGATAAACAATTTAATTTATTCCACCACACTTGACAACACTGTGACACTCACATACATAAAACACTCTACGAGGATATCTTAAAGGAGTCACTGATAACTTTTCAAATAACAATATGTATTCAGTGCTGTCATGAATGTATATGTGTCCTGATTCAAATACAAAGGGAACCAGGAATCACAATCAATTTTAATTACAAGTTATATGTACAGAATTTATTAATATGAATCTTGTAGTGACATATATTATTAATAGTATCCTATGTGTGTCAGTTGTGTAGTAGTAATCTGAGGTAATACTGGTTTTGTTTTGTTCAAGCTCTGTTGGTATTTGTCATCATGACTTCAATAGTTTGTCTTTATTGGAACTAGTATTGGAGATGTTCTCAGTTCCTGATAGTAAAACAATTGAATTCCCCTCTTAATTTTATTTTACACTGTCATTTTAAGAAGGGGTACATAATGTTGAGCTCCATGGCCACACTCTCTTATCTTTCGTGATGACTGCAGTAAAGGCCTCCTCTGCTCGATTACTTTAATGAGTTCTGGAGCCACCCCACTGGTTGCTATATGGACCAAGGAGTATGCTGTCCGCCTCTGGCTTCAGCAAAGCTCTGACCAGGTGCTGCTCAATAACTTTAAGACCACGGTCCCTGAAACAAGAAGGATGTACCTTCTACGTCATAACTAATTTATACTCTCTTTCTACACTGAGCACAATACATCACAAACATTGAGTTCAGAGCGTTAGGCCAACTGTCAGCTTCATCTGAAATACTTTATACCAGTATTTTCCTCCCTAATGGTTACTACGCCTCTGCAATTCCAGCATTATTTATGTCTAATCAATAATCTAGGTGTCAGTGTACTGTTTGGCCATTCCATGCAGTTTTACTTTCCTCCGACACCTTCTGTTCAGGCTGGAGCTCTATAGGCTTTACATCATGTTCGCTACTGAACTACACATATATACAGACATAAATTATCAATTTACATTCAGTTTTCATTAAAAGATATTGAATATTTCAAGCTTACCACAATTCATAGAATAATAAACAGTTTCGTTGACTGGCAATGAATATAGCACAACTCCGATCTGCCGATGTCCCAGGCTTTATTTTATAAAAAAAATATACACTGGTGCTCAACGCACTGCTTCTTAGTAGGTTTATTACAAGATGTGGCAATGAACAGACGCTCTGAATCGAGTATATTCGCAGCTCTACCCAATGAAACCATGTCTACACATCTTTTCAAAAAAGTACTCCTTTTCACGTTCCCCCTGACAACACAAGATAGTATTTATAGCCCGACCAATCGTGTTTAGTCTTACATTTGTTGCGCTCCAATCAATTTGGAGTTAACATGGTAGGCTATTTCCGTAACGTAAGGTTTTTTTCAAACACGTTATAAAAAAATTTTATGAGCAGAAATGATTTCATGCTGTCAGGCACCCCCACTATTTTATTTTGGCCATAACTTGGTAATTCCTAGACTATTTGCGTAACGTTTTACATATTCTTTGTCAGCAAGCCCTAAGGAACCCAAATATACAAATTTAAAAGAGCTAAGTGGCTGCGTTCAAAATATGCATTTTCTACCACCTCCTGTTTACTTCCATCCCCATGTGGTGTCTGGGTACTGTCATGTTTTCAAACGTAAACCCATCTATTGTCATCTTTCCTAATAAGCGTTTTCCAGGTTTTTTAAAACCTAACTCTGGGAAGGTTAGTGTTTTTATCACTGTCCGTCTGAAAAAAAGTTAGTGCATGTGGCCTTACACGCGTGATGGCAGCAATTGTGTATCGCGCGACGCGTGTTTAGTATTGCATGCTTCCTGCCTTCATTCGCCCCTCTCGCTCTCCTGCTTTATCTGTCTTTTAGTTACGCCGTGTATGGAATGAATGAAATATTAAATCTAGGTCATTGATCAGCTTGCGTATCTCAAGGTCAGTACACGTTTCATTGAAGAAAGCGGGTAATAATACAGTAGGCTTTTACTATCAACGTGAAAGCGTTACAATTTGCAGACGAAGCAGAAAACAAGGGGATTTCGAGTACAGTCATTGTGACAGCGCTGTTCTTTTACCATTGCTCTTTTCTTTATTAAATGTATTTGTTAGGCTTTATATTTACCTGATAATTTATATATGTGGATTAGAATATTCCACGACAGTAGTCCACAAATCCGATGTATAGTGGTGAATTCAATTCCGACTTTGTTCAACTATTATTCTTAAAGTGGTTATCTGGTCTGTACATGATCTGTTTTGTCGAAAACCTGCTTGTTCCTCTCTCAGTTTCTTGTCTATGGACTCTTTTATCTCTAAAGGATAATCCTGTTTAATACTTTTCCTGGCACTGATAGTAACATTATTTTTCTATAATTCGTGCACTCTTGTAAATTTCCTTTCTTAGGCAACTTAACCAGATATCCTTCCTTCCATTCTGCTGGTATCTCTTCCTTTTCCCAGACTTTACCAAGTAATTTATATAACATCTCTGTAGCCGTGTCGATATCTGCTTTGATGGCTGGAATGCCTTCAGGTCCAGACGCTTTTCCTTCTCTTAGAAGCTTTATGGCTGTCTTTATTTCTTCCTTCGTTGATCTTTCACCATTAATTTGTAGCTCTTGATCTGCTGGCTGGATGTCCGGGTGGTTTTGTGGAGCTTGTCTATTGAGAAGGTCCTTAAAATATTATGTCCACCTCTTCATTTGCTCTTGTATATTGCTGAGCAGTTTTCCATTCTTGTCTTTTTATGAGGCAACTTGTTTGCTTGTATTTCCCTGTTAGCTTCTTTGTGCTGCTATACAGTTCTCTCATATTTCCTTTGGCTGCAGCATCTTCTGCCTCTCTTGCCAACTCCTCAATATACTTCCTCTTGTCTCTTTCGATACTTCTTTTTACTTCTTTGTTTTCGTCTGTACACTTCTTGCGCCTTGGCTTTGGAACTTCTGGTTTTGCTTGTGTTTAAATCTGCTTTCTTGTTTTTTCTGTCTTTAATCTTATTAATGGTTTCTGTTGTTATCCATGCTTTTTGTTGTCGTTCCCTTTTCCTCAGTATTTCTTCACATGTCTCATTCCATACAGTTTTGATTTGCTGCCAATAGTCTTCTGTATTCTCTAGTCTTCCAGCTGTTGGAGCACTTGGAATTTGTTGGATATTGTGACCGCAAATTTGTTACATTCATGTCACCCATCAAGATTGTGATGTCTCTTTTTTTACTTTGTCCATAATATTCCGTAGTCTAGTATTAAATGCTTCTTTCACAGACTCTTCTTTGTCATTAGTTGGTGCATAACATTGGATGACATTTACATTTATTTTCTTTTTAGCTGTTTTAAAAGTGGCTGTTATTATTCTGGATCCAATGGCTTCCCATTCATTGAGTGCTTTATGTGCTTCTTTAGATAACATAATAGCTACCCCTTCACTGTAGTGTGAACTTTCTTCATGTCCTGAGGACAGCACCAATTCACCTGTGATAAGTTTCTTTTTGTCTACCCCCTTCCACTTTGTTTCACACATTCTCAGAACCTCGATTTTATATTCCCTCATTTTTGCACTACTTGTGCCACTTTCCCTTGTATGTTTAATGTCCGAACATTCCAGGTGCCAAATCTGGAAGTTCTCCTGGAAGAAAGAAGGTTAGTCAGCAACACAAACTCCTTTCGGCTTTCTCTGTGTTGCATCATACGCCACCCTGCGAGAGGACCTTCCCCAAAGGATGGCTTTGGATGGCTTTGTTTTATTTTCCTTATATGACTTGTCCATATTTGGTGATGTTTTTGTGGTTTAAATTGTTTTACAGGATGGGGTAACCTGCCGACATGCCCAACCATCCTTAGTCGCTTTCTACGACATGCATGACAGGGAACAGTGTTACTATTCTTTGCTCCCCTTTCGGGCCCCGTTAACACATGGGTATAGATATAGTGGATAGGAGAAAACCATCTCACAAACGATTTACCAGGAAACCAGTAACCACGCCAACTCTCAGTAGTGCACCGAGAGTAAATGTACAAAAGGCCAATCCGGTTGAAATAAGCTCGGAACCCCCCGTCCGGGATAAAATTAAAAGTGTGGTTAGTCAACCACCTTTAATAAGAAAATTGCGGGGAAAACCCCCCAAAATAGGTAATGGAAGATTAGGTTGTACCAACCGTTTAACGAATGCACAGCCAACTTCATTATATCGCCCATTACATTAAAGTGGGGATGGCTCCGGAAACGTTATTATTTGGCCGGCCTATCAAATGTCCAGTGGAAGCCTTATTGAGGACATGGACAGATGCGAAAATAGAAGAGACTGTAACCTTATCCTATCAGTATGAGTTGACATCACGTCTACAAACTGGCTGGAAATTAGCAAACGAGAATCTTCGTAAAACCAGAAGGAAACATGCTGCATATTTCAACAAGAATTCGAAGGATAGAGAACTAGCTGGTGGAGAGAATGTGCTTCTTCTTTTACCCAGCAGTAACAACAAGCTATAAATATGATGGCAGGGCCCATATACTGTTCTAGAGAAGTAGTCTAGAACCAACTACGATAGACAAAAAGGGAAAGAAAACAGTCTATCATGTTAATTTACTCAAGAAGTATTATGATAGGACTGCTTCTGAAAGTCCCTATTTGATGACCCTGGCCATAGCTACTGATACGAAAAATGAACCTCTCATACCATATAAATATCCTTTAAGACCCTGTGAAGCATATGAGCATGTAAAAGTCAGTAATCACCTGACGAAAGGACAGAGAGAGCAGATTCTGAAAGTTCTAGAAAAACGTGCAGACGTGCTAACGGACAAACTGGGGCGCACTAATTTAATGGAATATGATATGAAGTTACTAGACCCAACAACAATCTGCATGAGAACTTATCCAATTCTATCTGACAAAGAACAAGCTTTAAAAGGAGAGATTGATTACCTATTGCAATAAAATATGATTTCCCAATCTGAATCTCCTTACAGCGCCAGTGTGGTTTTGCTTTTGAAACCCTCTGGTGAACATAGACTACGTATAGTTTATAGGAAATTAAATGCTGTCACAGAGTCTCAAGCAGATCCATTACCAGTCAACACTCAACTATTTGCTAGGTTGAACAAGACGAAATATTTTTCTAAAGTGGATCTGAGCAAAGGGTGTTACCAAATTCCCGTCAAGCCTGAGATCAGACCATTACTGGCCATCAACATGTTCCTGGCTGTAAATACAAACATTTATACGGATGCTCCAAAAACTATGTCCTGTTTTATCCAAAAAGTTAGTCTACATTTGCTCAAGTCATCATCATGTTCCTGGCTGTAAATACAAACACACAAACATTTATACGGATGCTCAAAAAACTGTGTCCTGTTTTATCCAAAAGTTCAAGTCTTCACATGCTCAAGTAATCATCATCATTTACGTTTTTTCAGCTTGGAACCACCATTACACCAGGCTGTAGAACCAGCATTACACCAGGCTGTGGAACCACCATTACACCAGGCTGTAGAACCACCATTACACCAGGCTGTAGAACCACCATTACACCAGGCTGTAGAACAACCATTACACCAGGCTGTAGAACCACCATTACACCAGGCTGTAGAACCGCCATTACACCAGGCTGTAGAACCACCATTACACCAGGCTGTAGAAAGAAGCCTACATCAGAACAATTATATGATCTTGAACTGGAGTTTCTTTTTTTTTACATGATGAAGTTTTCGTCCTCAAACACAACCATATACAAGCAGCCACTTACGACATGCAGAGACATCTGTAGTCCTTTTGCGTCTTTGTATCGTCAGAAACTTCCGCGAACTACACGATAACCACAAGCTCGTGACGATGACGAAATAACAAGTACGAAGATGTGAAAACTTGATCAATTTTATCAAGAATTTGTCACGTTACAGACTTTAATGAAGTGAGTTAATTCCCCTAAAATCGTTTATTATTTACCACAGTTATCTCCCTTGCGTTCATCAATACAAATGATCTGTTGAAAGGTGTAGAAAATGTGTGCACAAAAATACAATTGTTATTTATAGTTTCATTACGTCTTGCTTATTGTGCCCACAATAGATTGAAATTATATCATTCAAAAAACTAAAGATGAACGTCTGTTGCCAAGACGCTGTACCTATGACAAACAGAGAAATGACATATGGCCGTCACCAGTAACATTCTAGGACAAAATGTGTGGAGATAACAACAACCTTAAGCTCACCACTGCTTTCTTTAAACATATTCATGTTGACGTCTGACAGTGTACAAACAAGAGGTATATACCCAAAATAACACGGTCATTACATAAGAGACTCACTGAAACACACGATATAGGTACATATAAATATCTAACATTCTCCATTTGTATCTCTATGAGAGGTAACTTTCAGCCAATGGGAAACCATTCTTAGTAATACATTCACTGCAAGAATTTCGTTTCGCTGTAATTATTTTCAAATAATCTTTAAAACTGTATGACAAGAAAATCAATACTAGATTAGAAGTTAGGAAATTTGGTAAATTTAATAACATTTAAACAATTATACACATGATGAATAAATTTGGATTTTGAAGACTTACGTGTTCTACAACCTTCATATGCCATTACGGTAATAAATGATGATTATTACGGACAACACAGTGTGGTTTTTGGAGACAAAAGTTGCCATTTGCCCTTAAAAGCGCTCTTCATCAACCTCCTGACCACACTGTGTTACAAAACACTTAAGGCAAACGTGTCTACGACTACTACTCTTATAGATGCCAGTCGACAAGTATATCGGTCAGAGAAACAATACAGAGCAAATACTATAGACCACAGGAGGCCGAGAAGAAGGACTCCAGAGGATTCAGAAATATTCGTGTTGTATTACTCAGACATTTCAGGGTCTGGGGGAGATAGAGACGTTAGTCGCAGACACACGAATCGGCGGTCCTATAGCCAGGAAATAGTTCTAGAAGACACAGAGAGTAATACGCCGTGGAGACAAGTGGATACGCAAAAGTAAAGGTAGAGATAAGAAAATTAAGACGATATATGATTAGTCTAGGAGATAGACGAGTAGAAGAAGATATTGTATGGATCGAGCAGATTACCGATCCAACAGTCGAGATAAGGAGACTAAGAGAAGAAACGAGATAAGGAGACTAAGAGAAGAAACGAGATAAGGAAATCAAAGTTTCTATTGAGGAATAATGAAACAGCGGATAGACGTAGAAACAGATCTATTAATAGTAGTACTAGCTAATCAAAGATTAGGGATTGAGGAAGTTACCGATCCAATAGTAGAAACAAGTCTATCGGTAGTAAAAGAAAGAGAAACTCAAAGAGTACGAGAGAGGAAGAAGCAGAGAGAAAACAATCGAAGAGGTACGACAAGGTGAAGTCGAAGAACAGGAAAAGAAGTAGAGTTGCAGATGTTGAAGTTAGCGAACAGAGTAACGTTTTAGGAGATAGCTATGAGGGTAGGTCTCAGTACACAAAAATGAGTATAGTTTACGGCAGTAGTCGGTACAATGAACAGACTAATTGTGGTGGCTCCTCAACAAACACATTATGATATATCAACACTTTGAGCTACGAAGTGTTGGAGAAGAGGTGACAATTAGGAGTTGTTTTAATGAGACAAATCAGAGAATAAAGAAAACATTGGAGATGTTGAGAGGATGCATACTGAGAATATATAGACTTGAGAAGCTATTTTGAGAGGTCAAAACAGAATGAAAAGGAGAATAGGCATGAAAAAATGAGAAGACATTGAGAAATGAAGTAAAAAAGAAGACATATTCCAAGGTGGGAACGTAGGTAGAACAACAAGAAGACATATTCCAAGGTGGGAACGTAGGTAGGACAACAAGAAGACATATTCGAAGGTGGGAACGTAGATAGGACAACAAGAAGACATATTCCAAGGTGGGAACGTAGGTAGGACAACAAGAATAAAAATATGTTGCAGCTGTAGTCCACCACAATAAAACATAAGGGCTGCCTATGGCAAATATTGAGGGCTTATGGAATTCCCAGTTGCAGTTTCTCCATTATAAAAAGCCTCTATGGTAACTGTGCATGTAGTGTTGGGTAGAGCAGCCTAATCTTTGAGGTCAAGACGGGAGTACTACTGGGATATCATATATCAACCACATTTGTTTTGACAGTCATAGACTGGATGATGGGCCAGACAACAGAGGGCAGTCCAAGAGGAATGTAACAAGTCGGTCGTTACATTTTTCTGTGACACCTTTTCACTCTTTCCTGTGCCCTTCCATTTGTTTTGTTTCCTCACCGGCTCCTTATCGGTGCTTCGCTTTCATCGTTCAATGTTTTCTTATCACATTTTGCCACACCTCTCACTCATCTCTCTATTCATGTTATTTTCTCCTTTTTTATCGTAGAAACTTAAGCGAAGGACTGAACTTGCCACATTTATTTTGCGCTTATCGCTAGCTCCAGACGGAGTAAGAGTCTACACTGAGGGGCACTCCTATTGTTACCTCCCACTTCTTGTCTGGGGAGATACACGTTAAAAGGTTGCCGCATGATAAGGTAAGAGTTCGCAAATTTTCATCAGAAGGAGGAAAATCCTAACTCATAGAAGGTCAGGAAAGATACAAAGTTTACAAAGCTGGATCCTATCAGCCGTAGTATGTGATTTATTTAAATTCTGATGAAGCTCCCTAGAATTGAAGCACCATTCATCAAATGACATCTCTGTATAGAGTAATCTTTAGCGAAAGGTAGAGACCTTTGAAGACCCTCAGTAGATACTCTAAATGTTGGCCACTCTTGGACCATCACTGCAGAGCAATGTGAGTAAATCCCTTGACATTATGTATCATTCATTCAATCATATTCCTAGATCTGCCAGTTATATCAGTACGTGTTTGTGTAAAGTCTGATACATTTCCTGATTAAGTGATAGCCTGTATCTGTCGGTTATATCAGCACATGTTTTTATAAAGTGTGATATATGTCCTGATTATGTGATATTAATTTAAAAAAAACATTAAAAAATGCACGGCAGAACTCACTAATATGTAGGAAATGACCATCTTGCACAACTTTAAGACACGGACTGTGATGTAATACTTCCGACAGATGGACTTTTCTGTTGAAAAACAGTTACAAAGAAATAACATCTTGGAGGAGATTATAATGTTAGATCTGTGACGTAGTGAGTTTGTAAACGTGACACTTGAAGAGGAAGAAGCAAGACCTTATATGGTCATGAAAGACAGACAGATGAAATTGGTAAAAGACAAGTAAAGAAAATATCTTGTGCGTCATTCAGAATGCTCTAAAGACGAGGGTAGTGGGGGGTGGGGGGTGTTGGGGAGGGGGGGGGAGACCCCTACTGCTATGAGACACTAAGTCGTGGTTGGATTGGGATGGAAGTGCTGAAATAAACAACCTCTGATTGGTCCTTTTATATAATTAGGCAGAAAGAAAACTCGACTATAGCACAGGAAACCACAAAACCTAGGAACCTAGATACATATTAACATTGGGATTATAATTACAGTAATACCTCGACCACCTGTTAGACGGCCTTTTAAATCTAGTGGCCCGACACTGAAAGCATGTTTTCGTTGTACAAGAAGTCTGTAAATTCCTTCCCGGTAATCGGGTTATGTTGTAATGCGTACAATTAATTATTTTGTATTTTTGCATTAAACTTGTGTAAATTGTTTGTGGATGTACAGGTTCATTCGAGGCTACAAATCTCAACATAAGATTCATGAACTACCACAGCAAGTAGAAATGAATGGAATTATATTATCTATATTGTAGCATTGTGTCTAGCTGATGGTCATATGAGGATGACTCCAGATATGCCTCCATACATAAGACATGGCATAAAGTATATGCTCACTTAGAAAGTTGAAGGGTGATGATAATGATGGTGATGATGATGATGGTGATGATAATGATGGTGATAATGATGGTGATGATGGTGATGGTGATGATAATGATGGTGATGATGATGACTAGTTAACTAACTTATTCTTCTTCTTCTTCGTTCACCCTCAGATGTCAACTTGAAGAAGTTCAAAGGTCGCAGTGGTCAACCTGAGGCTGTTGATATCTCCGTAGATTTTCACCAGGAATGGTACTGGTGATGGCCATATGCGCTTTCTCTGTTCCTCATATGTTGGGCACCTTTGAAGCAGATGTTCGGCAGTCATTTTATCTGTGCCACAGTCACACTCATCAGTAGTAACTTATTCCATTGTGTTCTTTCTTTTTTTAGCATTACAAATATACACAATTTGGGGAGGGGGGAGAAAATTGATGACGTCGCAAACAGGGTGGAGGGCGGTGTCTGGAGTTTTGTGACGAAATGTGACAATTTCGAAAAAAAGGCACAAATTGCGTGACGTCATATGAAGAGATTTGGACATAGGCCTGTTCCACATCCTGTAAAAAAAAAAAAAAGTTAAATCACAAAAATGTTAACAAACATGGACAGGTCAGTTAAGTTATAAGTTAGAGCTGATGACACGTGTCAGGAGGACTTGGCTTGTGTTTGTTGAAGGTCGATTCTCCTTGTGGAGCTAAAGGGTATTGATTGATTGATATGGCCAAAAAATGATGCCCTTATATGGCGTTATTTGTAAAAAATGGTATATCCAAGAATACATTACAGTTTATTTAGTCTGCTTTTTGTTTTTTAGGATGTGAATTACATTATTTAAAAGAAGGAAAAATATAACTGAAAACAATTTCAACCAGTTAAAGATTATTACAGTTAACCGATATTTCAGCTGAGATTATAATGTAAATAAGTCGTCCCCGAGGGAGTTGTTAACTATTGCGGATAAATGTTAACTATTCATGATAAAAGTTAACTATTGCGGATAAAAGTTAAATGTTGCGGAAGAAAGTTAACTATTGGGGAAGAAAGTTAACTATTGGGGAAGAAAGTTAACTAATGCGGAAGGAAGTTAACTAGTGCGTAAACAGGATAACTATTACGGATACAAGATAACTATTGCAGATACAATTAAATTATGATGATTACAGTTAATTATTGCGGGTAAAAATTAAAACCTCTTTTATGAAACAAGCAAGTGTGACGTCACATTTTTCTAAACACCCCTCCCCCCTATCGTCACACAACGTCACAAAATTAGGACACCCTCCCCTTACTGCCTGATGCCTTATGTGGCTTTCCTTAGTCGTTTTTTACAACATGCATGGTAGGGAACAATGCTACTAATCTCTGTTCCCCTTTCAGGCCGCACCTGTAACATAGTTTTTGTTTTGTATAATGGTATGAATGAATGATAGTTAAAAATGTAATCTACGAAAGTCATGTCTTCATTTATTAACACAAACAACTACTTATACATATAACTCCATATAAGAACACCATTTTATGTCACATGACTAGTAACACAAACAACTACTTATACATATAACTCCATATAAGAACACAATTTTATGTCTCATGACTAGTAACACAAACAACTACTTATACATATAACTCCATATAATAACACCATTTTATGTCTCATGACTAGTAACACAAACAACTACGTATATATATAACTCCATATAAGAACACAATTTTATGTCACATGACTAGTAACACAAACAACTACTTATACATATAACTCCATATAAGAACACCATTTTATGTCACATGACTAGTAACACAAACAACTACTTATACATATAACTCCATATAAGAACACCATTTTATGTTACATGACTAGTAACACAAACAACTACTTATACATATAACTCCATATAAGAACACCATTTTATGTCACATGACTAGTAACACAAACAACTACTTATACATATAACTCCATATAAGAACACAATTTTATGTCTCATGACTAGTAACACAAACAACTACTTATACATATAACTCCATATAATAACACCATTTTATGTCTCATGACTAGTAACACAAACAACTACGTATATATATAACTCCATATAAGAACACAATTTTATGTCACATGACTAGTAACACAAACAACTACTTATACATATAACTCCATATAAGAACACCATTTTATGTCACATGACTAGTAACACAAACAACTACTTATACATATAACTCCATATAAGAACACCATTTTATGTTACATGACTAGTAACACAAACAACTACTTATACATATAACTCCATATAAGAACACCATTTTATGTCACATGACTAGTAACACAAACAACTACTTATACATATAACTCCATATAAGAACACCATTTTATGTCTCATGACTAGTAACACAAACAACTACTTATACATATAACTCCATATAAGAACACCATTTTATGTCACATGACTAGTAACACAAACAACTACTTATACATATAACTTCATATAAGAACACCATTTTATGTCACATGACTAGTAACACAAACAACTACTTATACATATAACTCCATATAAGAACACAATTTTATGTCACATGACTGGTAACACAAACAACTACTTATACATAAAACTACATACAAGAACACAATTTTATGTCACATGACTAGTAACACAAACAACTACTTATACATATAACTCCATATAAGAACACCATTTTATGTCTCATGACTAGTAACACAAACAACTACTTATACATATAACTCCATATAAGAACACCATTTTATGTCACATGACTAGTAACACAAACAACTACTTATACATATAACTCCATATAAGAATACCATTTTATGTCACATGACTAGTAACACAAAAACTACTTATACATATAACTCCATATAAGAACACCATTTTATGTCACATGACTAGTAACACAAACAACTACTTATACATATAACTCCATATAAGAACACCATTTTATGTCACATGACTAGTAACACAAACAACTACTTATACATATAATTCCATATAAGAACACCATTTTATGTCACATGACTAGTAACACAAACAACTACTTATACATAGAATTCCATATAAGAACACCATTTTATGTCACATGACTAGTAACACAAACAACTACTTATACATATAACTCCATATAAGAACACCATTTTATGTCACATGACTAGTAACACAAACAACTACTTATACATATAACTCCATATAAGAACACCATTTTATGTCTCATGACTAGTAACACAAACAACTACTTATACATATAACTCCATATAAGAACACCATTTTATGTCTCATGACTAGTAACACAAACAACTGCTTATACATATAACTCCATATAAGAACACCATTTTATGTCACATGACTAGTAACACAAACAACTACTTATACATATAACTCCATATAAGAACACCATTTTATGTCACATGACTAGTAACACAAACAACTACTTATACATATAACTCCATATAAGAACACCATTTTATGTCACATGACTAGTAACACAAACAACTACTTATACATATAACTCCATATAAGAACACCTTTTTATGTCACATGACTAGTAACACAAACAACTACTTATACATATAACTCCATATAAGAACACCTTTTTATGTCACATGACTAGTAACAAAACTGTAGCCGATGTCGAGAGTCTGACTTCCAACATTTCAGGAGTCTGAGTCTTAGAATTTTTTGATCAACACCACAACCCTGGTAGACAGTTTTACATGGCATGTCCTGGTAGACAGTTTTACATGGCATGTCCTGGTAGACAGTTTTATATGGCATGTCCTGGTAGACAGTTTTACATGGCATGTCCTGGTAGACAGTTTTATATGGCTGTAAAAGGCAATTTTTACTATCTTGCAATATAATACATTTATATACTTATTATGTTCGCAAATATTTTGTAATCAAAGTATTTCCTTTTTAAGTGCTTAAGGAGAAGTCATTTTTGAGTTACTTCCCTTGAAAGTAGTTCCGTCATCTTCGATCGGACTCCGCGGACGAGTCTAGGCCTACTGCGATTTATTCTTTGGCTGGGTAGGAATAGATTGTTCTTGCTTCAGTATATCTATGGCCTGAATTTATACGTAGTGTTTGTATGAGTAGGACGAGTCTGTCTTATATATGGATATCTTTACATTTCTAAGTCGAACTATGTTGGTTGTCGCTAGAAAAGGTCAAAGGCTATGCAGCGGAAGTATCGCTAGCAAAGGGGTGTGATTCATGGCTGTCATCCTGTCTGGATGTAGAATTTTGATGTAGCCGGCCTATCGCCGAAAAAGTGATCGATAAGTCAATGGGGAAAAGTGATAGTCATTTAGACATGTTGTATGTACTTTACCCCAGTGTTTATTCTCTTTTGCCAAGGAATGGCAAAGTTATATTTCGCATAGAAAGGTAAAACCACAATTTATTATGAACTTGGGCTTCGCCATCGTTGTTGATAAACAGATGCACAGTGGTACTTTTGAAAAGAATATTTATTCAAAGGAAGACGACATTCCTATGTATCAACACTAGATTGTATGATATTATTCAATCACCTCTATGAGAGAAGCTATGAAGAAATGAGGACATTTAACGAATGACCAATTTTGGGTCTGGGTCCTATAGTGAGTGAAACTCACGAGAGAAGAACAGCCATGTTGAAATTCATATACTTTGTATTTATCGAGTGAGAAAAAGGGATGCCTGTACTATCGCTCGATGAACCAAGAGATCACTGCTACATGTGAGAACCCATGTCTGGGATTCCTATATCTTTATGGAAAATATATATATTGAACTTTACGTGAAGGGATATTCACTAGACGAGGTTAGGTCTAGGAGCCTTCCTATATATTGGTTATGGTCTGACGTGCCCAGTCAGTAAAGCCAGATGATTTACATGATGGAACTCTGAATGCTTATTTACGAATGCTCCATTATGATATTTGCCAAGCATGAATGCTAACTTAAGATGATATCCTGTGATCAACATTATGCTGTCTATGTCGACATTTGTTCCTGTAACCATACACGTACTGTCCAAGTGTGCGTCCCATTAAATGTTATAAAAAGACCACCGTAGTTCCAGTACTTCTTGAATTCGAACAGTGTGAGTATGAGTGATGTACTACCAACCTGTCAACTCTATCGAATCATGCTACCATTCGCGTTCTGACATTCACATACACACTCATTGTTTACACTCACATTCTTGTCGGAGCCTCATCACGTTCCAGGACAAGATAACCTGTATGACCAAAACTGTGCTGGGTTTAATGAGTTGACAATCGTTACACTTTACTACACCAGTCCCAACATCTACATTTATCAACTGGTGGACATTCACGTCATTTAACAAATAAAGCGTGATTCAACAACTAGTAGCCAGTATGAGTTAACAACTAAACAGACTTTAACAACTGGTGTGCCAGCTTCCTGGGTCAACCTGCACAGTGACCATATTGAGAAGTAAACTACTGAGACCAGACGTTCCTTGGGGTCTGTTACGACACACAAATACATCAGCAGTACAACTCTACAGTGATGTCAGCGTGACCTGTCCTGTCGACAGTATGCGGTAACTAGGTCAGCGTTTGTTGACATTTGGTTCGTTGGACATTTGCCATACAACTGACAGTGTTACACAGCAAGCTTGGTTGAAACATAGAACATTACACATCAGGACTGGAGAATATTTGACAGTGTTTGCGAAAGGAAATGTTATTGAACTGAGAAGTCCTACATCGATTGTTATCATTCACATCAACGATGGAGCTTCTATTTCTGTGTTGAATTTAAAATAATTAGACCAGAAGTATTTGTTTAATAAAGTACCACAGTACTGTACTATTAGGCAGTGTAACTGAGCCTTCTTTACAACACATTCTTTCTGCAACACTCTATTTACATCATATTGCCATACTATTTATGCAATTATGTATTTATGTTTAAATATTTATATGTGATATTTGTTTGTATCCAGCGGGTTGTTGTTTTGGTTGGGCGGTGTCACACAGCAGAGTATCCCACGTAATAGAGGGTCTGATGTGTGCGTTTCTATAGGTGCAATTTTCTTGATTGAAAATTTGCTGCGACAGCTGTTGCTATTAGTGTTAGCTGTGAAGACTGTACTCATTGTTGTTTGTGTAATATTCCTCTGTTCTTTAGTTTGTTTTGATTTGTTTGTAATTTGTTGGTCTACCCTATTCTATCTTTCAGTTCTATTCTCAATTTATATTTATATACTGTGGCGTTATTTGTATTTGTTATCCTCTTGCGGTTTATCTTTTATTGTTTTTCCCATTTCATTTATTTCATTTCCGCAAATGTTTTCATGTTCTCCTGTATAACTGTTTTGTTTTGTGCCTGATCGACATACACTATTTAAAATATAGTTGATCATATAAATTGATGTACAAGAATCAACTGATAGTTAATTGCTATTACTAAAGGTACACAGTTGATGATATAAAACACTATTTCTGGTGCACTGCACTTATATTATAGAGTGAACCAGCAACTTATAGCTGTTATTATATAAGGATTTATACAAGACCTTTGTAAGGCTTGTTTCCCACAGTGATTGGGATAGTTAAGTACTATTTTCCACAGGTTAAAAAGTTATCATACAAGGTCTTTGATTAAGACTAAGAAAGTGAATTTATTTACTTTTGCAAATTACTGATCTTATTAGACAAGATGTCTACATTAGATTATTTTATCACACAAGGCAAGGCTCTTGATAAGACTGGTCAGCAATTAGAAGAATGGGCAGTTGCTCAATATGACAAAGCATTAGCTGCTGAAGAAAGAAAAGCATTGATTGAGGAGAAAAGATTAGAAGCTGAGGAAAAAAAATTACAAAGAGAGTATGAACAAAAGAAATTGCAGATACAGACTGATGAAAAAAGATTCCAGATGGAAATGGAAAAAGAGAAAAGAAAAGATGAAGCTGCTGCAGAAGAGAAAAAATTACAAGCTGCTGCAGAAGAGAAAAAATTACAAGCTGCTGCAGAAGAGAAAAAATTACAAGCTGCTGCAGAAGAAAAAAGATTACAAAGAGAAGCTGAAGCAGAAGAGAAAAAAGCAATAAGAGAGCATGAACACAAAAAAGAACTTTTAGCATTTGAGTTAGAAAAGTTAAAGTTAACAAACATAAGTGATGGTAATCAAGCATCTGGTGGTAATGGTAAACCCTTTACTTACAAGGTCAAGGTACCAGCGTTCAACCCTTCCAGTGATGACATAACATTCTGGCTAAATAGATTTGAACGCTCGTGTCGAGCACATAATGTGGACAAATCACAATATGCTAACCAGTTATCAGAAAATCTGAAAGGTGATTCTCTGACTAGTTTAAGTTTGGTTGAAGAGGCTGACAAAGATAACTATGATGTTATTAGGGCAGCCTTATTAAAGAAGTATCAGTTGTCTGAAGAGGGTTATCGGAAGTTGTTTAAGACAATGGTGCCTGAGGCAGGTGTAGAATTCTCAGAATTCATTGCAAGGACACGTCTTACATTTGATCGTTGGATTGAGCTATCCAAAACAGAAAAGACTTATGAAGCACTTATGGACTTGATACTCAGAGACAAGATTATGTCAAGTATAAATAAACCTTTCCTCGAATTCTTACATGAGCGTAAACCTAAGTCTCTAAAAGAAATGGAACAATATTGTACCCAATACGTCACTGCACATCCGGACGTAGCTATTAGCAACAGTAAGGTTAAAGAAGGTATGCCAGTTGCTTCTGCAACACCATACAACCCTAATCACTCTCACAAATTCCAAGGACCTCAAAATAGGTTTAATAAAAAAGGTAACTATTACAGTTATCAGAACCAAGGTAACCAATCATTTCAGGGTTCTTCTTCGAATACATGGAGAAGAGCTGACAGCCCTCGATTCAGGGGTGGTCATAATTACAGGAACTTTCGCAAAGGAAGTCATTCTAGAAACTATCCAAGTTTTCCTTCATGGAGACAACAAGATCATAATTACAGAGATACTCATTATAATGAATATGATGATAGTAACCAAAGGAGCTATGATTCAAACCCGAGTAGAGGTTATAATAGTGGAAACAATGATAAGTACAGAGGCAATAATAACAGAGGTAGAGCACAATTCAAAAAACATAAAGCTCATTACCAGGCGAACTCTGCACAGCAAGAGTCCCACGAAGCCTATAAACAAAATAAAGATAATGATGACTCTAATAATATGGCATGTGCCGCTTTTGATTTTGGGAGAGCATCTCAGTGCCCCCAATGCAAAACATTATTTGAGCCAACAACAGTGTCTACTTTAAGCTGTGGGCATCCTCTTCCCGCTCTTCCTGCGTCAATCGCGCATGATGGGAGAGGTTCTCTTGTCTTACACAAAGGTTTAGTAAATGACAATCCAGTCTCAGTACTTTTTGATTCTGGATGCACAACTATTGGGGTTAGGCAGTCACTCATAGATCCTTCTCATTCTACAGGCAAAGTAGTCAAATGCGTAACATTTGGCGGCACCATAGAGAAATACTCTACCGCTATCATTAGGATTGCTACTCCTTTCTTCACAGGAGATGTACACGCATGTCTTTTGCCGGATCCGATCGCTGATCTTATCATCGGTCGCATTCACGGAGTCAAAGAATGCACTCCGGAGCAAATTTCCGTTTGGGAAAATCAAAATATGCAATCTGCTAATGCGGTAGTCACTAGAGCTCAAGCTCTCAATATGCCTGAAACTTCATCTGTTGAAGATAATGAAGTGCATAACCAAGATGATCCCTTGGTAATTTCTCGTGACTCGTTTATAAAACAACAAGAAGAAGATCCGACTCTTAAGAAATTCTTCACTCTTGTAACGAAAGGTGATCCGAATAAAGATTCAAATTGTAAATCTTGGATTACAATGAAGAATGGCGTACTTGTACGTATGGTGCAAGACTCCACTAAGTCAAGTCATTCTCAGATTCTTGTACCCAAGAATTTGAGAGTTAAGATCTTACAACATGCACACGACTCTCAGTGTGCTGGTCACATGGGTTTTTCCCGTACAAAGTCAAGAGTTCTTGCGGCTTTCTTTTGGCCTTTTGTGAACAAGGACATACGGATCTATTGTCGATCCTGTAAAGTATGTCAAGAAGTCAAATCCAAAGGTCCTCGTCATGCTGCGCCTATTCAGGCTGCAGATATTCCTATTCGTCCATTCCAGAAAATGGCGATAGACATCATTGGTCCATTCAAGATCAAATCTGCTAGAGGACATCAGTTTATCTTAACGTGTGTAGACATGTGCACACGTTGGCCAGAGGCTATCCCTCTAAAGAGCATTACTACCGCTGACATTGCAGATGCTCTTTGGCTTATATTTTCTCGGCTGGGATTCCCCGGAGAAATATTATCAGATCATGGCACCCAACTGATATCGGATACCATGTCTCAAGTAATGTCTACTCTACAGATAGAGAGATCTTTGAGTAGCATCTATCATCCTATGTCCAATGGGATGGTCGAGCGACTAAATAGAACACTTAAGAACTTATTAGGGAAGATAACTGAGGATCATCCTCAAGATTGGGATAGGGTTTTACCCGCGGCCCTCTTCGCGTACAGAGAGGTCCCCAATGAACATACAGGGTTTTCTCCCTTTGAACTTGTCTTTGGCGCGCGACCGCGCGGCCCAATGTCTTTGCTGCATGATCTTATAACAGCTGACAATATTGACGATGACACAAAATCTTCTTACGAGTATGTCATCGCGCTGAGACAAAAGATTATAGAAGCATGCAAATTGGCAACGTCCTCTTCTGAATTTGCTAAGCAGAAGGCAAGACAATTTGCTAATAAGAAGAGAACTTTACGACAACTTTGTCCTGGTGACAAAGCATTTGTTTTGCTACCTTGTCGTGAAAATAGACTCCTTATTAGTTGGAAAGGTCCGTACGATATAATATCGAAAATTTCAGATGTTGACTACATCGTCGATATCAACGGGAAGCATAAAACCTTCCACATCAATATGCTTACGGAGTTCCATGAACGTCCTGACTATCTACAGCCTATTTTCCAGGCAACGGACGATTCTCATGTCAAACATGGTCATTACTCATCACTGTCTGTAATACAGGATGAGGAAACAAGTTTTTCGGATGTTAATCTTCCGCTTCCAATGATCCCACTTCATTCTAGTGAATCATGGAAAGACGTTACTGTTTCTCCTGATTTGTCTCTAGGAGAACGGCGACAAGTTTCGTCTATGTTACAAACATTTCAGGATGTCCTCACTGACATCCCTGGACAAACTCATGTCATTGAGCATGACATTGTTCTAACTGAACATACTCCAATTAGGGTTAGACCTTATCCTATCCCTATACATTTCCAAACACAGGTTGAAAAGGAGTTGGATGAAATGATAGATTTACAAATAATCGAACCATCCACTTCTGCATATTCTTCGCCGATGGTTATTGTTCGAAAAAAAGACAATAACATACGTCTTTGCGTTGACTATCGCAAATTAAATCAAGTTACGAAGTTCGATGCTGAACCTATGCCTTTACTAGAAGAACTACTTACTCGTCTTTCTAAATCGCATTTTTTCACTAAACTTGATTTGTCTAAAGGATATTGGCAAGTTCCATTATCCGAACGCGCCAAACCTCTTACCGCTTTCTCTACTCCCAGAGGCCTTTTCCAATGGAATTTTATGCCTTTCGGCCTTATGAACGCACCAGCTACATTTGTACGCATGATGCGTCGAATCCTATCGTATCGGTCAGATGTCATTGCTTATCTAGACGACATCTGTCTTTTCAGCGATACTTGGGAAGATCACTATTCAGGGTTAGTTGAATTATTATCAACTCTGCGTGAGTATAACCTGACAGCAAAACCATCTAAAGCTTGTATTGGCTTTAGCGAAATTGCTTTCTTAGGCCATCGAGTAGGTCACGGTTTCTTGAAGACAGAAGACCATAATATCACTAAGATACTTAACATCTCTATCCCTAGGACTAAAAAGCAAGTGCGAAGTCTTTTAGGTCTCATACAATTTTATGGACGTTTCATTCCGAATCTGTCCTCTATCATGGCACCTCTCTCTACACTATTAAAGAAAGGGTCGCCTAACATGGTTCACTGGTCTCATGAATGCCAATCTTCACTAGAGAAGATCAAAACTATGTTTTCATCACCACCTATTTTAGTGTTACCTACAACAGATAAGACATTTGTTCTTCGTAGTGACGCTTCATCCACTGGGATTGGAGCGGCACTAATGCAAGAGTACTCTGGAACTCTGCATCCTGTAATGTATATATCCAGAAAAACTTAATGCTGCAGAAAGGAATTACTCGGTTTTAGACCGTGAATTATTGGCAATGGTTTGGTCAATTCTCAAACTCCAAAGATTCCTTCTGGGCGCGCATTTCGTAGTGGAAACTGACCAAAAAGCTCTTACGGCTATCCAAAGTAAGAACTTGAAGAGCTCGAGATCAACTCGATACGCAATCGCTCTTCAACCTTTTCATTTCTCGGTACGAGCTATCCGTGGTTCAGAAAATGTGATGGCGGACATTCTGTCCAGATGCCCACATGATGCCACTTAACTGTTAAATATTGGATCTTTTTAATATGTATAACTTTACAACAGTTATTTTTTGTTTCTTTACTAAGATACACATTTGTAATTTAATAATAGAATGATGGTATCGCTACTTAGCGGTTTATTGATGTTTATTCACCGCTGTTCTTTGATGATTGTTTCTTCATAAATCATAAATTTAAGATTATAGTGTGAATTTTTGGTATGCATTGTATAATTACCAGAATTGTATTATGCGTACATCACACCTTCCTGGAAACATTTATTCGTAGAGAAACAATTTCTCTCAGATTTTGAGATATATTCTCACCGGTCATATTAGGAATTATAGTTATTCCTGATATTTTCATCTGCGCAGTATTCTTGCGTTGTGAGCCTATTCTACGTGCTCCTAGATGTATTTAAAAAAAAAAAAAATTTATTTTTTTTTTTCCCGGGAGGTGTGGTAAGACTGTAAAGGGCAATTTTTACTATCTTGCAATATAATACATTTATATACTTATTATGTTCGCAAATATTTTGTAATCAAAGTATTTCCTTTTTAAGTGCTTAAGGAGAAGTCATTTTTGAGTTACTTCCCTTGAAAGTAGTTCCGTCATCTTCGATCGGACTCCGCGGACGAGTCTAGGCCTACTGCGATTTATTCTTTGGCTGGGTAGGAATAGATTGTTCTTGCTTCAGTATATCTATGGCCTGAATTTATACGTAGTGTTTGTATGAGTAGGACGAGTCTGTCTTATATATGGATATCTTTACATTTCTAAGTCGAACTATGTTGGTTGTCGCTAGAAAAGGTCAAAGGCTATGCAGCGGAAGTATCGCTAGCAAGGGGTGTGATTCATGGCTGTCATCCTGTCTGGATGTAGAATTTTTATGTAGCCGGCCTATCGCCGAAAAAGTGATCGATAAGTCAATGGGGAAAAGTGATAGTCATTTAGACATGTTGTATGTACTTTACCCCAGTGTTTATTCTCTTTTGCCAAGGAATGGCAAAGTTATATTTCGCATAGAAAGGTAAAACCACAATTTATTATGAACTTGGGCTTCGCCATCGTTGTTGATAAACAGATGCACAGTGGTACTTTTGAAAAGAATATTTATTCAAAGGAAGACGACATTCCTAGGTATCAACACTAGATTGTATGATATTATTCAATCACCTCTATGAGACAAGCTATGAAGAAATGAGGACATTTAACGAATGACCAATTTTGGGTCTGGGTCCTATAGTGAGTGAAACTCACGAGAGAAGAACAGCCATGTTGAAATTCATATACTTTGTATTTATCGAGTGAGAAAAAGGGATGCCTGTACTATCGCTCGATGAACCAAGAGATCACTGCTACATGTGAGAACCCATGTCTGGGATTCCTATATCTTTATGGAAAAATATATATATTGAACTTTACGTGAAGGGATATTCACTAGACGAGGTTAGGTCTAGGAGCCTTCCTATATATTGGTTATGGTCTGACGTGCCCAGTCAGTAAAGCCAGATGATTTACATGATGGAACTCTGAATGCTTATTTACGAATGCTCCATTATGATATTTGCCAAGCATGAATGCTAACTTAAGATGATATTCCTGTGATCAACATTATGCTGTCTATGTCGACATTTGTTCCTGTAACCATACACGTACTGTCCAAGTGTGCGTCCCATTAAATGTTATAAAAAGACCACCGTAGTTCCAGTACTTCTTGAATTCGAACAGTGTGAGTATGAGTGATGTACTACCAACCTGTCAACTCTATCGAATCATGCTACCATTCGCGTTCTGACATTCACATACACACTCATTGTTTACACTCACATTCTTGTCGGAGCCTCATCACGTTCCAGGACAAGATAACCTGTATGACCAAAACTGTGCTGGGTTTAATGAGTTGACAATCGTTACACTTTACTACACCAGTCCCAACATCTACATTTATCAACTGGTGGACATTCACGTCATTTAACAAATAAAGCGTGATTCAACAACTAGTAGCCAGTATGAGTTAACAACTAAACAGACTTTAACAATGGCATGTCCTGGTAGACAGTTTTTCATGGCATGTCCTGGTAGACAGTTTTACATGGCATGTCCTGGTAGACAGTTTTAAATGGCATGTCCTGGTAGACAGTTTTATATGGCATGTCCTGGTAGACGGTTTTAAATGGCATGTCCTGGTAGACAGTTTTACATGGCATGTCCTGGTAGACAGTTTTACAAGGCATGTCCTGGTAGACAGTTTTATATGGCATGTCCTGGTAGACAGTTTTATATGGCATGTCCTGGTAAACAGTTTTATATGGCATGTCCTGGTAGACAGTTTTACATGGCATGTCCTGGTAGACAGTTTTACATGGCATGTCCTGGTTGACAGTTTTACATGGCATGTCCTGGTAGACAGTTTTATATGGCATGTCCTGGTAGACAGTTTTACATGGCATGTCCTGTAATGTAGTATGGTCAAGAGATTGATGACCAACATTTTCAGCTCTGATGTAACATTATGGTGCGCAAATTTTTGTTTTTTTTCCTCGCATGAGGTCGCAAATGTAAGACGTGAGAATATTGTTAAGTATTATTGAATTCACATTGAAAGTGCCACAGCTAATATGTATTCACTATTTAAACACAGGCATGAAGTATAATAGATGTTCTTTTAGAAAAAAATGCAATAAAAATATTTTAAACAGTAAAGACCCTAACAAATATGTTACAGTTATTAACGTAATTATATCTACAGTTAAAAATTTTACAGCACTAACAGAAATAAATAAGGATAAAATAAAGTTTAAGCATTTAATGCATTAATTGTTTCTTAGTTAAATTGTCTCCCTTAGGTTAAAAAAAAATGTATGAGTAGGTCGTCATTTTGTCTTATAACACTTCCAACTGTTTGTCTTATATGTGTTCTTTTTCTTATTCGATTCCTGTCAGATTTGCTGTAACATCTCAAAAGAAGCGAACTAAGTGTCCATCATTCTGTCACTGCCTGATGCTCTACAGCAGTACGGTAAGGGGGGAAAGGTGGGGGGTGGTGCACGCTTTTCTGGCCTCCTTTTCTTGCCTTCTCAACGAAACAATCACTTCCGGTAGCTCACAAAGTGGGTTTGAAAATACACAAGCTGAAAAAGATTATTAGAATGCATGCAAGAAACGATAGCAAGAATGTACTATAAAATAAAAAACACAGCAACACGATGTAGTTTTATTTGTCTGATGTAAGCATGTTTAAATATACATATGAACTTATTAAAATGTTAATATAATAAATATGTACACCATAATGTTATCATTATCTACTCCCTGCTAAACATAGAGCCTGGTGTTACCTCTGTCTTTGGTTTCCTCTGAGAGAACAGAGCGTGCTGTGGTGGTTTATGACTCTATCATTTTGCAAAAAAACTTCAAACATCGACCAGTAAAATACAGAATATAAATCAACTCCGCCGCCTAAGACAGAAGAAGGTACTCTGGAAAGGAGGCGCACGAAGCAACCCAGAGAAAGCCGAAAGGAGTCTGGGTGTCCGACTAACCATTTGTTCGTCTAGGCTAATCTCCAAGATTGGCATCTGGAATGTTCGCACTTTATATGAACAATGGAAAACTTCACAAGTAGCAGCAGAAATGGCAATTACAGGATTGATATCCTGAGTCTCTTTGAGGCACGGTGAAAGGTGTCACGGGTTATCTCCCGTTGTTCTGCAGTAATGTCCAACAGTGGCCAAAACTTAGATTATCTAATGTGGGTCTTCAAAGGGGTCTACCTTCGCACAAGATTACTCTTGATAGAGTTGTAGATACAAGGATAATGATGCTTCTACCTCGATTCACAAGATATTTCAGAAGTCAAGAACAATGCTGAATGAGTTAGCACGTTAACTTTGTGTCTGACACGCCGCCTTTTGTGAAGATAGATATAAATGATTAAAGCCTTAGATATAAAGCCCCCAGATTGAATGCAGCGAAATTCCTTTCATTAGCTCTATATATATATTCTTCTTTGATCCTTCGCCGCCGACCATCAAAGCAGTCAGTGGCCATCACGCCTAGTGGCGTCTTGTAGGGCAACAACAAATTGATTCCACTTTGCTCGGTCGGTGGCCATCCTTCGTACAGTGCCCCAACTCTGGTTCATTCTTTGCATCTCACCCTCCACAGTCCTCCGCCAGGTTGTTTTTGGTCGGCCTCTCTTTCGTTTTCCTTCAGGGGTCCAAAGCATAGCTGTTCTTGTGATGGCATCGGGGTCTCTTCTGAGGACATGACAAACCCTATATATATATATATATATATATATATATATATATATATATATATATATATATAGAGAGAGAGAGAGAGAGAGAGAGAGAGAGAGAGAGAGAGCTAATGAAAGGAATTATATATTAATGAATATATCCTAGAGTGTCTGGATTATACATTTGATATTCTTTCTGTAATGATTAATTCAACAATGAATTTGTCAAAATCAACATATACAAAAGTAATGCTCAATTACTTTCAAACGAATGTAGATAAATGTGAAGTGGTAATTATGAGACATTATGGTTTATCATAAATCTTGGTTTGGGAGATGAAAATATAATCTTTTGAGGTGGCCCTGCTAAACTGATAACTTTGCTTCCTAATTGTTGAAATGTTGGTGCTGCTGGTTGGGTCACTTCGTCTTTGTGGCAAGGGCACATCCAACGGATTCTAGAGGTAACTGCTTCCGGTCAAGACAAGGACCTTCACCACCCATGGGATGTAGGTTTCACGTGTCGATCTCAAGCTTCGACCCACAGATTAGTACAGCTGGTAACGTGGGTAGAACCTCAAATAGTCTCTCCAGTCCGTACCATCAACCTGTTAACTAGGCAAATCTTAGACGTCTTGCTCAAGTAAATTGTTAAGATATTTTATATTCATAGAGGGGGTAGTTAAATGTTTGAGACCCTCTCATGGACGTCAAGTAGTTTGTAGACGCACATTTGAGCGCATCTAGGATAATTGTGTGATATATTATTTATGTGCGAGAATGCACCAGAATTGAACGGGGGCATGTCGCGTTAGGACAAGGGATTCTTGCGATAGATTAAAAAAACGTCCTAGAATTCCATGGAGGAGGATCGATAGTTTATTTATCCAGAGAAAAAGGGATCTTTCGTGGTTATCCCAAGTATAGGGAGCCACATATGTATAAGCAGATGTGAAGCATCTTTGCTTTGAGGAAGACACGTTCTTGTGCTATATGTCAAGTACCTTCATTTGTGCCAAATATTGGTCAGAAATCGGCCTGTTTAATGTTTTCAACTCCGACATGTGTTCTCTACTGGCGTTTAACTGCAGAGCTTCAGCCTGACCAACCTAGTCGGCTGCTAGTGCGTTCAGTTAACGCCAGGAGACACTCGGATATCAAGTATCTACATTTATTTCCACAAGTTAAATGCCAAAGATGATCTTCATATAATCCTCATGTATTTTTGTCATAAGCAGCTCTAAAACAAAATCCATGGTGATATCACGAGAAGAAAGAAGACATCAGATTAAGCTGGGAGAACAGGTCCTGGAGCAGGTAGACCACTTTAAATACCTAAGCTATTATTGACCGAAAGGGAGGCATCAACGAAGAGTTGGCCACTCGAAAAGCAGCAGCTGAGAGACTTTTTCAGGCCATAAATCGAGGATTCCTCAGCAAGAGAGAGGTTAGTAAGAAAACGAAGATGGCTGTATACCGCTCCACTTATGTCCCAGTCTTGACATATGGATGCGTGTCATGGGCAATGACTACAACCCACAAAAGCCAGATCCAAACCTCAGAAATGAGGTATCTGAGGAAGGTGGTTGAAGTAACAAGAAGAGACATGGTACGCAACCAGACGATACGTCAAGGCCTTAAATCCCACCCCCTGCAGACCCAAGTAGAACAGTCCCAACTAAGATGGTTTGGCCATGTCTGCAGAATGGGAGAAGATCGGCTACCACGACAAGCATGGGAAACAAAGAGCCAAGGATCCAGACCCCCAGGACGACCCAGAGTCCGCTGGGAGGACAACATTAGACAATCTTTGAAGGACCGAGGACTAGAATCGAACCAGGCCAGGAGGAAGACAGCTGATAGGATAGTCTGGCGCTCTCTCTTCCAAACCTCTACACCTCACGGTAGAAGGGGAATGACTAAGTAAGTAAGTAAGTATTTTTGTCGCCGACGAATGTACGCAGAACTTCCGCTATACACCAGGATAGCGGTTAATGAGGTCGACCATCGTCCTTGTTGAACTGATGTCTGCCATATTCATTATAAGCTGAATCGTCGATTTACTTGTTACCTACTACGTTCCAGTTGAATCATGTACTATATGAGAATAAAGTATTAACGTCCATTTTCGTCACGAGTCAAGTCTACTTATGTTGCATTCTCAAAGGGTTTTTGTCCAGATGTTACTCAGCTATTCAGATAGTTTCGACCTGTCAACAACTAGAGACCAAAGTGAGGCAGTAACAGTGATCTTGTATCGTTATTCAAAAATATCTAGTTATCTATAATATAATTAAACTTATTACGGACAAAACATTAAGCTTCGTTTCCCGCTCCTCAATAAGTGTTCTGGATACAGAAGACCATTGCATTGGACATGAGGTAAAGCATTCATATGGGCGTGAGATGGCAGGGAAAGCAAACCCCAACAATTTTGTGCTGAAATCGAATGTGTCGGGCCGAAAGGCGCAGATATCGCAGCTCAGCTTTAATCTAGACACAACGTAAGCCTACATACCGCTTAGAAAAGGTCAGCATGTAAGAGTGAGACATGGTCCAGCGAACGCAATCAACAACTCAACGTAAGCCTACATACCGCTTAGAAAAGGTCAGCATGTAAGAGTGAGATATGGTCGAGCGAACGCAAACAACAACAACACAACGTAAGCCTACATACCGCTTAGAACAGGCCAGCATGTAAGAGTGAGCCATGGTCGAGCGAACGCAAACAACAACACATTTCACAATGCGAGCAGATGACGTTATAAATTATTTGACTTTTTACGTTGAGGTAAAAAATAGTTTTTAATGCTCTTGTGGTAATAGTAGTTACTAAGTAAGCAATATACATATGTTTAACATATTTTTAACTGACGCATATTGATTTTCGTTGGTTAGATCTATATGTCGAAGGCATGTTATCTATCCAGTTTTACTTTATTCATTTACTTTATTTATACACTGTCAAGTAGAAAAAATAACGCACTTATCATGTATTATGACCTTGGTTTTAATGGCACATCCTTTTCTCAATACATACAATACAGCATTAATTATATTTATGTACGGATTTTAAATGTTGCTGTTACCTTTAAAATGTTAAGTCCTTCCTACCCAAGTTGAGTGCTTCCTACCTAGCAGGCAAGGTTCACTGTACAGTGGGCAGTACCTAGGTACAGCGTCAGCTACCGTCAGTCAGGAGGCACCGTTCAGTCTTCCCTACCGTACAGTTCTTCCTACCCCCTACACCGGTATAGACAGGACTAAGCGTTGTTTAAACAGCCGACTGTAAGACAGGGATATAAGTTTGTTTTTGTACATGACTGAAAGAAGATCTGGAGTGAATGAACTACCTCGTTGTATAAACAGTTGGCTGTAAGAAAGGGAAATCAAAGGTACAGTGTTTTGTTTCGTTTTATCTTCCTGGATCTTTTAATTCCCATCGTGTTATTTCAGCTTTGCGGCGTCGATAAAGAGAACGTCAGCATAACTGAAAGCACCAATAAGATACAAGAAAGGGTAAAAAGAAACAAGAAAGCTGATGTGAACAGAATCAGAACCAGAAGTTCAAAAGCTATTGCTCATTGAATTTACAAATGAGCGAAGTTAAAACGAGACACGAGGAAATATACTGTTAAGTTGGCAAAAGATGCATGGTATACCACACCAAAAAAAAAAAAAGAAATATCAGTTACCTAGTGCAGTATGTTCAAAAGATTCAAGAGGAGCGCTCGATCAGTCTGACAGACTAGTTCCATTATATATATATTCATATATATAGTTTTCCACCTCATTCTTTCAGTTCGTAACGCTCCCAAAAATAGTAACACTCGCCAAAGAAAAGTGCGTAAAGGTTGGTGTGCATGCGCCATGTGAAAGGTGTGCATTTTCAGACTTTACATCAGATTAAAAACAACTATTTTGGGTTTTAATAGGGGAGTTAAAAAAATGGAAGAAAATGTTTATTTACATTCTCAAAGTCAGCACCTAAGTGACTTATATATGATGAAGAGACATTGCTAAAGAATTGCTTACAGATATTTCTTCGTATACACGTGTTTGGAGATGTACAAATACTCACACTTAATGTCTACTGACATTTACTGTGGGTCAGTTTGTGCACCAAGACTAAGGAGCCTTAGATCTGAATAGAGAAATCGTAACAACACATCCGGGTGAGCTAAAGATGTATTATAGTATCGATCAAATAGTATCTGAAGATCCCAGTGATGTTGTGAACTATACAGCCGATTTTCTTCCTTCGCAAACTCCATCCGGTATGCCTCTTCATGCTTTTCCATCAAAGAAGGAGTCATCGTTTTGCGAATAAGCAATTTGAATAAGAAAAAAAAAAAAGAATTGTGCAATGGAACATGATCTATCATTGCACAATGTCATCGCAGTCTCCTTACTGCGGAAGTTTTATCAGAATCAAATAAAGGAGACTTGGCCGCCAGCGATGTGAATTTGCCATTCATCCTGAAGCGGCGCCAATTTCCAATCATTCCAGCATTTGCGAAAACCATCAACAAATCTTACCGGCGAACTTATGACCATGTTGGAATTTTCTTGATTGAGTCAGTTTTCTCTCATGGACATTGCCTTGTCTTGATCAAGAAATCAAAAAAAAACATTAATGTACATATTAAAACAATAATCATGGTACTCTTCTGATGGACAATCGGATGTTTACACCTAACATAATTTGTCCACAATTATTTGAAAAAACAAAATTTCCGTTAAGTATTGTTGCTTTTGAGTTTAAAGAGAGAGAAAGAGAGAGAATTTGCGTATGCGCGTACAACTTGTGTTGTATCATTTTATAATTAACAGTGATCAACGCGTCGTTTCTTGCTTATGTTTGATGTGTAAAACTGTGTAAAAACATTTAGTGCATTCGATTTGCCGTTTTAAAACTTGATTAAAAGTAGGTACCCAAACTGAAATGGATAGATTTATTACAAGAAAACATATAAAAGAAAATAGTAACAATGACAGCGTAGCTAATATTTGTAGTAATGAAAACATCAGTTTGGACGAGGTCAAGCCAACACCAAGTAAGATTTCTCAATCTAAAGTTCGTAGACAGCACATGGACAGCTATTTAATTCTAAGATTTTCTTGGTCTGTAAAGAAAGATTGTACTCAGTCATTATGTGTTGTGTGCAGTGACAAACTTTCGAACAAAGCCATGGCTCCTAGCAAATTGAAATGACATTTGACCACTAAACATGCACATCTCGGGAATAAAGATTTGAATTAAACAACAAATAAAACAAGTATGCTATTTTGAACAAAGAGTTAAAGTATCTGATGAAGTTCAAACAACTTCTTGTCATGTAGCCGACATCATAACACAGCTAATGAAATCATATACTAAAGTATATAACTGCTCTAAGTTACGTATTTTCTATTAGTAGAGCAAGTAGTAAGAAACCCGTCAAAATTGATGGGTTTTTAATTATAGTGTGCTCTATCTGTGACATGTCCTAACGACGGCACTATTTCTACTTGGGTCATTTTATTACAGGTCACCATCATCACATCTTTGTACTAAACAATTATATGGATGCATTAAATATGAAGCTAAATGATCATAAATGACATGTAGAGAAGTGACATTGATCTAATTTACCGGAAATGACTTCTTAACTAATAGTTTTTTTATGACAACATTTCCCGTAAAAGATTGTGTATCTTTTTAAAATCTTTCCCTGGTAGACTGTGTCCTGGATATATACTTTAAGATTTGTTGGGTTTCTTCCTCTCGTGAGCGCTACATAAAGTTAGCCATGAGCAAAGACTGGTTCTGGTAGGTATACACCTACATGATCAAACGATTGTCCCTGCACTTTATTGATTGTCATGGCAAAAGCCAAAATTACAGGAAACTGACGACGTCTCAAGATGAAAGTAAGGGCGGTATCGCTTGGCTCTAACGTGAGCTTTTCCTACTTGTTTACAAATTGTCCTTGACCCACTTTCGTGTGTTAGGACTAAAGAACTCTCTTTCGTACTTCCTCTGACACAGAGTTGTTGCATACAATACATTTACTTTTACAGAACGCTGCTTTCATCTGATAGAACGCTGCTTTCGCCTCTTATAATACATTTGACTTATAAGAAATGAAGGTCATTGAAAACTAAATAAATACCAATTATAACCAATCAGAGGTTTAATGGGATATTTTTCATCATCAAATCAAACAAACAAAGAATATTCTACGCTGCACTAATGAGATGCATCATCTACGCAATGTTATTAATATACCCAGGTATTTGAACCAAGTGACCTGTTTTAAAAACTGTTTCATTTACGTTGATTGTTCATACTGAAGAATATTAGCAAGAAAAGCGCGCAATCTCAGGGGTTGTGCAATTTAGTACAATGGTTATAAGAGCACCACTTTTACCTAATTCTCACACTGCAACTTTGATCGGAAAAAGTTAATGATACCTTTTTCAAGGACGTAATTTATTTTTCTATCAAAGAGAAACAATTCAGCGACAAATTAGAAATAATAAAAATAAAATATATTGTAGATTTTTGACATTTTACTACGTGTTTTCTATTCATTAATTAAAATTCAGCAGCAACTTTGGTGGGAGAAAAGAAACATGCTATATTAGCGTCATGCAGTTTGTACAAAGGCTAAAAGCACGCGACTTTTAAATAATTTCCAGAGTGCAAGAAATAATATTGCGGGACAGGACATGACAGGACACTTTTAGAGAACTATATATAGTTTGTGATGTTTGGTAGTTGAATGGAAATCGAAATTACATAAATTCTGTTGTCTAATGATACGATTAGAAGAAGGATAATCGAGATACATTGAGGAAAATGTTTCAATAGAACTTTAATAATCAGACTTTGTGCTACAAGATGACGAATCTACAGACATAAGAGGCAATTCAATTTTTATGCTGCAGAGAACTTATAGATCCCACGAGAGGTCAAGAATCTTCAACTCAAATGTCAAGTCAGTCCTATTGTATGGCTCTGAGACATGGAGAGTAACAAAACCTACTAAAAAGCTACAGACTTCTATAAACGTTTGCTTGCGTAGAATAGAAGGACTGAAATGGTATGACATAGTCACAAATGTGGAATTAATGACAAGAACTAGACAAGTGCAAGTGGAACAAGAGTTGAGAAGAATACGCTGGCGATGGATACATTGAGGAGACCTGTTGATAGCATTACAAGGCAGTCCTTGTTCTGGAACTGTCACAAGATGGATTTTGAGTCGACCTCTTTCCTATCTCTCTTTCACTACGGAAGTAATCAGTTACATTTTTGTACTGATTTTATTGCGGTTTTTTCCGGGTCCAACCATAATTTTTGTATCTGCTAGACAGCAGATATTTGATAGTGTCAAAACATTTGACACTCCTTGTTGCTGTATACTTCACATTTGCTAGGCGCGGCACAGCTTTGCTGATATTAAGCGCAGATAAGCCCATGCAGCATGTTCCCCCTCTCCACACAGCCGGTGGATCCAAAGGAACGGCAGTAGCCGATACAGTTTGGTACCAGCCATGTCGCAGGAGTTGCCAGAATAATGTCGAATCGACATTAGACTGCCTTAGGGACTCCGACTTCGGATTTATCCTCAGGGTTTACTCCCGAAGCCAATTCCATAAATGGATATTCCCGCAAGGCAGCGGTGGTTTGAATTCAGAGTTCCTTATCATAGATAAGCTACCAACCAAGGATCACGAGCCCTATCTGCCCGAAGCTGCTGGTTTTAAGGCGCCAGGCGCTCGCCTTTGCCCCTTCTCCCGTCAGTGGAAACAGTTCCGCCAGGCTCAAATTGAGCCACACGTGAAGGCCGGGAGCTGGACTTGGTTGTCAGAGGCTGTTTTAGGCGCGTGCCATAGAAGTATTTGCAATAACTACAGAGGCATCTCTCTTCTTAGTATTGTTGGTAAGGTTTTTGCCAAAGTCATCTTAATACGACTACACAAGTTAGCTGAGCGCATATATCCAGAGTCACAGTGTGGATTCCGAGCTGGCAGATCAACAACAGACATGATCTTCTCTCTCCGCCAGCTTCAGGAAAAATCAAGAGAGCAGAAAAGACCATTATATATCGCCTTTATAGACCTCACAAAAGCATTCGACCTGGTTAGTAGGGATGGACTCTTTAAAATCCTCCTGAAAATAGGCTGCCCTTCTAAATGCTGGAAATGATAAAGTCATTCCATGACGGCATGAAGGGAACAGTCCAATATGCTGGAAGCACGTCACAGCCCTTTGATATACGAAGTGGCGTTAAACAAGGCTGTGTTCTGGCTCCGACCCTCTTCGGAATCTTCTTTGCCTTACTCTTGAAACATGCATTCAGAGATGCAACTGAAGGAATATGCCTTCACACTAGGTCAGATGGCCGTCTGTTTAATCTTTCAAGGCTGAAGGCAAAAACAAAAATCAGAAGGGTCACTATAAGAGACTTGTTGTTCGCTGATGATGCTGCAGTCGTCACTCAAAGCCAACAGGAGCTTCAGAGCTTGATGAATCGCTTCACTAAAGCATGCAAGGACTTTGGCCTCACAATAAGTCTAAAGAAAACGAATGTGCTGAGTCAGGATGTGGGTGCTGCACCAGTTATCAATATCGATAACTATGAATTGGCAGTGGTGCACCACTTCACATACCTAGGGTCTACCATCAATGACAAACTCTTACTGGATACATAAATCGACAGCTGCATTGGCAAAGCTGCAGCTACCTTTGCCCGCCTCACATCGCGTGTTTGGGGAAACTCTAAACTCACAATGAAGACCAAAGCTGCGGTATATAATGCCTGCGTCACCAGCACACTCCTATATGGCAGCGAGACCTGGACGACCTATGCTAAGCAAGAAAGAAGGCTCAATACCTTCCATTTGCGGTGTCTACGCCGCATCCTCGGCATCTCGTGGAAAGATAAAGTGACAAATGTCGAGGTGTTGTCACGTGTTGGCCTTCAAAGTATGTATACGCTTCTTAGACAGCGCAGACCTCGCTGGCTTGGCCATGTTCGCCGCATGGAAGATGGTCGCATCCCAAAAGATATCTTCTACGGACAATTAGCAGATGGCAAGAGAACAGTTGGGCGACCACAGCTGAGGTTCAAAGATGTGTGCAAGAGAGATATGAGGGCACTGGACATGGATCCAGCAACATGGGAGGATGAAGCTGCCGATCGCACTAAGTGGCGATGCTATTTACGGCGCCACCTCAGAATGTGCGAAGAGAGGCTCACACAAGAAGCAGAGGTGAGGAGAAAACGTCGAAAGGAGCACCAGGAAAATAAGCAGCTGAGGGCTGCCACCTCAGGGGCGCATTCCCATAGTCAGTTATGACTGAAGGGGCTATTATTATTATTATTATTATTGTAAACCCATATTGGTCTTCTTAATTTTTGTGCAGATTTGTGTGCTTAAACGAGAGATAACAAGATTACTCGTCTGTGCAACACATATTTACAGACACGTATGACATAATCGCTTCCTGTCCGACTTGCTATGACAAGATTACTTTAGATCGTAATAAGTTGTTACATCTGAAACACACTGCCGTATGAGTTTACAGATGTGTTGGTGAGTTTGCTTACCAGAAATTGGATATTTTCATGCCATATACGGAAGACTTAACCCCTAAACTACGTTCAAAATGTTTCTACGTCAGGAATATTTTAAAATCGCCCCCACCAACCAGCATGTTTGAAATAATTTGAAATTTTGCCTAGCTTTACAACAAACAAAGCAGGGGAGGACAGTGAATATAACCTGATGCTTCCATCAATCAAGTTTACTGTGAAGATCGCTTGCTAAGACGACACAACCAGACCTTGCCAGATTGAAGCCTAGAATTCATAATTTCATTTTATCAGACCGGACCTTTTTATTGGAGTATTTATCATGACTTACAAAATAGCCCAGGAAATGTCTATCATTTTAATAAGGAAAACCGGAATATCTGAGGAAACTGGACACACGGAGTCAGAGAGGGAATTAAAGTTAAAATTAACGACCCCAAGTACACGTGTAAAAAGGCATCGGTTAGTGCCTTAACTTCCTTCATCTGAGCCTGTGTTGAACCAGAATGGGCGTAAGTTGTCATTTTACAGTCTATATTTTCATTACTAACATATGAACTAATATGTATATATTGCCGTGTGAATTTTAAAATCTGAAAATCGTTAGTGGATGTCTAAATCATTTGAGGCTGCCAACCTCAGCGCATAGAATGATGATTTCATGAACCGCCACTGCGCAAGGAGAACAAAAAGAATAACGTAGTCCCAAGTTCCATATGGAGCAGGGAGGGAAAAATGAAATACATTTAAATAAAAATACTTTCAGTTTCAAATCAGTGTAAATGTCGATGTTAACATATTCACTTTAAAATTAATGGAAGTTTCAAACTTTTCAAATCAATGTAAACATAAATGAAAACATATTCAATTTATATTGTGAACACTTTTCAATCAGTGAAAATGTAAATATAAACATATTATATATGTACTGTTAACCTTTTCATTTAAATGTAATGTAACTATAAAAGCTATTCATTTTAAAAGTAAAGACAGTTTTCTCTTGAAGGATTGAAGTTAATTCTCATCCAGGGTAAATTCTGAGTAAATGGGATTGTAGAATGGTAGAAAGGGAACGCAATACTCAGAAGAGCATTTAATTTCTATTCTTTTACCACTGTTGTTGGTGGTGGTACCAGTTAAAGGGTACTATCTCTGGAACAAGAGGGGAACAGTGGTCTAAGCTTTAAGACAAGGGACCAACTTTGTAGACTCTCCCTGACACTCATGGGAACAAGCTGCACCTTACTCTTTAAACAGCCTTGTAAAATTATGGATTCGCAATATGTTTAATTGTATACACAGAAGTGAGATGGTTATCGAGGGAAACAGTGTTAGCTCGGGTGAATGAATTAAGGAACGAAATGATTTTTTTTTCAGTCAGAAGGAAACATAACATTTTACGAAAATCTCAGCAGTGAACTTTTTGTGCCAAGCTATCATACCTGGTAGAAATATTTAGGCGCCTAAACAACCTGAATACCATCTTGCAAGGACGAAATGAAAACACCTTTACATTTACTGATAAGCTACTGTCATTAAAAAACATAAATTGAAAATAAAATAGTAATTAAAAAGCATATTAATCTGGTTAAATAAGCTAGGGAGGGTTTTCTTTATATGTTTCCACTGGTTTAAAAAAACATTATAATAAACATCGCTCGACATTTGATAAATATTCTATGCTCCAAGATGTCTACCACTTCCATCGTCGCATGCGTCTTCAATATAACCATAGGAAGGGTAATGATTCTAAGCCAGACGGGGATATCTTTCGTCCTTTTGACAAACCTAAGTCAGACTGGACTCCTGCTCCAGGTGCCTCTGCTGCTCTCGACTTATATATTGCTAACACTTTGCATGACATTAATCAACTTTCTCTACCCCGTCTACGTCGATCTAACCTGACTACTTCTGAGTGGCGGCCATTGTCATTCCTTAAAAAGCGGGATGACAGCATCATCAAACCTGCTGATAAAGGTGGTGCAGCGGTAGTTTGGCGAAAGGACTTGTACATTCAAGAAGGAGTCTCAAAGCTCGGTAACTCCACCTTTTACTCACCTAGTTCTGGTGATGTCACAGTCCGCAATAATCTTACTGTTCATGCTACTTTTTGTGATCTCATCCAAGATAACCTCCTTTCTTCTAGTGCCTTGTCTCTCCATATTCTTGATAGTAGTCTAGAAAAACCTTCCTTCTACATGCTTCATAAGGTTCCTAAGATTTACAATCCAGGTCGACCTATTGTTTCAGCCTGCTCTTGTCCCACTGAACGGATCTCTGATTTCCTGGATAGTATTTTAAAACCCTTAGTGGCCAAACTACCTTCTTTTTTGAAGGACACCACCCATGCAATCACTACTTTTGAGTCCATCCAATTCACACCTGACCACACTTACCGTCTTTTCTTTCTGGATGTTTGTTCGCTTTATACTTCCACTCCACACTCTGATGGCCTTAAAGCACTACAATTTTTTCTCGACAGACGCACTGACCTTACCTTTAGCACAGGTTCTCTTCTTTGCCTAGCGAAATTGGTTCTTACTCTCAACTCTTTTGAATTCAAGGTCCAATTCTTAATCAAATTAGTGGCGCTGCTATGGGCACCAAAATGGGCCCCAGTTATGCTTGCCTCTTCATGGGTCACTTTGAATATTTGGTGCTTCAAAGTTACGATGGACCATTACCTGAGTTTTACCGTCGTTATATCGACGATGGTATTAGAGTCACAGACAAGTCTGAAGTTAACCTCCGTTGATTCATTGATTATGTTGGCAATTTCCATCCTGCCATCAAATTCACTTCTCAGATTTCTACCACTTCAGTTAACTTCCTTGACCTTACTGTCAATATTACTCCTACAGGCCTTACTTCTTCTGTCTTTTATAAACCTACTGATGCTTATGGTTTCCTTCTTTACACCTCTTCTCAACCTCTCAGCTGTAAACATTATATTCATTACTCTCAACTTCTACGCTTACGTCGGATATGTCACGATGAAGATGATTTCAGTGAACCAGCTGAAGATATGCTCGAGTTTTTTCGCCGACGTCACTATCCTGAAAGAGTTTTATCTGATGCCCTTAATCGCATTAGTCGCGTTACTCGTCAGGTTGCACTTACTGCTAAACATAGTACTACATCTGACAGACTCAAACGTGTCTTAACTTTCCACCCTCACTGTTTGGCGGTGAACAAAATTCTGTTTCGTCATCTGCCTATACTCTACTCTGATCCTGATACCAGAGAGTTGTTTCGTGATACCCCTTTGGTGGCATATCGTAGGGATAAGAATTTTAGGGATATTCTTGTACACAGTCGCTTGAGACAAACCAGTCCTTCTCACTTTGGTACTAAACCATGCCAACGCTGCAGATGTAAGACCTGCCCTTTTGTACTGCAAACGCAGTCAGTTTTTTTTTCCGAATGATAAATTTGTCATTGGGGAGTCTTTCACGTGCGAATCCAGAAACCTGATTTATGCTATCATCTGCAAGAGGTGTGAAATTACCTATATTGGTGAAACTGGCAGACGTTTGGCAGATAGGTTTCGTGAGCACTTGAATGACATTTATCATGGCAAACCTTTACCGGTGGCCATTCATTTCAATAGTCCTGACCATTCAGGTAACTCTGATATTCATGTCACTGCCCTCCTTTCATGTATCGGCGATAACCGAACTCGCTTGTCGTTGGAGAATCGTCTCATTTTTGAAATAGGCGTTTTATCTCCTGCTGTCCTTAATGTCCAGCATCATTGTCACGTAGACAGTGACTTAATTTATTTTTCCATATCGTCTCAATGTTATTACTCCTTAATGTTCTGTTTTCCCAGACATTTTGTTTCTCTTTGCTTTGCTACCTGTGTGGCATAATTGTTTTCTCCTTCTCAAACCCCACCCGAGGTTGTTTACGTTCGAGCCTGCAGCGGTCAGTGAACGATAATGTTACGTCTGCACACCTGGCCTGATCAGAAGAACGTCTGTTACGCTTAAAATGTTAGCCATGAGCGGCTAGTACCCTTTGAGGCCTGGGTAACGAGTGTGATCTGTTTCAGGGGGAGATAACAATCGCGGTCAGTCTCTGTGTTTGGCTTCGGAACGCAGTTAGAGCTCTCATAATATTATGCATCCTGGAAACAGGGGGAGACAAACCCGCGGTCAGTCTTTTGGTTTTTGCCCTTAGACAAGATAGAGCATAATGTTATGCATTTCTCTACCTGGGGAACTTTCGCACGATTTCTTTTGTCTTATTCTAGATTACGTCTTTCGCCGAACTTCTGTAGGGATACGCAGGCTAGGTGTCCGGGGGGAGCGTCCTTTGTGATCTATAAGAGTAGACTGGTTTTAATAGACAAAGACATTCGTGAATTTCCTGGCCCGAGATAGACCATTATGGAAATAAGGCAAACATTAACATAGAACTAAATGTTTTTCGCCTATTTCTTGGCATTTTCTCGGGGTGAGTAAACAACTCTTATAACTATTATATGATATATTCATGTTAGCTTTTTATATATATCTGTTAGGAAAGTGAATTCATTTCTGAGGACTTCTCCTAGTAATTTTATTCAGTGATAGGTAGCGCTGTCTAGGGCCTAATAAGGGTGCTTAAACTGTTACGGTTTATCATGGGTTAAATGTTAAACTTACAATAACAGATAATAGGCTAAATTAACTGTCATTTCTGTAAGATAATGTCAGGTGTGGATTGTTCACTTTGAAACTGAATAGTGAGATGCAGGTAAAAACTCTGGATTATAGGAGATAGTCACTTATTCCTTTTTGATAGATATTTCTAGTGGCAAGGGAGGATCATTTTATGCTTACTTGTGTGTATAGGCACTAGTCTATAACTTTCACTGAAAGCAGTCACCAGGCATAGATATAATTATATCGTATGATCTAGCCACAACTGGATTTTTATAGCAAGAACATTGCATTTTCTATGTATTCATTTGTGGGATATTAATAGTTTGTTTCCCCAAAAGGGACATATGATTTATCTGTGTAATTTCAAATGCTGTAATCTGTTTATGTAAATTCACTTAATGTTGTAAGATGAATAAGCATATCCATTCAGCTGTATGTTGAGATTGGGAGAAGAGGAGTAGATTGTTGCTGTCAGAACAGTTACTGACAGGTACCTGGGTGTGCAAAAGATATTAAGTCTATGCGGGCGCGTGTTGATAATTGATATTTTTAAGGAACAGGAGACATGGTTAAAGACAGCCCTAAACTATCATAGCAATAACTACAATAAATTTAATCCCATAGTGGAGCGAAACTTTCTGTATAAAGTTAGTGTGATTTATTATTTGCTTGATGTAAAAGGGTGTCTCTTTTCGGTCTCAGTTTCAGGGGATACCGAATTGCTAGTCTAGTTTCCAGTCAGACGAAGAATGTCACCGTCTCTTCGTCTAGAGGGATTCTGAGGATATCTAGCCCCACGAGTGTCACACCCCGTTCCTGAATCAAAACCCCTTTTGTCAACGCCAAGTTAAGCTCACGCAGTGCAACGGAGCCAACGCTAAATCTGGAATCACCAAATGCAGTAGTAGTTCTCTACTCGCCTCTTGGATTACCAGCCAGAGCATTGCGGCTTCCAGAATATCAAAACCGCCCAGCATGCCTATAGCAGAATTCCATATCACCCGCCTTTTTTGTGCCTAAACGGGGCACTCAGCCAAGCCACAGTCAACCAGCCAAAACCGGATTTAAAGCCAATTCTAGCGCCGGATAAGCACGCCTTGGGATCAATTGTCCTCAAGTGACTTCGTCCCATGGTTTATTTCTGGGTCTATGTAGAACTTCGCACGTATGAGCAGCCATCTATGGACAGAGTTCCAGCCCCACTCGCGCCAGTAGGGGGAGTCACCAACGATAGCGCCTATACAGTGATTTTATTCAGGTTAATTCCATCACCGATGGAGGATATATACGAAAAAACCACTTACTGGAGCTTTTCCCTTGGTCCCCGAAAGCGGACAGGCTGTCGCTAAGTTCATTCAGTTGGTCTGCAGGAGATAAACAGCGTCCCCCAGCCCACCTCGCGCCAGTAGGGGAGAGTCACCAATGATAGTACCAACAAGGACAGTTTTGTAGGCATAGTCCCTCACGAAGGATCTACAAGTAACACACTGTCCGGACTATTTCATCTGGTCCCCGAAAAACGGACGGACTGCCACGCAGTTTATTCATTTTGGTAAACAGAAGGTAAATAGAGTCTTCCAGCCCACCTCGCGCCAGTAGGGAGGAATCACCAATGATAGCGCCTATACAGTGATTTTATTCAGGTTAATTCCATCACCGATGGAGGATATATACGAAAAAACCACTTACTGGAGCTATTTCATATGGTCCCGAAAACGGACGGGCTGACACTCAGTTATTTCATCTCTCTGTGTTCTACAGGTTTTACGAATGGTGATCTGTGTGTGTGGTTGTTGGTGTATATGATTATTGATGACTACTGATGATTATTTGATTATTGATGTAATTTTATGTTGTTGTGATGATATGCATTATTTTCATGCTTTTCTTCTTTAATAAATTTTACACATTTATTAATGCGCTGTTCACGACCTTTCCATCCATATTTGTATTTTTAGCTCTTTATTATAATCTCTATGTAGAATAAGAGAAAAGAATGAGAGCAGGAGATGCTTAGACAGTAAAAGTGAGTTGAGGCCTGGAGAGAGAGATCATTGGAATAAATCTTCTTCCAGGTTGTCTCAAATCCATCTCCTATTTACACCTTATCTAAAGTGTAATCTATAACTCTGTCAGTCCACTATCCCTTGTCGATTTCACTACAGTTGTCCAACTCGACAAATACTCTACACTCTAACTCAACCACGACAAATGGGGGCTCGTCCGGGATTCTAGAACCCATCTAGTACGACATTTAATATGTGCTCGATCCGAGGATGAATCTCTCACAAGATTCTATTCTGATTCTTAGAGTTTAGTGTTCGGCAGATTATAGGAATTTCTTTCCCCTAGACATATCGAACTATTTCTTTTGGAGGAAGTCGGAACAGCGTTTTTCTCCACAGCATTCATAAAATTTTGAGTTACATTTATTGTTCATGCTACACATGAGACGGCTGGTAAAGGTTGATGGTATCACTGCTGAGTTTGTGGTTGACAAATCTGACGACTCTTGTTGTAAAAGTCAGAAAAAAAAAGAAAAAAATTTTTTTAAGGGTTAATATTTTTTTCAGGAGTAGCTCTTTAAATCTGAGATAAGAAGCTACAGACAGTCAGTTACTAGCTTGCATTTGTACCAAGGGAGGGTGTTCATTCGGATGATAGTAACCAATCCTCTCAATAGCTAAGTACTGACAGAAGTTGGGTACGATTTTGGTTATGATTATAAGATGTTTTAAGGACATGTAATGAACGTCTATGGAAAAGATAAATTACTGTCATTTAGTCCGTGTTTCACGCACTTTTAAAAAGGGGCCAACTTGTCACGTAGACAGTGACTTAATTTATTTTTCCATCTCGTCTCAATGTTATTACTCTTTAATGTTCTGTTTTCCCAGACATTTTGTTTCTCTTTGCTTTGCTACCTGTGTGGCCCAATTGTTTTCTCCTTCTCAAACCCCACCCGAGGTTGTTTACGTTCGAGCCTGCAGCGGTCAGCGAACGATAATGTTACGTCAGCACACCTGGCCTGATCAGAAGAACGTCTGTTACGCTTAAAGTGTTAGCCACGAGCGGCTAGTACCCTTTGAGGCCTGGGTAACGAGTGTGATCTGTTTCAGGGGGAGATAACAATCGCGGTCAGTCTCTGTGTTTGGCTTCGGAACGCAGTTAGAGCTCTCATAATATTATGCATCCTGGAAACAGGGGGAGACAAACCCGCGGTCAGTCTTTGGGTTTTTGCCCTTAGACAAGATAGACCATAATGTTATGCATTTCTCTACCTGGGGAACTTTCGCACGATTTCTTTTGTCTTACTCTAGATTACGTCTTTCGCCGAACTTCTGTAGGGATACGCAGGCCAGGTGTCCGGGGGGAGCGTCCTTTGTGATCTATAAGATTAGACTGGTTTTAATAGACAAAGACATTCGTGAATTTCCTGGCCCGAGATAGACCATTATGTAAATAAGGCAAACATTAACACAGAACTAAATGTTTTTCGCCTATTTATTGGCATTTTCTCGGGGTGAGTAAACAACTCTTATAACTATTATATGATATATTCATGTTAGCTTTTTATATATATCTGTTAGGAAAGTGAATTCATTTCTGAGGACTTCTCCTAGTAATTTTATTCAGTGATAAGGTAGCGCTGTCTACGGCCTAGTAAGGGTGCTTAAACTGTTACGGTTTATCATGGGTTAAATGTTAAACTTACAATAACAGATAATAGGCTAAATTAACTGTCATTTCTGTAAGATAATGTCAGGTGTGGATTGTTCACTTTGAAACTGAATAGTGAGATGCAGGTAAAAACTCTGGATTATAGGAGATAGTCACTTATTCCTTTTTGATAGATATTTCTAGTGGCAAGGGAGGATCATTTTATGCTTACTTGTGTGTATAGGCACTAGTCTATAACTTTCACTGAAAGCAGTCACCAGGCATAGATATAATTATATCGTATGATCTAGCCACAACTGGATTTTTATAGCAAGAACATTGCATTTTCTATGTATTCATTTGTGGGATATTAATAGTTTGTTTCCCCAAAAGGGACATATGATTTATCTGTGTAATTTCAAATGCTGTAATCTGTTTATGTAAATTCACTTAATGTTGTAAGATGAATAAGCATATCCATTCAGCTGTATGTATGTTGAGATTGGGAGAAGAGGAGTAGATTGTTGCTGTCAGAACAGTTACTGACAGGTACCTGGGTGTGCAAAAGATATTAAGTCTATGCGGGCGCGTGTTGATAATTGATATTTTTAAGGAACAGGAGACATGGTTAAAGACAGCCCTAAACTATCATAGCAATAACTACAATAAATTTAATCCCATAGTGGAGCGAAACTTTCTGTATAAAGTTAGTGTGATTTATTATTTGCTTGATGTAAAAGGGTGTCTCTTTTCGGTCTCAGTTTCAGGGGATACCGAATTGCTAGTCTAGTTTCCAGTCAGACGAAGAATGTCACCGTCTCTTCGTCTAGAGGGATTCTGAGGATATCTAGCCCCACGAGTGTCACACCCCGTTCCTGAATCAAAACCCCTTTTGTCAACGCCAAGTTAAGCTCACGCAGTGCAACGGAGCCAACGCTAAATCTGGAATCACCAAATGCAGTAGTAGTTCTCTACTCGCCTCTTGGATTACCAGCCAGAGCATTGCGGCTTCCAGAATACCAAAACCGCCCAGCATGCCTATAGCAGAATTCCATATCACCCGCCTTTTTTGTGCCTAAACGGGGCACTCAGCCAAGCCACAGTCAACCAGCCAAAACCGGATTTAAAGCCAATTCTAGCGCCGGATAAGCACGCCTTGGGATCAATTATCCTCAAGTGACTTCGTCCCATGGTTTATTTCTGGGTCTATGTAGAACTTCGCACGTATGAGCAGCCATCTATGGACAGAGTTCCAGCCCCACTCGCGCCAGTAGGGGGAGTCACCAACGATAGCGCCTATACAGTGATTTTATTCAGGTTTATTCCATCACCGATGGAGGACATATACGAAAAATCCACTTACTGGAGCTTTTCCCTTGGTCCCCGAAAGCGGACAGGCTGTCGCTAAGTTCATTCAGTTGGTCTGCAGGAGATAAACTGCGTCCCCCAGCCCACCTCGCGCCAGTAGGGGAGAGTCACCAATGATAGTACCACCAAGGACAGTTTTGTAGGCATAGTCCCTCACGAAGGATCTACAAGTAACACACTGTCTGGACTATTTCATCTGGTCCCCAAAAACGGACGGACTGACACGCAGTTTATTCATTTTGGTAATCAAAAGGTAAATAGAGTCTTCCAGCCCACCTCGCGCCAGTAGGGAGGAATCACCAATGATAGCGCCTATACAGTGATTTTATTCAGGTTAATTCCATCACCGATGGAGGATATATACGAAAAAACCACTTACTGGAGCTGTTTCATATGGTCCCGAAAATGGACGGGCTGACACTCAGTTATTTCATCTCTCTGTGTTCTACAGGTTTTACTAATGGTGATCTGTGTGTGTGGTTGTTGGTGTATATGATTATTGATGACTACTGATGATTATTTGATTATTGATGTAATTTTATGTTGTTGTGATGATATGCATTATTTTCATGCTTTTCTTCTTTAATAAATTTTACACATTTATTATTGCGCTGTTCACGACCTTTCCATCCATATTTGTATTTTTAGCTCTTTACTATAATCTCTATGTAGAATAAGAGAAAAGAGTGAGAGCAGGAGATGCTTAGACAGTAAAAGTGAGTTGAGGCCTGGAGAGAGAGATCATTGGAATAAATCTTCTTCCAGGTTGTCTCAAATCCATCTCCTATTTACACCTTATCTAAAGTGTAATCTATAACTCTGTCAGTCCACTATCTCTTGTCGATTTCACTACAGTTGTCCAACTCGACAAATACTCTACACTCTAACTCAACCACGACAAATGAGGGCTCGTCCGGGATTCTAGAACCCATCTAGTACGACATTTAATATGTGCTCGATCCGAGGATGAATCTCTCACAAGATTCTATTCTGATTCTTAGAGTTTAGTGTTCGGCAGATTATAGGAATTTCTTTCCCCTAGACATATCGAACTATTTCTTTTGGAGGAAGTCGGAACAGCGTTTTTCTCCACAGCATTCATAAAATTTTGAGTTACATTTATTGTTCATGCTACACATGAGACGGCTGGTAAAGGTTGATGGTATCACTGCTGAGTTTGTGGTTGACAAATCTGACGACTCTTGTTGTAAAAGTCAGAAGAAAAAAAAAATTTTTTTTTTTTAAGGGTTAATATTTTTTTCAGGAGTAGCTCTTTAAATCTGAGATAAGAAGCTACAGACAGTCAGTTACTAGCTTGCATTTGTACCAAGGGAGGGTGTTCATTCGGATGATAGTAACCAATCCTCTCAATAGCTAAGTACTGACAGAAGTTGGGTACGATTTTGGTTATGATTATAAGATGTTTTAAGGACATGTAATGAACGTCTATGGAAAAGATAAATTACTGTCATTTAGTCCGTGTTTCACGCACTTTTAAAAAGGGGCCAACTTGTCACGTAGACAGTGACTTAATTTATTTTTCCATCTCGTCTCAATGTTATTACTCTTTAATGTTCTGTTTTCCCAGACATTTTGTTTCTCTTTGCTTTGCTACCTGTGTAGCCCAATTGTTTTCTCCTTCTCAAACCCCACCCGAGGTTGTTTACGTTCGAGCCTGCAGCGGTCAGCGAACGATAATGTTACTCTGCACACCTGGCCTGATCAGAAGAACGTCTGTTACGCTTAAAGTGTTAGCCACGAGCGGCTAGTACCCTTTGAGGCCTGGGTAACGAGTGTGATCTGTTTCAGGGGGAGATAACAATCGCGGTCAGTCTCTGTGTTTGGCTTCGGAACGCAGTTAGAGCTCTCATAATATTATGCATCCTGGAAACAGGGGGAGACAAACCCGCGGTCAGTCTTTGGGTTTTTGCCCTTAGACAAGATAGAGCATAATGTTATGCATTTCTCTACCTGGGGAACTTTCGCACGATTTCTTTTGTCTTACTCTAGATTACGTCTTTCGCCGAACTTCTGTAGGGATACGCAGGCCAGGTGTCCGGGGGGAGCGTCCTTTGTGATCTATAAGAGTAGACTGGTTTTAATAGACAAAGACATTCGTGAATTTCCTGGCCCGAGATAGACCATTATGGAAATAATGCAAACATTAACACAGAACTAAATGTTTTTCGCCTATTTCTTGGCATTTTCTCGGGGTGAGTAAACAACTCTTATAACTATTATATGATATATTCATGTTAGCTTTTTATATATATCTGTTAGGAAAGTGAATTCATTTCTGAGGACTTCTCCTAGTAATTTTATTCAGTGATAAGGTAGCGCTGTCTACGGCCTAGTAAGGGTGCTTAAACTGTTACGGTTTATCATGGGTTAAATGTTAAACTTACAATAACAGATAATAGGCTAAATTAACTGTCATTTCTGTAAGATAATGTCAGGTGTGGATTGTTCACTTTGAAACTGAATAGTGAGATGCAGGTAAAAACTCTGGATTATAGGAGATAGTCACTTATTCCTTTTTGATAGATATTTCTAGTGGCAAGGGAGGATCATTTTATGCTTACTTGTGTGTATAGGCACTAGTCTATAACTTTCACTGAAAGCAGTCACCAGGCATAGATATAATTATATCGTATGATCTAGCCACAACTGGATTTTTATAGCAAGAACATTGCATTTTCTATGTATTCATTTGTGGGATATTAATAGTTTGTTTCCCCAAAAGGGACATATGATTTATCTGTGTAATTTCAAATGCTGTAATCTGTTTATGTAAATTCACTTAATGTTGTAAGATGAATAAGCATATCCATTCAGCTGTATGTTGAGATTGGGAGAAGAGGAGTAGATTGTTGCTGTCAGAACAGTTACTGACAGGTACCTGGGTGTGCAAAAGATATTAAGTCTATGCGGGCGCGTGTTGATAATTGATATTTTTAAGGAACAGGAGACATGGTTAAAGACAGCCCTAAACTATCATAGCAATAACTACAATAAATTTAATCCCATAGTGGAGCGAAACTTTCTGTATAAAGTTAGTGTGATTTATTATTTGCTTGATGTAAAAGGGTGTCTCTTTTCGGTCTCAGTTTCAGGGGATACCGAATTGCTAGTCTAGTTTCCAGTCAGACGAAGAATGTCACCGTCTCTTCGTCTAGAGGGATTCTGAGGATATCTAGCCCCACGAGTGTCACACCCCGTTCCTGAATCAAAACCCCTTTTGTCAACGCCAAGTTAAGCTCACGCAGTGCAACGGAGCCAACGCTAAATCTGGAATCATCAAATGCAGTAGTAGTTCTCTACTCGCCTCTTGGATTACCAGCCAGAGCATTGCGGCTTCCAGAATATCAAAACCGCCCAGCATGCCTATAGCAGAATTCCATATCACCCGCCTTTTTTGTGCCTAAACGGGGCACTCAGCCAAGCCACAGTCAACCAGCCAAAACCGGATTTAAAGCCAATTCTAGCGCCGGATAAGCACGCCTTGGGATCAATTGTCCTCAAGTGACTTCGTCCCATGGTTTATTTCTGGGTCTATGTAGAACTTCGCACGTATGAGCAGCCATCTATGGACAGAGTTCCAGCCCCACTCGCGCCAGTAGGGGGAGTCACCAACGATAGCGCCTATACAGTGATTTTATTCAGGTTAATTCCATCACCGATGGAGGATATATACGAAAAAACCACTTACTGGAGCTTTTCCCTTGGTCCCCGAAAGCGGACAGGCTGTCGCTAAGTTCATTCAGTTGGTCTGCAGGAGATAAACAGCGTCCCCCAGCCCACCTCGCGCCAGTAGGGGAGAGTCACCAATGATAGTACCAACAAGGACAGTTTTGTAGGCATAGTCCCTCACGAAGGATCTACAAGTAACACACTGTCCGGACTATTTCATCTGGTCCCCGAAAACGGACGGACTGCCACGCAGTTTATTCATTTTGGTAAACAGAAGGTAAATAGAGTCTTCCAGCCCACCTCGCGCCAGTAGGGAGGAATCACCAATGATAGCGCCTATACAGTGATTTTATTCAGGTTAATTCCATCACCGATGGAGGATATATACGAAAAAACCACTTACTGGAGCTATTTCATATGGTCCCGAAAACGGACGGGCTGACACTCAGTTATTTCATCTCTCTGTGTTCTACAGGTTTTATGAATGGTGATCTGTGTGTGTGGTTGTTGGTGTATATGATTATTGATGACTACTGATGATTATTTGATTATTGATGTAATTTTATGTTGTTGTGATGATATGCATTATTTTCATGCTTTTCTTCTTTAATAAATTTTACACATTTATTAATGCGCTGTTCACGACCTTGCCATCCATATTTGTATTTTTAGCTCTTTACTATAATCTCTATGTAGAATAAGAGAAAAGAGTGAGAGCAGGAGATGCTTAGACAGTAAAAGTGAGTTGAGGCCTGGAGAGAGAGATCATTGGAATAAATCTTCTTCCAGGTTGTCTCAAATCCATCTCCTATTTACACCTTATCTAAAGTGTAATCTATAACTCTGTCAGTCCACTATCTCTTGTCGATTTCACTACAGTTGTCCAACTCGACAAATACTCTACACTCTAACTCAACCACGACAATCATTTTGCATAAATCTGGTGGCTTCTGTCTCTGTTTCATACTTTATTTCTTATGTCGTTATTTTCCTACCTATCTTTGTTTGTGCTTTGGTTCGTTTCGTTTCCTCAATTATATTATCTTAGCCGTCACTAGCTCATACGTCACTTCCGTATGACGCCTTGTTTTCTCAGCCATCTTGATTGTTTCTCTCTTGGATCCAGCTAAGTGATTTTTTTACTTGTTTTAATAGTGCTGTTCATTTCTGTCTTCGTTTCGTTGATTATTTACTTTCTTGTTTCGACATGTCTTTCTGGTTTTACGATTTTCTTGCATTATCATTGTTATCGTTTCGCTCATCACCGTTGTTCCATCTGCTTGTATCGCTCATTTGTTGTTTTCCTCATCATCATAGATTTTTGTAGTACCTATATGTAGTTCTTGCCCTTGTCACTTGTTCGTAACTGTGGCTGACGAAGGGTAAAACCCGAAACTTCCCTTGTTTAATGTGTACCGTACCGTTAACTTGTAAAACTGATTTCATACCATATTATTTTTTAATTGATATACTGAAGCACATTAAAAACGCACCACCTGTATAATCCAGGAACAGAGTGTGAAATGTAAATATAAGTCTTTACAAGTTTACATATTTGGAATCTTTATTCATTTTCCTATGAATCCATGCTGGTCATTAATTTGTACATTTGATTGTTATGAATTTCCTTGCATTCTGTGCAGGCAAGGGAGAAAACCAAAAATGTAACCGATAAAAAAAATTCATTCACACTATCTTACTATCTGGTATGTCCACCATGTGCTTGCAAACAAGCTAAGCAGCGGCTCAGCATGCAACGCACAAGTCTCTGAAGGAAATTCCGGGGAACCAAGTCCCATTCACGTGTAAGAGCAGCTTCGAGCTGTTGCAGATTAGCTGGAGAACCTTGCCTGTAGACTATGCATCCAAGCTCGTCCCACAGATGTTCTATAGGGGACATGTCTGGTGATAGGGCAGGCCAATCAATCGTCTTAATGTTCTGCTACTGTAGATATTGCTGCGTAATGCATGCGGTGTGCGCACGTGCGTTATCCTGTTGGAGAAGCTACAAGTCTGGATAATTTGTGAACGCAGGAGCAACCAATGCATCCAGAACCTCATCTTGATATGTCACAGCATTAACATTTCCACGGAAGACGTGAAGAGGTAAGCAATGGTGAAAATTGAATCCTCCCCAAATGTGAATACTGTCACCTCCAAATCGGTTGTGCTGACGAACACAGCAATCTGCAAAGCGCTCTCCACACCGTCGCGAAATCCGCATACGTCCATCAGCAAAGGATAGGTTGAATCTGCTCTCGTCTGTGAATAGGACAGCATTCCACTGCAGTCTAGTCCATCTGACATGTTGCTCTGCCCATTGCAGGCGCTGCTGACGATGTCTGTGAGTCAAGTTTGGCCCAACATAAGGTCGTCTTGCAGTAAGGCCTGTATCTCTGAGTCGTCGTATGACTGTCATTCGAGAGACTTGCCCACGTCTACCCACTATTGCTCTTGCTGTTTGGCTTGCCGGGAGAGAACGATTCCTTAAGTGACTCAGCACAATATGACGATCTTGCGCAGGGGTAGTAACTCGTGGTTGGCCACTCCGAAGTCTATCCCGGGCACTGCCAGTGGTTCCGTAACGTTCATTGAGACGTACAATAGTGCTGTAGTGGCAATTCATCCTTCTGGCAGTGGCCCGCGAGCTCATTCCGGTCTCCAACATACCAATGGCTCGTTGGTGGTCGTTTTCAGATAGTCGTGGCATTTCAAGCACATGTAATGGGTGTTTTGTCTCAACGGCCTTTTTATACCGAGTATACTGCCACAACGCGTACACATTTTCAGTGTTTCAGGGTCATAGCTGTTGGGAATCGTGTTGCACGTGTAACTTTCATTGTTTTCATGTAGTCTGTACACAAACCCGTGGGTTGAATCATGCACTTTCCATTCCAGCAGCCATTCGCTCTCTACCTCATGACAAACACGAGGAAATCCATTCCCACACTTTTTTTTCCAGCTTCTCGGCATCAGTATATACAATAGTGGTGCGTTTTTAATGTGCTTCAGTATATAAACATTGCTACCCTCATAATGGAGCATTAGGAAATATTGGAGCAAAATATCCAATATTACTGTCCATCGTTGACTACAGAGAGATTCGACTGGGTAAGAAATCCATTTTTGCCTGTTTCATCTGACTTGGATTTTACAATAATAGAAGAAGAACAGTTAGCTTCTATTTCAACTGATCGCCAGTCTTAAACTGAAATATACTGAGATACACCTGGACGCATTGTTGATTTCTGTTAAAGACCAGTATTCTGTTATTGTAAAACGAACTTTAATTATTTTGATGCAGTTGTCTCCGTCATATTTATGTCAGTTGTCTCCGTCATATTTATGTCAGTTGTCTCCGTCATATTTATGTCAGTTGTCTCCGTCATATTTATGTCAGTTGTCTCCGTCATATTTATGTCAGTTGTCTCCGTCATATTTATGTCAGTTGTCTCCGTCATATTTATGTCAGTTGTCTCCGTCATATTTATGTCAGTTGGGATTGTCAACACTTACAAGCACTGAATCAACAACAAAAAAAGTATTGAATATGAAATAAAAGTTTGCTTAACTCAAATGCACTAAAATGTCCAAGAAATTACTCAAAATCATCAAGCCCAAGTATCGCATTAGAACCACCAGGTTTGTATGAAAAACTGTTCTTTGTTGTTTTTGTTTTTGTCAAAGATATGTTCTAATTATTTTAAACAATTTAAAGAAAATCGAATTTACAGTTGTCTTTTTTCTATAATACCTACAAATTAGTGTATTTAACTTAGTACATATCACTAATTTTTTATTCATGCACGAGGCCAGATAGGTGTGCCGCAAAGTTTGAGAAAAGTAAAAAGTGTGCCGTGAACACAATGTTAGAAAATTCCTTAAGGACCGAGGATTAGTTTGGAACCAGGCCGGGTGGAAGACCGCCGATAGGACAGTATGGCGTTCTCTCTGGCAAACCTCTACACTCCAGGGTAGAAGAGGAACGACTAAGTAAGTAAGTAAGGTTTTCTTTGATTTCCCGTCGTGACGTTTTTTAAGTGTTTCCCCTTGGCTTCATAGCCAGTGCGTGTAGATAAATTTGACTACATTGAAGGAAGGTAAAATAGAAAGTAAAGGAGTGAAATGACTGCAGAAGAAATAGTGATATCATCAATACATGAACCAGAAATAACACGCTGTAATTCTGACTCGTCATGTTGTTTGGGGTTACTGGATAATGTCAATTTCAAAACTATTCCTTTTCATTTTACATATGCTTAATTATATTTCTAAATTTTATATACAAATAAATGTAAATTAGGTTCTTTAGTACATCTGGCACGTGCTATAACACTTTGCTTTTTTAGCGTCAGTATTTTAAATAACATATTAAAGAACTGCACTTAATACACAATCTGAAGAGCTGACACTAAAAGGTGCGGTATTCTTTCAACGTTACTAAATATGTACACAAATGAACAGAGAACAATTCGTCGGCGCAAAAATACGCTCTCCATCAATCTCTGGAACATACGTTGTGAAACCCAACGCCCTAATATCCGGCCTTTGGCTAGGATCATGTGTCTAGACGCAGGGACCGGTACAGTGACATTCATGTGTCATTAGGTCCCTTGTGTGAGAACACAGAGGATCACTACAGTGACACAGTTTGTCATAGGGTCTTCTTGTGTTGGGACATGTGGTCTTGACCAGGGCCGGGTTTGGGCGGGTACTAATGCGACCTCATGCGAGGAAAAAAAAAGGAACATACTTTATTACAAATCATCCCAGACAACGGACCTACCAGCACTGATCTTTTAACTGTGGACCTACATACATATTACACTGGAAGAAACACAACAGTGACAGATTATAGCAAGCTTAAGTAGGTTTCTGTTTGAATGTACAAGTACTTTATTTACGGTTTTTTTTAAACAAAATTTTCCTTCGTTTTGGCGAGACGCGTCCCGTTCAACCCTCGTCGGTTATATTAGGGCGTATGTCCAAATATAAAAGAACTTTAGGTCTGGAGAAAGTGTTGTTCTAACATGTACGAGATCGTCCAAATACCAAGAGATGTTTAAACCGCCAGATATTAACTTGATTACTTCACATATGTTGTGTTGTTCTAACATGTACGAGATCGTCCAAATACCAAGAGATGTTTAAACCGCCAGATATTAACTTGATTACTTCACAGATGTTGTGTTGTTCTAACATGTACGAGATCGTCCAAATACCAAGAGATGTTTAAACCGCCAGATATTAACTTGATTACTTCACAGATGTTGTGTTGTTCTAACATGAATAAGTTGATTTCTCCACTTACATAATTGAGATTGTGGCCAACATTATAAAACCGAGGAGAACCTTTTTTATGCTGTCAGGGTCTCATACAAGCAGATTATCTTATTAGTTTACGTAGTTTAAATGAATAACACATAGTAATAAGTAAGTGACATGAACACTTCGGTCATAACTGACGAATGCGTCCCTCATGAGACATAGTAATAAGTATGTGACATGAACACTTCGGTCATAACTGACGAATGCGCCCCTCATGAGACATAGTAATAAGAATGTGACAGGAAGCCTTCGGTCATAACTGACGAGTGCGCCGCTCATGAGACATAGTAATAAGTATGTGACAGGAAGCCTTCGGTCATAACTGACGAGTGCGCCCCTCATGAGACATATAGAATAGGTCTAGTGTACTCCCATGCATGTCGTAGAAGGCTACTAGTATAAGGTTGTGCATGAGGCGGCAACTTCATCACGTAAAACAAACTGTCACGTAAATCACGTGATACAAGAACCTTTGATGATTGGTACATGCTTCCTGTAAGGTTAGCCGCTACAAGAACCTTTGATGATTGGTACATGATTCCTGTAAGGTTAGCCGCTACAAGAACATTTGATGATTGGTACATGCTTCCTGTAAGGTTAGCCGCTACAAGAACCTTTGATGATTGGTACATGCTTTCTGTAAGGTTAGCCGCTACAACCACCTTTGATGATTGGTACATGCTTCCTGTAAGGTTAGCCGCTACAAGAACCTTTGATGATTGGTACATGCTTCCTGTAAGTATATTAAGCGCCTTAGCCTGCTTAATAAAATAATCTAAGGTAGACATTATTCAATATTATTCTGAAATAATTCTACTTAAAAGTGTTACTATACCAAGTGGTCTTCGTTCCTGTCCTAGAACGGTAAATTATTGTCATATAATAGTCAAATATATTAATAATTAACAAAGTAATTTATGCAATGAAATGTTATGAAAGCAACAACGTGATAGACAATAGAAACAATACTGACAAGACAAGATATAATAAACGACTGAAAACGTACGCATAAATCAACCAAAATAAAAAATGGAAAAATTAATAAATAATGTTGCAAAGAATGCAATGAAATATGCGATAAAAACTTACACAAGACAATTGACAATGCAGTGTATAAACATGGATGGTGTAAAAAAACTGAACGAAAGTAAGGCGAGAAGGACGTAATATACAAACAAAATACATCATAAAACTAAAGTACGAATAAAAATAACTACGAAAACAACAATTAAAACTTGACAGAACAGCTAAACAGTCAGGTGTCACAGACCACCAGACACAGTGGACCTAGAATCCTTCTACGCTCATGAGTAGGAACATTCCACTGAGGGAAGTCTGCAAAATTATTCCTATAGAACAGTCACGAAGGCCCTGGTGTAAAACTGGGATGTATCCTTCGTGAGTCTCCAAACCCTACCTCCCGCTAAAAACATTGAACATTGAACATGAAACATAAATAGAGAAGCAGTGGACATATTACGAGATAAGATGCAGAAAAGCACAGCTGAACGTAAAACGGTGTAATAACAACACGACGTTTTTACTTATCTCAACCGATAAAAAAGGATATCCCTCGCATCCGAGACTGTATGCATGAGCCTTGTAACAACAATGTATGTAACACTATGACAGTGTCCGATGTTGCAACTTAAAGATGATGTCCAACGTCGTCCTTGACCTTGAGACAACCGTCGTCTTGATTGGAAGAGTGCGATTACGTTTCCTTTCGAAGATGGAGGTATTTCTCTTCAATCGAATTATTTGATTGTTAGAACGTTTCCTGCTTGAAAATAGTAGTTTCCAAAACACACTGGTTCCACCATTTCTGTTAGAGTCGTTTTTCTTGGGTGGACACCGCTGACCAGAGGATGTCGCTGGTGTCGAAATGTCAACGATCTAACACGGGCGATTCTACTAGCTTGAAGTTAAAACGCGAATGTCTTTCCACAGGAAGGTGAACTCCTGTAACTTCAATAACAATCGGGCACCCCAACAAGTGCCAATACTGGTATGGACGAACTCGTTATGTCGACTTGCAACAACATTTTTATTTTGACGAAATACGTGGACGAGCAAAGACAGGAAAAACAGTACTTGCATTAATGGTTTCACAGTTCAAAAACATATGGCTCATATTTATAAATTACATTACTTGCAGTATCCAAGTTCATTCAATGATCTAACGGTTTGACCTTGCGTCGCCGAACAAAACTTCTAAGGTCATCCGTACAACCAATCTTCTTATATCTACTTCCACCCTGTCCTGTAACATTTCCCTGGTACATATTGATTATGGTTCCTTCCAACATTATAGGTCACTGCATACATTCTGTCTGAGAAGACAACATAAAGTCAATTACAATACTTGATTCATCTCTCTCTTGATCGCCGTGTCACGTATGACGGCGCTCCACTAATTCATATCAATTAGCCCAACTGACGGAGCATTAAAAATCCTTTAAAACATTAGGATGGCTTCAGTGTAGCATCGGGTTGATCCATTTTAACCCCTTAACGAGAAGGGACTAGCTAGATGCCAACGCCGGATACAGTCACTAAAAATCATGAAAATATATTCAATTATAACAACGCCTGCTTCTGACTTACGTAATGAGTAAGCCGACAATGGCTTCTATTCAGAAGTCCTGCCCAGAAATACACTAGCTCCAAATGATGGGTACATGGCAAAAAGGGAAAAAACATATAGCCGTCGTCCTTCCTGGACAAGAGGCTAGATTGTCACTGACCACCTTCTCGCCTAATTTTCCGCCTTCCGCCTCGTCACATGACTCGCCGGTTTAGTTATTTAAGTGTTGCAAAAACTCAGTGTTGTAATTATTATTATTCAGAATCGACGTCATTGCATTACGGGTAAACCCATATGTGCTCAGCCTCTCTCAGAAAATGTCGAAGGATATGAATGTTGATTGTTCCTGTTGTACCATGGTTGTATACATGCCGGATGCATCCTCTCATACGTCAATCCCTGCCTGTCTTACGGCTAATGCCAAACTCCAGCAATCTTAGACCTGATGATCGATCGATTGTAGTGTCATTCTCTAATAGGCGATCATTAATAGTCCCCAGTATCTCTCCATTGTCCATATCCAATGAACCCAATCTGATTGCTCTTGAAGCTAGTCTGTCAGCTCCTTCGTTGCCACTTGACCAGGACAGTAGATCAGACCAGTTTGTGAAGGTTCGAATCTTCTATGAAAGTTTTAAATTCATTCCGTAGCCATCCATTTTGGGTTTTCTGAACCTTGGACTGAGTTTCTGACTCAATAACTGCCCTTGTTAATGAAGTTTCAGACAGTCACCTTAGGGCTGCCTCTAGCTTCATTGTCATGCTGGAGGTTATTGTCCTCTGCATGACCTCTGTTTTCTTTAGATTGATGTTTAGACCCACCTCTAGGCTATAATTATTCAGTCTATCTGTTTTTTCTAGGATGGGTTGATGTGTTTGTGCGAGTAGAGTCATCTACGTTATCTAGATCTTCCAATTTAGAAAACTTTGTCCATCTTATTTCCCTTGGACTGCCCTCTGTGGTCTGGCGCATCACCCAGTCTAAGACTGTCAAAAATAAAGAGGTTCATATGGGGCATCCCGTCGTACTCCTGTCTTCAACTCAAAAGTTAGGTTGCTCTGCCCAACACTACATGTAAAGTTAGTATTGTGGCTTTTGATTATGGATGGTTTTAGTTATTTAATACACCTTTTTTTAAGGCTGCAATTACGGACCTGAAATTGTATACGCATTTTGATGAATAACTGAATGTGACATATCTTGTATTACGTTATAGATTTCATATATCTATTTCTTCATCTACATTTTTCTTTCACCTACGCCTGTTTTAACATAAAAAACCCCTGTACACTCTGAGATAGATTCTGTCTTTTCTCTTTTCTAATTTAGCACGCATTTATTGCGGTTCGCTATTTCTTTGATGTTGTTCACGAGCATACCGATTAGTTAACGTATGCTGTATTATTTTACACCAGCGATCGAAGATCGTTGTAATGGGGTCAGAGAGCTATCAAGGTGGAGATAATTTTGGAACAAAAGGAGATAATTTATATTAACTTTTCCTGAGTCCATTTGCCTCTGAGTAAATTAAACTACGGTGATAACGTCGAGATCAAAGAACTGCTCGCTAGAAATGGCCAGACAAACAGAGAGACGAAGGAAACTCACACTGATTAGCGAATTGGCGATGCCTGATCTAAGAATGAATAGGGTTCTGGTGTTCGGCTTGTGATGTGAGAAAGATCTTTGATTTGTAAATCCAAACGTAGAATTCCCCGTAGGTGACAACATCTGGCAGAGAGTCTGGTTTTTCGGCGTATAGGTAATAGTTTCTTTGATTTCAGAGATATATATACACCTGCCTTCTAACTAAAATGTATCCAGTACCTCACAGATTTCTCTAGACAGCTAGCTTCGATTCTACACAACTTGTATTAAGTGAATTTCTTAGTTTTCGTTGTAGAAAAGTCTTAGTAATTCGGTGTTGAGGTAAATACTATACTAGTAGTTTAAGTGATTTAACTAGTTAAATCGCCAATTATATCTACTAGTTATTTTCTGTGCAGAGTGGTTTACTAGTTAGGTCCGTTATATTATTTCTCTAAAGTTTTATAGTGTTACAGTGGATAGCAGAACTAATAAATATTTCTAGATAAACTCTTCCAGCTATAACATAAATTTTATTAACTGCTAGTAACCAGTCAGAGAATATTATAACCAACTAAGTAAATACACGAATTCATCATGAGTATTGACGAAATATCTATTTATTTCTAATTCGTGATGACTAATTTGATAAATGTCCAGAATTTATTTCACGGAAGTTTTAAACGATAAGACAAGCTCTAAGCTTGTAGTTTATAATTTAAAGTTAAATAACCGGAGTGGGTAAAAATATTCTATTTTACGCGGGGTAAGGATAGGATGTGAATACTGTATTATGTTAAGTATTTGTACCTTTTTCTCCTTCACGCAGTATTTTGGTCAAACCGTAAACCTTACTAGCGGCTTCCATATAAATCTGAGAATAACTTTAGAAAAGAACATTCTGATATAAATATCGGGTTATTCCAAGGTAACATGTCTGGTCTTGTGTTTTACACGCAGAAATAGACAGAGTACCAACCCAAAGTATACTAAGAATAAATTGTAACTGGACTTATAGGATAGCCAGATTTCTTATTCCAAATTTCATATACCTTAAGCCAGTTGTGGCAAAAAAATCCAAAACATTTTCACATTACCTGAACAACAACCACAGTGCTGTGAAGAAGATTTATCCTGAACAGATTTATTTTACCTGACACTCGATTTAACGATTGAAGATTCCAAGCTACTAACCCTGTGAACATTAGACCTCTTAAGTTGTTTTACTACCTGGACAAAAATTAAGTGACATAATCAGCATCCTACAACCAGCCACGAATCCAGCGTTTCACACCATTTTTTGAATTAAATATTCTTTGGAGAAACTGGTGCTTGATTCGCCAATAATCAAACCTTGGATGGGCTACATGTACCGTACGATTGTTCCAGATGTAGTGAAAGCACCTAGTAGGTACGAGTGAATGGTTGTGATCACAGGTCTGTCAGAGCGAGAGAAAGCAGCTATAAATAATTCTTTCATTGTATAACTCATGTACTAACTTTGTATTTGTTATGCAAGTTTTGCTAATGCTGTCCCTTTCAGAATAGATTAACGTATACACTCTGTTCTTTATTGTAGAGGTAAATCCTAGACCATAGCGTAAACACCTTTTGACTCTTTGAGGGTTAATAACTTCTCTTCTAACGGGATCTTGTCTCAACAGATGGAAGGAGGATTACACTTATGAGTCTAAATCTTTAATTAATTCTTTAACTTATGTTTATTGTATTTGATTCATTAGTCTTAATATTGGTGTTGTAGAGTTCTTTATGATAAATAAAATTTACATAAACTTTATTACGTGTGTCGGTCAGCTTGTCCCAAAAGATACATATTACATAGATAACGTTTTCACGTCTGTGCGTCTAACTGTCGTCACTTATGTGTGTGTGTATGTGAGTGGTGATATATATATATATATAAATATATATAAATATATATAAATATATATAAATATATATTTATATATATATATATATATATATATATATATATATATATGTTCTAGTAGACTGTCTGACAAACTAAGTTCTGTTGTAGAGATAGGCTGAACGAGAGAAGTTTCTCGATTTCCGGGACAGATGCTAACTAGTTTCCACCATCTCACTCGTGAAAATTTTTTTTCTTTACATTTACCTCTCACTGAGCTATCACCTGTTCTACTCTATACAGAAGGGACCAATCTATATCTTAATTCCCCTAACCAAAATCTACGACACTGAATAATGGTGGGAAAAGATACTTAAAAAATAAGTTTACCATAGAGATGATACAAAATCATTACTAGAAAGGTGAGATACCAGTGGAATTAATTGTGTTATAATAAATCTGCTTTCTTTGACATATAATCACATATAACCATGTTTTTGTTGTTGTAAAAATGTATATCTGTTGTCGAGATATCCTCTAGGATTACGATCCTAGAGATGGCCTAGATGACCACCCATGGTTTAGATTGAGTTAAATTATTAGTTGTGTTACTACCTGTTGTGTTGTTGTAGTTTAGGACACATATGAGCTAGCAGAAGGGATAATGTATTTGTGTATGCAGGCCGTTCTCAACTTTGTTTTTTCCTCATGACCCACTTCTGACCCTCTTTTGCCTCTGTGCTCCCTACCCATAGTCGCTGTGGCCACCTAGAAATATGGGGACTTGTAGGGCAGCAACAAACTGCTTCTACTTTGCTAGGTCGCGGCCATCATTCTTGCAGTGCCCCAGCTCTGATTCATTCTTTGCATCTTCACCCCATAGTTTTCCGCTAAGTTCTTTTTGATTGGTCTCTCTTTCGCTTTCCTTCAGGAGTCCATAGCATCGCTGTTCTTGTGATGGCATCAGGGTCTCTTCTGAGGACGTGGCAAACTCAACTCCACCGTCTAGCAGTTATAATGGTGTGCATGTCCTCTTGGTTGCTCAGAGAAATCTGTTCTTGGTTGGTGATGGTATTCGGCCACTGCTCTGCTCTTGTCCCACTGAACGAATCTCTGATTTCCTGGAAAGTATTTTACAACCCTTAGTGTCCAATCTATCTTCTTTCTTGAAGGACACCACCCATGCTATCACTACTTTTGATTCCATCCAATTCACACCTGACCACACCTACCGTCTTTTCCTTCTGAATGTTTGTTCACTTTATACTTCCACTCCACACTCTGATGGTCTTAAAGCACTACCGTTTTTTTTCTCGACAGACGCACTGATCTTCCCTTTAGCACAGGTTTTCTTCTTTGCCTTGCGGAATTGGTTCTCACTCTCAACTCTTTTGAATTCAATGGCAAGTTCTTTAAATCAAAATAGTGGCGTTGCTATGGGCACCAAAATGGACCCGAGTTATACTTGCCTCTTCATGGGTCACTTTGATTATTTGGTGCTTCAAAGTTACGATGGACCATTACCTGAGTTTTACCGTCGTTACATCGACGATGGTATTGGAGTCACAGACATGTCTTAAGTTAACCTCCGTAGATTTATTGACCATGTTGGCAATTTTCATCCTGTCATCAAATTCACTTCTCAGATTTCTACCACTTCAGTTAACTTCCTTGACCTCACTGTCAATATTACTCCTACTGGCCTTACTATCTCTGTCTTTTATAAACCTACTGATGCTCATGGTTTCCTTCTTTATACCTCTTCTCACCCTCTCAGCTGTAAAGATTCCATTCCCTACTCTCAACTTCTACGCTTACGTCGGATATGTCACGATGAAGATGATTTCCTTGATCGAGCTAAAAAAATGCTCCACTTTTTTCGCCGACGTCACTACCATTAAAGAGTTTTATTTGATGCCCGTAATCGCATTAGTTATGTTACTCGTCAGGTTGCACTTACTGCTAAACCTGCTACTACATCTGACAGACTCAAACTTGTATTAACTTTTCACCCTCACTGTTTGACGTAGAAAAAAAATTATGTTTCGTCATCTGCCTATTCTCCACTCCGATCTTGATACCAGAGAGTAGTTTCGTGATACCCCTTTAGTGGCATATCGTAGAGATAAGAATTTTTGGGATATTCTTGTGCATAGTCGCTTGAGATAAACTAGTCCTTCTCACTTTGGTTCTAAACCGTGCCAACGCCGCATATGTAAGACCTGTCCTTTTGTACTCCAAACACAGTCAGTCTCCTTTCCGAACGGTAAATTTGCCATTGGGGAATCTTTCACTTGCGAATCCAGAAACCTGATTTATGCTATCATCTGCAAGAGGTGTCACATTACCTATATTGGTGAAACTGGCAGACGTCTGGCAGACAGGTTTCGTGAGTACTTGAATGACATCTATCATGGCAAACATGTACCTGTGGCCCTTCACTTCAATAGTTCTGACCATTCATGTAACTCTGACATTCATGTCACTGCTCTCCTTTCATGTGTCAGCGACGGCCGAACTCGCTTTTCGTTAGTGAATCGTCTCATTTTTCAAATGGGCGTTTTATCTCCTGCTGGCTTGAATGTCCAGCATCATTTTGCATAATTCTGCTGGCTTCTGTCTCTGTTTCATACTTTATTTCTTCCGTCGTTATTTTCCTTTCTATCCCTGTTTTGGCTTTGGTTCGTTTCGTTTCCTCAATTATCTTTCCTCAGCCGTCACTAGCTTATACGTCACTTCCGCATGACGGCTCATGTTTTCAGCCATCTTGACTGTTTCCTTCTTGGATCCAGCTAAGTGATTTTTTACTTGATTTAATAGTGTTGTTCATTTCTGTCTTCGCTTCGTCGATTATTTACTTTCTTTTTTCGACATGTCTTTCTGGTTTTACGATTTTCTTACATTATTACTGTTATCGTTTCGCTCATCACCGTTGTTTCATCTGCTTGTATTGCTCATTTGGAGTTTTCCTCATCATCGTAGATTTTTGTAGCACCTATTTGTAGTTCGTGTCCTTGTCACCTGTTCGTAACTGTGGCTGACGAAGGGTAAAACCCAAAACGTCCCTTGTTTCATGTGTACCGTTTACTTGTAAAATTGATTTCATACCATATTATTTTTTTAATTTATATATTTATTCGGCCAAAAGATTCGGAAAATAAAAGCAAGAAATAGATTGACAACAAAGACACAGTCAGGTAAACAAGAACTACACAGCAAAACTCAACTCCGACAACTGACTACACACCTGACAGTTATATAAATATATAGGCAGTAAGAGAAAGCACTCAGTCATCCACCAACGAAACAAAAGCGTAAAGCAAGAGAGACAGATCATCACTGACACATCAAATAAAACAGGACAATGGAAGAATGTAATGAGCGAATAACTCATTACAGTTTTAGAGGTCCTACGACCAATCATCATCAACAAAGTCGTAAATCAGCTGGAGTTAAGAAAGATCACACTATTGGCGGACACAATGGGTAAAAACACAAACTGAACCAATCGAAAACACACATGCATTTAACTTTCTGCTAGTTGACCTTTAAAGGACGTGTCCTTTTCAGAGCTGCCGTCGAATCTGTAATAATAGCTATAGAAATAAAAGTAACACACTTGCAAAAATAAATAAATTCACACATTTAATACGCAACTATGCTAGAATAAACGCAGGACGTGACGACTATAGGCAACCAGCTCACGGTCCTTTAAGCAATTAGCCCTTTTCAGGGCTTACAACAATGTTAACAACTGATTAAAACAAGTAAAAACACGACTGAGATAACATTCCAGCGGTCAAAACGTAATAGCAGTTAGAAAAAAAAAAACGCACATTATAAGCGAGAGATCACACATCTGGTCAGATTGGACGGGACATCGGAAATAAAGTAAAAAGATACTTAACCACATGATGCTGTAAGCAGCGGCTGCGTCCATCACTAGAGCGACAAAGAAATATTACAAACACATCTGGACTGTATAACTACAACGCCTTCAGGATGTAATAAATGATAGAAACACCGGCGCGAGGGAAAAACTATTGACACTTGTCACGGACGGCATAAATATTTTACATAATTATCTCCCTGTCATCAATGACTAGTTAGGGGTGTTAGTTTGTTTCGTTTCCAAGGGAAACAACTGGATTATAAACAAAATATCAGACTGAGTTGAAGATGTTTATATTTTGTAATTTGTATAAATTTATTGTAAACAATTGCATTAGCCAAAACATTTTGTTTCAGGTACAATATTTGTAATTGGTCCTCTTTTAAATTTTCTTTTTTTTCTATAAACAAATTTAAAAAATTAAAAGATTTTCAACTTAATGCACATTTTAAAGTATTGAGCACTTAGCTTTTCTACCACTCTAAATGATTATTATGTTACCCTTATTTTATCCGGGTCTGTTTGTTCTAAGCTCGGCCGAACTGCAGCGTATTTTACGCTGTACAACCCAATGCCTAGTATCCTGGCTTTTGGCTGGGATCATGTGTCTACACACGGGAAACAGTAGTGACATTCATGTCATGAGGTACTTAGTGTGAGAACACAGAGGATCACTACAATGACACATGTTGTCATTGGATCTTCTTGTGTTGGGACATGTGGTCTTGACCAGGGCTGGGTATGGGTGGGGCAAATGCAACCTCATGCGAGGAAAAAATATGCAACCTCATGCGAGGAAATTTAAAAAAAAAAAAAAAAAGGCTGGGATCATGTGTCTAGACACAGGGACCGGTACAGTGACATTTATGTCATTAGGTCCTTTGTGTAAGAACATAGAAGACCACTACAATGACACATGGTGTCATTGGGTCTTCGTGTGTTGGGACATGTGGTCTTGACCAGGGCCGGGTTTGGGCGGGGACAATGCGACCTCAAGCGAGGAAAAAAAAAAAATATAAAAAAAAAAAAAAAAAAAAAAAAAACATAAATGCCAAAAAAAAAAAAAAACCCAATGCCTAGAATCCGGCTTTTGGCTGGGATCATGTGTCTAGACGCAGGGACCAGTAGTGACATTTATGTCATGAGGTCCTTTGTGTAAGAACATAGAAGACCACTACAATGACACATGGTGTCATTGGGTCTTCGTGTGTTGGGACATGTGGTCTTGACCAGAGCCGGGTTTGGGCGTGGACAATGCGACCTCATGCGAGGAAAAAATATGCGACCTCAAGCGAGGAAAAAAAAAAAAAAAAAAAAAAAATGCAGCGTATTTTACGCTGTACAACCCAATGCCTGGTATCCTGACTTTTGGCTGGGATCATGTGTCTAGACACAGGGACCAATACAGTGACATTCATGTGTCATTAGGTCCCTTGTGTGAGAACACAGAGGATCACTAGGTGACACATTTTGTCACTGGGTCTTCTAGTGTTGGGACATGTGGTCTTGACCAGGGCCGGGTTTGGGTGGGTACTAATGCGACCTCATGCGAGGAAAAAATATGCGACCTCAAGTGAGGGAAAAAAAAAAAAATCTAAGCTCGGCCGAACTGCAGCGTATTTTACGCTGTACAACCCAATGCCTAGAACCCGGCTTTTTGGCTGGGAACTGCAGCGTATTTTACGCTGTACAACCCAATGCCTAGTATCCTGGCTTTTGGCTGGGATCATGTGTCTAGACACAGGGACCGGTACAGTGACATTCATGTGTCATTAGGTCTCTTGTGTGAGAACACAGAGGATCACTACGGTGACACATGTTGTCATTGGGTCTTCTAGTGTTGGGACATGTGGTCTTGACCAGGGCCGGGTTTGGGTGGGTACTAATGCGACCTCATGCGAGGAAAAAATATGCGACCTCAAGTGAGGGAAAAAAAAAAAAAATCTAAGCTCGGCCGAACTGCAGCGTATTTTACGCTGTACAACCCAATGCCTAGAATCCGGCTTTTGGCTGGGATCATGTGTCTACACACGGGAAACAGTAGTGACATTCATGTCATGAGGTGCCTAGTGTGAGAACACAGAGGATCACTACAATGATACATGTTGTCATTGGATCTTCTTGTGTTGGGACATGTGGTCTTGACCAGGGCTGGGTATAGGTGGGGCAAATGCAACCTCATGCGAGGAAAAAATATGCAACCTCATGCGAGGAAAAAATATGCAACCTCATGCGAGGAAAAAAAAAAAAAAAAAAGGGATCATGTGTCTAGACGCAGGGACCAGTAGTGACATTTATGTCATGAGGTCCTTTGTGTAAGAACATAGAAGACCACTACAATGACACATGGTGTCATTGGGTCTTCGTGTGTTGGGACATGTGGTCTTGACCAGAGCCGGGTTTGGGCGGGGACAATGCGACCTCATGCGAGGAAAAAAATATGCGACCTCAAGCGAGGAAAAAAAAAAAAAAAAAAAGCAAAAATAAATTTAAAAAAATCTAAGCTCGGCCGAACTGCAGCGTATTTTACGCTGTACAACCCAATGCCTAGTATCCTGGCTTTTGGCTGGGATCATGTGTCTAGACACAGGGACCGGTACAGTGACATTCATGTGTCATTAGGTCTCTTGTGTGAGAACACAGAGGATCACTACGATGACACATGTTGTCATTGGGTCTTCTTGTGTTGGGACATGTGGTCTTGACCAGGGCCGGGTTAGGGCGGGGATAATGCGACCTCATGCGAGGAAAAAATATGCGACCTCAAGCGAGGAAAAAAAAAAAAAAAAAAAAAAAAATCTAAGCTCGGCCATTTGGCTAAGATCAAAGTGTCTTAGCCAGGACCGGGATCACACACATTCTACTAAATAAAGTCAATAGACCTCACTTTGAGCCCCAGAAGGGGTTAAAACAAAAAATGAACAACAACATGTTTCATCAGCACTAACTAGTGCTGTTCATTAATATGACAATTGCCCTTTTTGTATTTCTATCAATAGTTTTCTGCTTCCGTGTTATTAATAAAAGAAAAACACATGTTTGTATATTGCTTCGTATTTATGGTCAAGTGTTATCTCTTAACGAGGAGTTTGGAGTTGCTTAAACCAAATAAATAAATAAGTACATAAATTAAGAAAAAACTGAATACTGGGATGTGAAAGTGTCCAATGGCTAGAATTCGTGCTACCCGTGGCAAGGTGATTGGTATCAAAATCTCAAACAGAAAATATGTCATTACTTTTAGGTCGTACTATTTGGTTCGGTGTGTGCAACGTTTCAAAGCAGGGCATCAATTTCAAATATTAACCATGTGCCTGGAGATTAAGTCGACGTTAAATGTGTAAAATATTTAACAAATAACCGTTAAATTTAATAATCAACTAAGTTTGACAGTTTACAAAAATTGTATAATCTTTAATATAAAAAACTTACATCATCGTTTGATGGTATGGTGTTTTATGTAAAAAGTCACTTGGCAGCTTTTAGGTTTGACAAAGCTGCAAAGAGTAGTTTCTGGTTCCGCTGGGATTTTGGGTTCTGTTCAGAAAGGTCGCTGGAATTCTCGTGACTCTGGTCACGATTAGATGCGCAGCACGTTCCAAGTCAGATCAGGAAGTAACTCAAAGCTGGTCTCGCGTCTCTACGACCCTCTGATGATGGTGTCTAGTTCGTCGTCACGCCACTTCTACCCTCACTTTGTTCCATAAATTAGTACGCTCACTGGCACCACCAAGCCAATCTTGACTCACAGATTGTTTGTTCAGAGGAAGAAAGGCACTTGACTAGGTCTCTTACTCGGTTCTGGGGTGTTGTTAGGTTAACAATGAATTACCACTATGACTCCGTGTTTTAGATTTCTCAGATTCCGTTGGTCCCTGTTAAATGGTAGAGTTTATTCTGGTCTCTGAAGAACTTACATTTGCTCAAACAGTAGGGGCCGGTTCCGATATACGAATCTTGATTATAACTTCTGGCAGTCTGGGTTTCGTCTTGGCAAGCGATTCTTACAGTGTACTAGACTTGCAGGAAATGTCAGATTATATTGCCAGTTTTCTGCACTTTTAAATTTATGATGAAATATATTGCATGAATCATCTAGTGTAAAATTTCAAACGTTACTTTTCTAAAAATGGGATGTAAACATCCGATTATTACTTTGTCAAGTTACGTCTCTCACACTGCAACATGTCCTGCAATATTGGGGGAATTATCTGACGTGCATATCCCACGTAATTCAACTATCGTTATCAGACTATGACTTGGCACAATTCGACCATCTTGTCTGGACATTTCGTGGTTTATCCGCACCTCCAATATGGAAGTCTATTATTCTGTGGAATTGTAAGGGATTACTCTAAAATGTGGGACCGTCAAGTTTGTGTGATCCAATTTGTCCATCGGGGATGGGACGGCAAATTAACGTGAATTGAAGTTTGAAAGTATTGTAAACATTGACCTTCGGATGAGTTTTCTGAGTTGAACAATAAGGGCAGAGGAGAGAAAAATAACAAAATATCACTCTCAAAGGAATGTGGTGAAATCCTGCTGCAGTTGACATGAGAGCGCACAAACCGTTTTGTGACAACTTTGTTAGAAATATTAACACTGGCTTTTGGAGAAACTAGAGAAACAGTACTCATGACTCTGTACTTGAGTGAACGTTATGCTCAGACAATTCGTACAAGGTGACTAATATGAGGTGGTACATGAGGCTGGCAACATCTTCATGTATAACTAATTACAATAGAACTGACCACTACAAAAGTCATGTGACTGTTTGGTGCAGGCGTCCTGCGAGGGTACCAGTGCAGTGGTGGTTCCACGCTTCGCAACGAGCGCCACAGAAAATAATGATGATAATATAGAGGTCAACAAATAATGATGATAATATAGAGGTCAGCAAATAATGATGATAATATAGAGGTCAACAAATAATGATGATAATATAGAGGTCAACAAACAATGATGATTATATAGAGGTCAACAAATATTGATGATAATATAGAGGTCAACAAATAAAGATGATAATATAGAGGTCAACAAATAATGATGGTAATATAGAGGTCAACAAATAATGATGATATTATAGAGGTCAACAAATAATGATGATAATATAGAGGTCAACAAATAATGATGATAATATAGAGGTCAACAAATAATGATGATAATATAGAGGTCAACAAATAATGATGATAATATAGAGGTCAACAAATCTCGTTTATTTAGATTTCTCCGCAAGTAACCCGTCAAGAAATGGTCACTTTGATATTTTTGTATTATATTAAAAGAGCCAGTGTTGCCACGGCTGGGTATTTTTTACTAGAACTGTGTGTTTTGGCTACCGTCTGGGTATCTGGGTATTTGTTTTCACCAAATCTGCATAAATCTGGGTATATTTGACAATTGACATTTACAATGTATATTCTGTGCACTGAGCAATAAACATTATACTGTATTTTCTCTGGAACCGTTTTCTCATTTTTGTCGTTCTCCGTCGCTCGTGTATATCTGTCGGGTGTACCCCCCATCTCTTTCCTCTTCACTCTGTTCTCATTGTATTTCCGTTTCTGTGAATGGAAGAAAACCAAACCCTCCTATTAAATGTACAAAAAAATATGCGTGATATATTTGTTATTCCACTTAAATTTAATTCTTGCTTTTAACCACATCAATGACGTTGTATTTTGTACTCATTTACATCAGCTATCTATTTCCTGTTATTCTTTTAATGGCTGTCATCTCCAATACAATTTGGCGATGTGTTTTAAAGTATTCTTTAATTTTAGACTTAAGCAGATAGACAGGATATTGTTTTTGTGTGTGTGTCAAACAATTATAAAAATTAAGATTATAAAATGAGCGATAGTGAAGGTACCATAAGTAGATTTAGCAGCATGACGGCACACACACTACCTTGTAAAAAAGTAAAGCCATGGTATCAGCAGGCTTTTTGTGAGGAATGGCTAACAGACAGCGAACTGAAGGACTGGCAATCGCTTCGCTGCGATTTGTACGGTCTGTTCCTGTACATTAACTAATGTCAACAAAACATCTTTGTTGACACATAAAAGCACACAGAAGCACATGGAAAAACTTCGAAGCCAAAAGCAAAACTCTGAACATTAACAAGTTTTTCATCAAACTAAAAGAGCCCTGTCTTCAAGACAAAATTGCTCCACAACCAAGATTCCACGTTGTCTAAATTTGCACATGATCTTAACGAAGGAGAGGTTGTCGACATTGATGCCGAGTCGCTGACAAGTGACAATTTTCAACAGTAACACGTTACAACTTATATTTTATATTCAATTTGAGGAACATTTTGTTAATGCAACTAAATTAAGTATGTTACTGTTAAAATATCTCATTTTCAAGAGTTCATATATTGGGGAGTAAAATCATTTTTATGTAATTGTGAATTTTCGGTAATAAAAAATAAAATAAAAATAAGAAATAAATAAAAATTGTAGCAAAAAGCTTATTTGTGCTAAAGTTGCACTAAAAGATTGTATAAGCATCGTCTATCCCATGTATTTGAGGCATAACATAATCTGGGTATTTCTGGGTTTAAAAAAAAATGAAAATCTGGGTTTATCTCTAGAACTTGAGTGGCAACCTTGAAAAGAGCCACCATATATCTTGTCATGTTTTCGTTTTAAACTTTTACAGTTAATACTAAACAGAGAGGGCCGAACTTTTCAAAAATACGAAAACAATATCACCATAAGCAGTATTTACTTAAAATGTACGAGTTTTTATTCCACTCATAATTTTAGAACCAAGCGATACTAGCTTTTCTGTCATCTTAAGACGCCTCCAGTTTACTGTGATTTTAGCTTTTGCCGTGACAATCAACAAAACACAGGTACTTTCATTTGATCGTGCAGGTATTTACCTACTAGACATAATCTTTGCTTATGGTCAACTTTATGTATAGCTCACATTAGGAAGGGGCCTTGAGAGCCCTCATAGTGGGAACAATGGATATCAAGAAGGGAAAGATTCTAAGGTCATATAATAATCACCTGAAGACGATACTGCAATCAATAAATCAACAAGACTAAGATTGTTGGGCCTTGGCATCAAATGCAAGACGATGAGAGATGGACGTATGAGAGGATGCATCCGTCGTGTATACAATCAGCGCGCTGCATGTGCAATTAACATCAATACCTTTCAAAATTTGCTGATGGAGACTGGGACTTAATGTGTTTGCCCGGATGTCGTAGATTTTTGATAGGGAAATTAAGACTTGGGTTGGTCCCTTCTGAATAGGTTACAATGAGTGATAGCCACAGTGAGATGTGATAATAGAAATAGAGTCCCACGAGTGAGACGGTAGAACTTTATAGAGGCTGTCCCGGAAATCGAGAATCTCTCTCTCTTTCCGCCTATCTTCTACAACAGATCCACATGAGTCAGACAGTCTATAAAATATAGGTATATTAATATATATCTATCCACTCACGTGCCCGCACATACAAGTGACGACAGTTAGACACACAGACGTAGGAACATTTATAACAATGATTATATAGATATTATGGGAACGAACTGACCACCACACTGAAATAACTGTAGGTATAGTTTAATTATCATAGTAAACTTACATCACAACATATAAAAAATACATCAAAAGCATATACAATAGTCATAAAAATCAAGGAATGCTACAATAGTGATAGACCCGTTTGTATGGTCCTCCCATGGATATATAGCTCACAGTCCCGTTAGAAGAAAGTGATAACCCCAAAGAGATACAGATACATATGATTGAGTCTATGGTTTCCCCCTTTTAAGGTATGGACTGACTTGATACTCTGCTTTATTCTAATGGTAAATATTGTTAGCAATAACTTGCATAGAGGAAGTTACAACGTGGGTGACTCAGACAAAGAACATCCTTCAGTCTACTTTCACTCGGTTCTTTCATCCGGGCCCTGATATACTTACAATCGTTCTGTGGTTCGCCCTCTGGCGCAAACTTTGGGAACTCACACACTTTTTATCTGTTACTGTCGTTTAATGAAGCGGATCCCAGCTCTGCAGATTTGTTTGTTGGTTTCATCAAAATGGATCCGGGGAGCGTCTGCTTCATGCGATAGTTATTTCAGACTAAAGTTAATGTCACTTGACTCACGATGTAAGAATTAGGCTTAAGCGAGCACACAATGTCAGAACACGAGGTTTCCCTTTCTTAGGAAGATAACCGGGGAACAACTTCTCTCAACAAATAATCTTGGTTCACCACACACTTTGTCAACAATGTCGGAAAGTTAATGTTTTAGATTTCTGTAATATTTCTCGCCACAAGGCAGCATGTACATTAGAGTTAGTGTAGAAATATGTACTGGCTTAAAGGCCCAGTATAAGCATTTATTAGGTATGTCTCTGTACAAAACGCCGGCAAAGTTTGGGTTACCCCAGTATTCACTGAATAAAAAATCACATATGAAATATGTTACATATTATGTACTCAATATACCTTACGTTTTTTAAAATGCAAGCGTACAGCTTGACTTATCATTTAAAACTACCCGTGCAATAAGTTATATATTTAAAAATCATCAATCCTCATGAATTAGGAATACATACGTATTCCGTCAACACTCACGAGGCATCTAGCATTTATAAGTTAGTTTAGAAAAATTGTTCCCGTCTGATTATTTAGCAGTTAAATTAAATTCCTTAATAGCCGACTGAGTTTAAGCTAGAAATTATAATTTCTGTTTTCCACTGTAACTCGTCACTATAAAATAATACAGACTATATAAATTAAGCACTCTGCACCAAATCTAACTAGTGAAATATGAAATAAGCGATTATCACTTTAAACTCTTCACAAAATATTAGATAATTATTATAATATATACCTCAACACACAGAACTACAGGCAATCGCACACTTTAGAATTATACGCTGATATATTTATTTGAAGTCTAGAGCTCGGTAAATTTCCGAACAAACTAGGGCTTCGCTATACAGCTTATACTATTCACGAACAACCTGTCTACTGTGAATTTTGAGGACTGAATGAAAATAAAGTTTAACATTCTGGTTATATCTATTTCCAGACAAAAGGTCCCACTTTATTTCGCCAAACGAAATAATCTCCCCTTTCCGTCTAAAACACCTTACATCAACTAGAAGACTACCATGAACTGACACTTGTGCGTTTTCACACCTCACGCTGACCAGGCCAACAGTATGTGCCTTGTCAGCTGAGATTTCCAGACAAATGTCTCAACCTGCTCCGAGGAGATGTCGATTATCGCGCCTCACCTAAGCGCTCAGCCGATGCAACTCGTTGTGGCAGGTGAAAATGCAGACAAATTTTTCGCCTATAGGTCTGGCGAAAGCAAATATTCACAGTATATTTCGTCAGGTGCATATGTCTGCTCCTATGTCTGGCCAGACGAATATATTCACAGTTTCGTCCACTGACACCTAATGCAATAGAATGCCTTTTAACGCTCTCTCTCTGACACGTTATGTCATAAATGCGTTTACCAGTATGAGAAAGAAAACGGTAAAGTTGAGAATGGGGAAGAAAATATTTTTCGCAAACGAATGGATGCGAAAAATACAGGAAAAAGGTAAAGAGTGATAATAAAATAGAGGACACGGGTGAAAGAAAAAGAAGAGGATATAGGCAATTTAAGATCAATAAACTCTCTGTGACAGAACGACCCCCTTTAAGATATGGAATCACTCCATGTCTACGTTATGGAAATAATATTCCTATATCCGTAGCTTCAGGGTGTCTGTCCTCTTCCTTCTCATCTTCCCCCTCCATCTCTCTCCAATTCCTACTCAAGTCTACTCCCAAAGTTTCCTTTCTCTTGAATGTCTCCCATGCGCGCTTGAAAGAGCATCGCCGCTTTTGACATTTTTGAAAGATTTCGTGTGTGTGCAGTGGAATTTCCCTGCCACTATCGTCCTCTTCGTCAGTTTTCGCGATCGTCAGGAGATGGTCGGAGGTTGGCACTGGTCTTTCCAAGTATCTCTTTAACAGATTTAAATGGAAAACCTTTTCCTTTCCTTGAATAGAGATCTGGTATTTAGCCTTAAAAATCTTTTTCAGGACGGTAAACGGCACTTGCCATCCTATCTTCAATTGGTTGTTTCCGGTATGGAGTAACACCAAAACTTTCTCTCCTGCTTCCAGTTCTCTCTCTTTCGCGACTTTCACGTATCGATTAGCGTGCTTTGTGCGTGCTCGTTTAAAGTTAGTCGTTGCTAGGTCCCATCCTAGATTCAACCTTTCCTTTAACTCCGACACATATTTACTTGCTGAGACAACTGTCTCATCAGCCTTCTGGTCTGTCAGCGACCAAAGTAACGCTTCAAGCGGGCCCTTAATGGGTCTGCGGAATAAAAGCGTAGCTGGCGGAAATCCTGTGGACGTATGAGGAGATTCTCTGTAGCCAAATAAAGCTGCAGGAATACAAAGATCCCAATCGTCAGGTTTCATTTGTGCCAGTTTACTTAGCATCATGTTGAGGTTTCCGTTAACACGTTCCACGAGCCCATTTCCGGCCGGAGTATATGGCTTTGTGTAGATGTGTTGGGGCCTCAAGATCTTCACGCTCTCATCCATCAACAGGTTTCGTTATGGGGATCCGTTATCCGTCAACACTTGCTGAGGAAATCCCAACCTAGTGAAAATCTGCAGGAGGGCTTCTGCAACATGCTTGGCATCTGCGCATGTTAGCGGTACAGCTTCTGCCCATAAAGTGCATGTGTCGACTAAGGTCAGGATGAACCTGTTCCTTCTTTTAGTCCTTTCGAAAGGCCCTAAAATGTCGATCACAACCCGTTCGAATGGTGTTCCCACTATTGGCATTTCACCCAAAGAGACTGGGGGTGCCCGTTGCTTGGGTGGGACACTTTGGCATTGGCACAGGATTTGACATATCTGATAATATCAGTATTTACTCTTGGTCACCAATAATGAGTGGTTATTCGTTGGTTTGTGGCGTTCTGTCCCATATGTCCGCTGAAGAGAAGAGAGTGCCCCAATTCTAGGACATGGCTTCTGTACTATTTCGGTACTAGGAGCTGATTGTAACCTTGGTCAGGCTTGCCCGTTCTGCGATAAAGTACGGCATCCTTAGAAAAAATGTCCCCGTGCTGTCTGGGTTCCTTAGCCATGGGCAGTTTCTTAAAGCATGGTGCCAAAGTAGGGTCCTTTTGTTGCGCTTCTTTAAGTTCCATGGGTAACAAATTAGGCGCAGGCTCCCGTTCCTTCTTGGTTTGCCCTCTTGTAGTTACTGCTGCCACAATCGGCTCTTCCGGTTTCCCAATAGACACGTATCTACCGCCAAGTATGACTGGGTAGATGGGATCATCCATAACAGCCGCTTTGATCACGCCTCTGACAAAATCGGAGTAGATCTCCACCAATGCGATGGGAAGCGCTGCATGTGCATCACTCTTACGAACTCCACAAAATTGGACGGTCTCTGCTGTCTCTTGACCGGGTTTGACCAGGTTTCTGGCAACAATGCAATCATAAGAAAGCCCCGTGTAAAATAAACAAAACGTTTGAGAACCGTTCAATGTAACAGTACCTCGCGTTGAGGGTGTATCCCCAACAGGTTGGGAATCACTGTCAAAAATTCTGCCTTGCGAGACTGTTAGTAAGCATCCGATGCGTTTAGGCTCATTGTGCTCACTCTGATCATTAGTCCCGTGCTCACGGTTCTCCCTTTGCCACCTTGACCTTTCTGGCTACGCTGCCATGTAGGGCGGTCGGGTTGATCAGACTGTTTACTGTGGTTACTGGGGTACTTGGTTTTGTAGAACTTGGACTTTTCAGGAGGGGGGTTTTGAGGTCCAGTTTCTCTGTGGTTATTCTGATTAGAAGCATGAGAAGATTTTTCCAGATTATTCTTTCGAAAATACTCCTCTGTCGGTTTCCGTTTTGTGGCCGGCAGTTCAGCTAGCGCATTTTGATAACGCTCAGACTTTTCTAAGATGTCTTCAAGCTTTTCTGCCCCCTGCTCAGCTAGGAATCTCCGGGTATCAGCACACAAAGTGTTCTTTATTTGTTCTGTTATAACTAATTCCTCCATACCTTCATAGGTAGAGGGGAGCTGCGAAAGCTCAAGGCACTTTGTCAAGTATCCCTTTAAACGAGATGAGAACTGCTGAAAAGTTACAGAGCTCTCCTTCCTGCTGTTGCGAAACAGTTGCAAAAATTTGCGAGCATTCATTTCAAAACGCTCAAGCAAAGCTTTTTTCAACATGTCGTAATTGTCTTGCTGGCTGCTTTCCAGTTTGGCGTAAACATCATACGCACTACTTTTCAAAGAATGAGAAAGCTTCATATTCCAGCGCGACCTCTGTAAACCGTACAGAGTTGCAATTTTCTCAAATTTTTCTAGATACGTGTCAATCTTCTCATTTGGACAAGGGAAAGATTCTAGCGCAAAAGACATAGCAGTGAGGTGAGTAGATTGAGTGCTAGAGGGATCAGTTAAGGAAGAATGAGGAGAAGACTCTCCATTGCTGGAGGTAGAGGCTACACCACGACTTTGGAATTCTAGAGTTTTAAGAGCTAACTCATGCTGTCTCTGTTTCTCTTTTTCCTCAAGCTGTCTCTCCTTCTCTCTTTCCTCATGCTGTCTGTCCTTCTCTCTTTCCTCATGCTGTCTCTCCTTCTCTCTTTCCTCATACTGTCTCTCCTTCTCTCTTTCCTCATGCTGTCTGTCCTTCTCTCTTTCGTTCGCCCTGCGAATTTCCATTTCCTCATCCATCTTCCTCTGCTCTCTAGCTTCGGCTTCTTTCCTCTCCGCATCATATCTCTCAGGTTCGTCCCTGACGAAAGCTTTCGCTTCCTCTCCGTCCAAACCTTCGTCTCTTGCCTCGTCCCTGAGAATCTGTCTCAGTTTTGCCCTCTCGGCTTTAGTAGATAGCTGACTGGGAATAGTCGGGAAAGAAAAAGAAGAAAAGGATACACTGGTTCCTACCACTTGCGAGAAATTAAAAAAAAATCAAAAAGATGATATACTTATAACCTGGGATACCTCCTCCAAAAATATAGTATGGTGTCTAACTATCGCTGCTATTAATCGGCAATAAAGCACCTAATGCAGACGACTACGTCAAATAAATGGTAGTTAGTATTACTCACTGAAAAAAAAGTTTCTACAGTGGAAACAAAATAATTATTGCAAAAATTTAAGGAGAAAAAAAATCCCTTAATTTTTAATCCACTATAAGTTTACCCCTGAAGACAGTTCGGGTAAGGGAGGCAATTAATCTGGACAAATAGTCCGAAACGCACTCCTTAACTTAGTTCAAACACCTTCCTGCTTCAGAACCCTGTGAATGTTATACACTCACAAATTTTACCAGCGTTTAGTATTACAAAATCAGTAATTAACATATATTCCGACAAAATCAACCTGCAACTCAAATGTATATATGCTCAAAAATGCTGTGGAAAAACCAATTATTAATTGTGTGGTCAGCACGCCCATAAACAGATCGTTATGTCTAGGGGATAAATTATTTTTAAAAATATAACAAACTCCACGAGACAATCACACTCTTACTCTATATCAGAATAAAGAAAATTAATCCTGCAAACGAGCTGATATACGTATTTGCTCAGGACTAGAGTTCAATTCCCGCAAAAACGAGCCACCATTCTGTCGTAGATTTTTGATAGGGAAATTAAGACTTGGGTTGGTCCTTTCTGAATAGGTTAGAATGAGTGATAGCCACGGTGAGATGGGATAATAGAAATAGAGTTCCACGAGTGAGATGGTAGTACTTTATAGAGGCTGTCCAGGAAATCTAGAATCTCTCTCTCTCTCTCTTTCCGCCTATCTTCTACAACAGATCCAAAGGAGTCAGGCAGTCTATAAAAAATAGGTATATTAATATATATCTATCCACTCACGTGCCCGCACATACAAGTGACGACAGTTAGACACACAGAAGTAGGAACAATTATAACAATGATTATATAGATATTATGGGAACGAACTGACCACCACACTGAAATAAATGTAGGTATAGTTTAATTATCATAGTAAACTTACATCACAACATATAAAAAATACATCAAAAGCATATACAATAGTCATAAAAATCAAGGAATGCTACAATAGTGATAGACCCGTTTGTATGGTCCTCCCATGGATATATAGCTCACAGTCCCGTTAGAGGAAAGTGATAACCCCAAAGAGTTACAGATACATATGATTGAGTCTATGGTTCCCCCCTTTTAAGGTATGGACTGACTTGATACTCTGCTTTATTCTAATGGTAAATATTGTTAGCAATAACTTGCATAGAGGAAGTTACAACGTGGGTGACTCAGACAAAGAACATCCTTCAGTCTACTTTCACTTGGTTCTTTCATCCGGGCCCTGATATACTTACAATCGTGCTGTGGTTCGCCCTCTGGCGCAAACTTTGGGAACTCACACTTTTTATCTGTTACTGTCGTTTAATGAAGCGGATCCCAGCTCTGCAGATTTGTTTGTTGGTTTCATCAAAATGGATCCGGGGAGCGTCTGCTTCATGCGATAGTTATTTCAGACTAAAGTTAGTGTCACTTGACTCACGAGGTAAGGATTAGGCTTAAGCGAGCACACAATGTTAGAACACGAGGTTTCCCTTTCTTAGGAAGATAACCGGGGAACAACTTGTCTCAACAAATAATCTTGGTTCACCACACACTTTGCCAACAATGTCGGAAAGTTAATGTTTTAGATTTCTGTAATATTTATCGCCACAAGGCAGCATGTACATTAGGGTTAGTGTAGAAATATGCACTGGCTTAAAGGCCCAGTATAAGCATTTATTAGGTATGTCTCTGTACAAAACGCCGGCAAAGTTTGGGTTACCCCAGTATTCACTGAATAAAAAAAAAAAAATATGAAATATGTTACATATTATGTACTCAATATAACTTACGTTTTTTAAAATGCAAGCGTACAGCTTGACTTATCATTTAAAACTACCCGTGCAATAAGTTATATATTTAAAAATCATCAATCCTCATGAATTAGGAATACATACGTATTCCGTCAACACTCACGAGGCATCTAGCATTTATAAGTTAGTTTAGAAAAATTGTTCCCGTCTGATTATTTAGCAGTTAAATTAAATTCCTTAATAGCCGACTGAGTTTAAGCTAGAAATTATAATTTCTGTTTTCCACTGTAACTCGTCACTATAAAATAATACAGACTATATAAATTAAGCACTCTGCACCAAATCTAACTAGTGAAATATGAAATAAGCGATTATCACTTTAAACTCTTCACAAAATATTAGATAATTATTATAATATATACCTCAACACACAGAACTACAGGCAATCGCACACTTTAGAATTATACGCTGATATATTTATTTGAAGTCTAGAGCTCGGTAAATTTCCGAACAAACTAGGGCTTCGGTATACAGCTTATTCTATTCACGAACAACCTGTCTACTGCAAATTTTGAGGACTGAATGAAAATAAAGTTTAACAGTGTTTTCACACCTCACGCTGACCAGGCCAACAGTAAGTGCCTTGTCAGCTGAGATTTCCAGACAAATGTCTCAACCTGCGCCGAGAAGATGTCGATTATCGCGCCTCACCTAAGCGCTCAGCCGATGCAACTCGTTGTGACAGGTGAAAATGCAGACAAATTTGTCGCCTATAGGTCTGGCGAAAGCGAATATTCACATTGTATTTCGTCTGGTGCAGGGAATGCTGTAGACATATGTCTGCTCCTATGTCTGGCCAGACGAATATATTCAGAGTTTTGTCCACTGACACCTAGTGCAATAGAATGCCTTTTAACGCTCTCTCTCTGACACGTTATGTCATAAATGCGTTTACCAGTATGAGAAAGAAAACGGTAAAGTTGAGAATGGGGAAGAAAATATTTTTCGCAAACGAATGTATGCGAAAAATACAGGAAAAAGGTAAAGAGTGATAATAAAATAGAAGACACGGGTGAAAGAAAAAGAAGAGGATGTAGGCAATTTAAGATCAATAAACTCTCTGTGACACCGGAGCGTAATGATCTGGATTCTGATCAACAATAATTATAAAAATAGGAAGGTACCCAGACAATTGAAAAGTATATATTCATCATCAGTTAATTATTATATTAACTCGCAACTGTGTTCTTGTCTTTCCATAGCAGTTGGTAGCTAGTTGACACTACTTTTGCTTCTGACAAGTAGATATAGTTTTTCGACATTTTTCCTACCGGTACTTTATGTTAATGTGTAGTGCCACTTTACTAAGATCAACTCATTAACAATGAACACCACTCAGTGTTGTCAGTGCTAACCAGCGTTCTTAATCAATCTCTTGAACATACTGTATTACAAAACAATCCAGACAAATGTGTCCGCCGCCACTGCTCTAATAGATTCACACCTTTATAAATAAATCAGCACTAAAAAGTTTCTCTACAACAATCTCTTGAACATTCATTATTTATTCATCACCCTTCAGCTTCCCAAGGAGCATAGTCCTTTAACAAAATTAGGTCACGTCTTCCTGTCACGTGATTTTACAAATTATCCTTAGAAACGTGTGTACGGCCATTTGATTGTTTTCCCATTTCAATTTGCGCGAGGAGTTATTTTAGATTTTGACTGTTGAAAAACTAAAGCTAGATACAATGACAAAATGTTTTTGGTAGACCACAGCCTCCTTGGAACAGTAGAAGCAGATTTGTGCATGCTAAAGTGTGTCCCAAGCCTTGTCGTTGGTGCCTTATTGACCAGGTGTTGTGGGACAAGTTAAGTTACTTGAATAATCAGCCATAGCAGTCACGTGGTCCATTTATTGTGGAGGATTCATAATATTTTCTCCATAATTTAAAAAAAAAAGTGTTACGTTTGTTAATCACTATATTGTGTTTATTAATGGGTGACATCCGCACACCGTAATTCCCATTTATAGTTTGCTCCTGCCATCGTCCGCAAACCTTGTGAGGTAGGGAAAGTCTTAAAATGCTCAGAGCCTCATGTGCCGTGAAAGACAGACATTTGAATAAGTGTTCTCAGCTTGGAAGGTGTCATTAGAGCTTGGGCGATGCACATGGCGCCACAAAAGAGTAATAAATGAGCCGACTGCTACAATAGACCTGGTTCGGGTGACGACGAACAGCGTTCGCCAAGTCAGACCGAGTACGGCAAATACATAATTTCTGAGAGTAGGAAAACAGCAAATCTCAAGCGAAGTAAACCAAGTAACAGTTTACATTCTATTCTTGGCTGTGCAAATGACTGGGAGCAGGCATGGGGGGGGGGGGGGGGGGATCCTGGGAGTATAAGAAGATCTCGAAGACGGGCAGATAAAGTGCTGCATTCTTCATCATCGCTCAGATAATAATGATTGAGCTGAACTTGACACTTGAATCCAGATTGAAGAAGCAACACTCGTTCAAAGTGTCCAAGTATAATGATCTGGTCATGGACTTGTGACATTACGTGTTCACTGCAAGTGTCATTACTGTTGAAGTAGGTGCGAGAGGTTTTGTGGCTGCCTCAGTGTATGATCAGTGAAACTGTGGAAAGGGCATCGTGCTGGATGTGGAGCAATCACAGAGGGCTATGGAACTCGGGAGAGAAATTTGTTTTCAACATACGAGTTATTTTCACAATTGTCTCCAGCTGCCAGAAAATAGGAATGAAGTTTAAAGCTGTAACCAAGATAGAGTGGGTTTAATTATCTGCGCACGATCACAGGAGGTCATGACCCAACATAGCCCGCCCACTTTGAGTGTAGATTAAGAGGCCAAAAACCTGATCGACATGGGACCACGTCTGATGATCAAATTTCCTCCTGTTGGATCGCTCTGTATATAGTTTCCTATCATAGTTTCATTGTGTCTTATTTCTAGTAACACAAAAAGTGTTCACTTGATGCCCATGTCGGTGTCGTGAACACGTATCTCCTTGCTACAATCTCACCTCCAATTACAACAAGAAAACTAATTATAACTAATTACTAGGAAGGTAACCAGCAATAATAAAACCAACACATGAAGAGTGGGATCAAAATCAGACTTAAAAATGAAATTGGACAGGGAGATAACCTGGACAGTTGGCACAGAACTGAAGGGCTTGGCACGTGATAACTGAAGGACAATGTTACACAGGATGAGATAGGATGAAGGTTGTGACAACAGACACAATAAAAGCAGAAAAGATAAAATTTTCCCACTGACTCCCCATATTTACACATCGCTATATAATTATTTTAGTATACTATCAGATCTGAGATGTCACAGACTAAGATCCCACATGGTAAATAACCGTGGTCCCATGCGGCTCGCTAGAAAGCCAAGATGTCCGATGACCTAAGAGATATTTGATAAGTACACATGTAGGATTGACGTAAATGCGCGTTTGTTTAATAGATAACACTGTACCAGAAATGACGCCTGGAGTAACTTACTGAAAGGCACAATAACCTCAAAAAATAACACAACACCAACCAAAGTAAAAAAACACAATCTGGAGGAATAATACAGACTAATGTTAACATTTGGCTGGACACGTGATCTTGTAACATTAAATGTTACAGAAAACACCACTACATGAGTACATGTATGTTTTCGTGTAGGCTGTTTACAGGAGACCTGCTGTATTGGTGGATTCATGTCCCATAGGGAGATTTAGGGGCATAAATGAATCAATAATTCATACTCAGGAAATATATCACACTTTACAAAAACACGTACTGATATAACCGACAGATCCAGGCACATCAAGGAATGAATCATACATAATCAGGATACATATCACACTTTATAAAAACACGTACAGATATAACTGACATATCCGGGCATATTGTTAATGGTTGAAAATGACGCGCTGATTTGAAAATAAGCGACCACCGAAAAATAGTAATAAAAAGAAATTAATGACATCTTCTTTGTTAACGTTTTTGATCCCGATTGTCACGGATTGATAGCTGAGTTATAAAAGTCCGTTTGCTGGTGCCTTTATTTTTGTTTACAAGATTTTAACTCTAGGTGAGTCCTGTTGCCGTGGTTTCCGTCACTTCTTTTTGGTGATGAGTACACTTCTCCAGTCACGCGTCCAATGTAGGCGGTCAGTGTTGATGCTGTTCTCTCAAACTAGCGGCGTAGTAACTTTAGTATTGCAAACCGTCTGATAGCTTGTAACCATAAACCTGTCTGAAAAAATAGAAAGCGCAAATGCCACTGCTAAGTACACTGAGATGGAAACTTAACAGCCGCATTGTCTCGCTGTTCAACCACCAATGTTAATCTCTAAGAAGAATTAAATTCTTGAGCACAGCGTAGCTCAAGGAAGACGATTAAAAATCACCAGTACTCTTCTGTGTATTAAACTGGGAAAATGTGTCTGGACAGCGCGAATAATGGCGATCCTGAATTACAATTAACAAAGTACATAGAACTCACAAATAGGAACTGAACACTTCAGAAACAATTGATGTAATCATCACATATTACTGCTCCATTTGGAGTCTGGGGTCACCTCTGCTGTCGGTTTTCCGCTCGACTAGCAAGAAACAATCACCATTGCTAGCTGTTGTGGTTTATGAATATACTATTTTCATATGTAGAAGTTGCCAACCTCATATATCTATTTCAATTTTTCTCCATGAAGATTGGTTTGTGAAGCTAGAATGTAGAGGGCCATGTTGGTTGTCGCGGATTGACTCCCCTTCTTCGCAGTAATGGTCTAACAGTGGCCAAAACTCAAGAGTATCTAAATGGGTCGTCAAAGACGCTACCTTCGCACAAGATTACTTTTGTCAGAGATGTAGATAGAAAAGCAATGACGATTCTACCTAAGGGGACAGTATACAAGATAATTCAAAAGTCAAGAACAATGCTGCTTAGCGCTGAATATGTGATAACAAATTTAGGAATAAATTAGTACTGAATTTTGTTATTGGAAACAAATTTTCTTTTCACTGAGATTTAGGGTGAGGATATACTTTAGACAATTAAGTCCGGTTGCTCGTGCATTTTTATAAGCACTTAACTGATATATGAGGGTCCTGCAGCTGTGGTTTTCATCACTTCTTGGTGATGAGGGAACTTCTCAAAACGTGTTCGATTTAGGCTATTAGTGTGGATTCACTGCTATTCACCCACAACTAGCTTTGTTCCACGAACTTTTAGACAACATAGAAAAACAAATGCCTCTGCTAAGTACATTTGTGGGCTGCCAATTAACAGGCGCATTCTCGCTGTCCACCCACCAATGTTAATCTGTCAGAAAAATTAAATCGTTGAGTACACAGTGAAGCCTAGGAAAGATGACTAAAATTCACCAATATTCTTCTGGCTATTAAACTTGGAACAATTGTCTGGACGGCGAGAATAAAGCTTTGTACCTGAACTAGCATTAAAAAGTTACGTGTTTCTCAGAAAATGGTATGTTATACTCGAGGAACATGTGATGTAATCATTACTTAACACGGCTTCAGTCAGAGTCTGGAGTCACCTCTGCTGTCGTGTATTCCCGCACAACTAGCAAGAAGAAATCCCCAGCGATTGCGGTAGTGGTTTATGATTATACTATTTTCATATGTTGGGGTTGCCAGCTTCATATATATATATATATATATATATATATATATATATATATATATATATATATATATATATATATATATATATATATATATATATATATATATCCCAACGGGCTGATCACCCGTTTGCCAGTCACTTTGATTACGGAAACAACAGCAAACGGATTGATTTGTCGTTGCCCTAAAGACGCCATTAGGCGTGATGGGAACAACGGCAAAGAAAATCTTTTCGCTGTTCCCCTTAAGACGACACTAGGCGTAATGGCCACTGACTGCTTTGCCGGTCGTTGGCTAAGGACGGAAAAAGATATATATATATATATATATATATATATATATATATATATATATATATATATATATATATATATATATATATATATATATATATATATATATATATAACCACTAAGCAAGAAACATGTCAAATTTCCATTTGTAAAAGAAATGGTTACACTTACCTTAATTGGGTTATACAAAATCTCCTCGCACAGTTTAGAATTGACACGAGCAATATAGGTTATATGCTTTCGAATCACTTGGTCTGGAAATTTTGAATCCCTTTTATAACGGGTGAATCTACGAAACACTTGGTCTGGGAAAGTTTCTCTTAAAAAACGGTGATCCAATTCCTTTGGTAACCAGTACTAATATTTAAAGTCCTGGTCCCTTTAGTTTTTAAAAGTTTGAATTTATAAAGTGGTGATTGCTTTTTAAGGTTTTAAGTTTCCCAAATACTTTGATCTGTCACTTATAATATAGGAATTCTAAGTCCGATGTCTCACTGGCTTCTGTGAGTTGTTCGTTTGACGATGCGATGCAGTCTCTGAGTTCTGTGTCTCTGATTTTGCTATATTAAATCTCCCACTTCTCAGTTCAAATCACAGATTGTGTTTCCGCCGAAATTTCCAATGAAATTCATTGTTTATTCCGGCCCTCACATCAAACCAATAGAATCTCTTTAGCAGTGGGTTGGGGTATCTAATTTCAAATTATCCTCCAAGTGTTGTAAAATATTACATTTAATATTCTAACGCGTTACATCTTTCAAATCATGCGGTAATATTTCCGCGGCATCTTTATGCAACTTCACACACAAATATGTGAACAATCCTGGCTAATACCTTCCGTCAAGATTAGCTACTCAGACAGATAGGTCCAGCGGATGTGATAATCTAATTATCACTTGTTAGTGTGAATCACCCAGACGGATTTCTCAGGCATAAAATCTGGCCTTCCTTTGTGTCGATCGGGCAAGACCGTCATTACCCAGGTGGTAAGAATGATTCAGTTGATAAGCGTATCACCCGCTGAGGTCAGTAATGACCCTGGCAGAACGTAACCAGTCTGAGATCGACTTCAGAGCACATTGTAAAAGATACAGATAGTCTCACAACAGATACTTCTGTAGTGGAGTGGAGTGTTAGAGACTTCCCCTTACTAGGTCCAGCATAAGCAGCAAAATAATCAATGAAAAGGGCAACAATTATTCCACATAAAAACGGTTGAATGGGAGAAAGTGAAAAATGAAGAAAAAGAAGTGATACTGACGGAGTGGCTAAAGGTGTGAGAGAGCCACTAAAAGAACACGTACTGACGTTTTGTCACTCTGGTAAAGGGTTATAAAAAAAATGAATGCACTGGTGGTGTACTTGATTAAATCTGAGACTCCACGTGATCCCGACTGCCTGAATGTGGCACGTGTATAGGAAATTAAAATCCAACATTGGCCATTTAAATGTTTATCACTCGGTGGTCCATGGTTCGATCACCAGTTGAGGTGAGATTTATTTAGACCGTTAATGGCTCCGGGGTCGACCCAGCCTCATGAATTGGGTAACATGGGAACCCTGGGAAGATTAAGGCGGCCGGCGTTATGCTGACCACATCACCCCTAGTGTGCTGATGGTCGAGAAAATATGGACCTAACACCATATTCCCAATATGCTTCAATGGTCGTGTAAATGGGATCCTTGACCTTTGTTTTAGGGATTGAGTCTTGTCTGTTTTTAACGTCTGCTGTTCAAGTTACTACAAATGAGTTTTGTTTTTGGTCTAGATTTGTTTCATTGTTGTAAGAAATTCACTAGTTCATATCTCTGCCTGTATTCTGTTTATTATGATAACATATTCATCACGCACGTTATGGTCTGTTGTAATTTGAATGTTCTTTAGTGATATTAGATCAACTTGTTTTGTATATACCATCATATAGTGTGTGTGTGCTCCTGGCTGTAAATACAAACACACTAAAATTTATGTGGATGCTCCAAAAACTGTGTTCTGTTTTATCCAAAAGTTCTAGTCTACATTTACTCAAGTCAACATCATCATTTACCTTCTCTGGAGCATGGGACCACCATTACACCTAGAGCCACAGAAAGAAACAATCATCATAACATGCATGTAGTGTTGAACTGGTGTTTTATAATTTTTTCAATGAAGATGATTGTCATCCTCAAGGACAACCATATACAAGCAGCCACTTACGACATGCAGAGACAACTGCAGTTCTATTGCATCTTTGTATCGTCAGAGACTTCAGGGAACTACACGATAACCACAAGCTCGTGACGATGACGAAATAACAAGTATGAAGAAGTGAAAACTTGATCAATTTTATCAAGAATTTATCACGTTACAGACTTTAATGAACTGAGTTGATTCCCCAAAACAATAATTTGTTATTTACTCAAGTTATCTCCCATAAGTTCATCAATACAAATAATCTGTCCAAAGGTGTAGAAATGTGCTCACCGAAATATCTTTGTTATTTATAGTTTCATTAAGTCTTACTTATCGTAGCCACAACAGATTAAAATAATATTATTCAACAAATTAAAGATGAACGTCTGTTGCCATGACGCTGTACCTATGATGAACAGAGAAATGACATATGGACGTCACCAGTAACATTCTAGGACAAAATGTGTGGAGATAACAACAACCTTAAGCTGACCACTGCTATCTTTAAACATATTCAAGTTGACGTCTGACAGTGTAACAAACAAGAGGTATGTACACAAAATAACACGGTCATTACATAAGACACTCACTGACACACACGATATAGGTATATATAAATATATAGCATTTTCATTTGTATCTCTATGAGAGGTAACTTAGTAATATGCCAATACTGCAATAAATGATGTTGATTATTACGGACAACACATTGTAGTTTTTGGAGACAGAAGTTGCCATTTGCCCCCTTAAGGCCCAAGAGAATCTATAATTGAAAGCTAAATTTTATACTTAACTCATGTTTCTAAGACTGAATACGCATTTTAGAATGTAACTTTCTATAAAATTTGAAGGCCGTTCATTTGCTTATGAAATAACCCAAATTTGACCAAGTGGGAATTAATACTTGTTTTATTATAACACTATTATAGAGTTATGTATGCTGGGTCATATATGGGCCACTGGGCCTTAAGGGGTTAAAAGCGCTCTTCATCAACCTCCTGACCATACTGTGTTACAAAACACTTAAGGCGAACGCGTCTTCGACTACTACTCTTATAGATGCCAGTCGACAAGTATATCGGTCAGAGAAACAATACAGAGCAAATACTATAGACCACAGGAGGCCGAGAAGAAGGACTCCAGAGGATTCAGAAATATTCGTGTTGGATTACTCAGACATTTCAGGGTCTGGGGGAGATAGAGATGTTAGTCGCAGACACACGAATCGGAGATCTTATAGGCGAGGACATAGTTCTAGACGACACAGAGAAGTATTACGCCGTAGAGACGAGCTGAGAAGCAAGATATCTTTAGATAGAGATGAGGAAATTAAGACGAGATATGATTAGTCTAGGAGAAAGACGAGTAGAAGAAGAGATTGTATGGATCGAGCAGATTACCGGTCCAGCAGTCGAGATAAGGAGACTAAGAGAAGAAACGAGATAAGGAGACTAAGAGAAGAAACGAGATAAGGAGACTAAGAGAAGAAACGAGATAAGGAAATCAAAGATTCTATTGAGGAATAATGAAACAGCGGATAGACGTAGAAACAGATCTGTTAATAGTAGTACTAGCTAATCAAAGATTAGAGATTGATGAAGTTACCGATCCAATAGTAGAAACAAGTCTATCGGTAGTAAAAGAAAGAGAAACTCAAAGAGTACGAGAGAGGAAGAAGTAGAGAAAAAACAGTCGAAGAGGTACGACAAGGTGAAGTCGAAGAACAGGAAAAGAAGTAGAGTTGCAGATGTTGAAGTTAGCGAACAGAATAACGTTTTAGGAGATAGCTATGAGGGTAGGTCTCAGTACACAAAAATGAGTATAGTTTACGGCAGTAGTCGGTACAATGAACAGACTAATTGTGGTGGCTCCTCAACAAACACATTATGATATATCAACACTTTGAGCTACGAAGTGTTGGAGAAGAGGTGAAAATTAGGAGTTGTTTCAATGAGACAAATCAGAGAATGAAGAGAACATTGGAGATGTTGAGAGGATGGATACTGAGAATATATAGAGATGAGAAGCTATTTTGAGAGGTCAAAACAGAATGAAAAGGGGAATAGGTATGAAAAATGAGAAGACATTGAGAAATTAGGTAAAAAAGAAGAAGACATGTTCCAAGGTGGGAACGAAGATAGGACAACAAGAAGACATGTTCCAAGGTGGGGACGTAGATAGGACAACAAGAAGACATGTTCCAAGGTGGGAACGTAGATAGGACAACAAGAAGACATGTTCCAAGGTGGGGACGTAGATAGGACAACAAGAAGACATGTTCCAAGGTGGGGACGTAGATAGGACAACAAGAAGACATGTTCCAAGGTGGGAACGTAGATAGGACAACAAGAAGACATGTTCCAAACGTAGATAGGGAAGACATGTTCCAAGGTGGGAACGTAGATAGGACAACAAGAAGACATGTTCCAAGGTGGGAACGTAGATAGGACAACAAGAAGACATGTTCCAAGGTGGGAACGTAGATAGGACAACAAGAAGACATGGGGACGTAGATCCAAGGTCCAAGGTGGGGACGTAGATAGGACAACAAGAAGACATGTTCCAAGGTGGGAACGTAGATAGGACAACAAGAAGACATGTTCCAAGGTGGGGACGTAGATAGGACAACAAGAAGACATGTTCCAAGGTGGGAACGTAGATAGGACAACAAGAAGACATGTTCCAAGGTGGGAACGTAGATAGGACAACAAGAAGACATGTTCCAAGGTGGGGACGTAGATAGGACAACAAGAAGACATGTTCCAAGGTGGGGACGTAGATAGGACAACAAGAAGACATGTTCCAAGGTGGGAACGTAGATAGGACAACAAGAAGACATGTTCCAAGGTGGGGACGTAGATAGGACAACAAGAAGACATGTTCCAAGGTGGGAACGTAGATAGGACAACAAGAAGACATGTTCCAAGGTGGGAACGTAGATAGGACAACAAGAAGACATGTTCCAAGGTGGGAACGTAGATAGGACAACAAGAAGACATGTTCCAAGGTGGGAACGTAGATAGGACAACAAGAAGACATGTTCCGAAGTGGGGACGTAGGTAGGACAACAAGAAGACATGTTCCAAGGTGGGAAGACATGTTCCAAGGTGGGAACGTAGATAGAACAACAAGAAGACATGTTCCAAGGTGGGGACGTAGATAGGACAACAAGAAGACATGTTCCAAGGTGGGAACGTAGATAGGACAACAAGAAGACATGTTCCAAGGTGGGAACGTAGATAGGACAACAAGAAGACATATTTTAAGGTGGGAACGTAGATCAACAAGGTAAGGTGGGAACGTAGATAGGACAACAAGAAGACATATTCCAAGGTGGGGACGTAGATAGGACAACAAGAAGACATGTTCCAAGGTGGGAACGTAGATAGAACAACAAGAAGACATATTCCAAGGTGGGGACGTAGATAGGACAACAAGAAGACATGTTCCAAGGTGGGAACGTAGATAGGACAACAAGAAGACATATTCCAAGGTGGGAACGTAGATAGGACAACAAGAAGACATATTCCAAGGTGGGAACGTAGATAGGACAACAAGAAGACATGTTCCAAGGTGGGAACGTAGATAGGACAACAAGAAGACATGTTCCAAAGTGGGAACGTAGATAGGACAACAAGAAGACATATTTTAAGGTGGGAACGTAGATAGGACAACAAGAAGACATGTTCCAAGGTGGGAACGTAGATAGGACAACATGAAGACATGTTCCAAGGTGGGAACGTAGATAGGACAACACGAAGACATGTTCCAAGGTGGGAACGTAGATAGGACAACAAGAAGTCATGTTCCAAGGTGGGAACGTAGATAAGACAACAAGAAGACATATTCCAAGGTGGGGACGTAGATAGGACAACAAGAATAAAAATATGTTGCAGCTGTAGTCCAGCACAATAAAACATAAGGGCTGCCTATGGCAAATATTGAGGGCTTATAGAATTCCCAGCTGCAGTTTCTCCATTATAAAAAGCCTCTATGTTAACTGTGCATGTAGTGTTGGGTAGAGCAGCCTAATCTTTGAGGTCAAGACGGGAGTACTACTGGGATATCATATATCAACCACATTTGTTTTGACAGTCATTGACTGGATGATGGGCCAGACAACAGAGGGCAGTCTAAGAGGAATGTAACAAGTCGGTTGTTACATTTTTCTGTGACAACCTTTGAACTCTCTCCTGTACCCTTCCATTTGTTTTGTTTCCTCACCGGCTCCTTATCGGTGCTTCGCTTTCATCGTTCAATGTTTTCTTATCACATCTTGCCTCACCTCTCATCTATCCCTCTATTCTTGTTATTTTCTCCTTTTTTATCGTATAAACTTAAGCGAAGGACTGAACTTGCCACATTTATTTTGCGCTAGCTCCAGACGGAGTAAGAGTCTACACTGAGGGGCACTCCTATTGTTACCTCCAACTTCTTGTCTGGGGAGATACACGTTAAAAGGTTGCCGCATGATAAGGTAAGAGTTCGCAAATTTTCATCTGAAGGAGGAAAATCCAAACTCATAGAAGGACAGGAAAGATATAAAGTTTACAAAGCTGGATCCTGTCAGCCGTAGTATGTGATTTATTTAAATTCTAATGAAGCTCCCTAGAATTGAAGCACCATTCATCAAATGACATCTCCGTCTAGAGTAATCTTAAGCGAAAGGTGGAGACCTTTGAAGACCCTCAGTAGATACTCTAAATGTTGGCCACTCTTGGTCCATCACTGCAGAGCAATGTGAGTAAATCCCTTGACATTATGTATCATTCATTCAATCATATTCCTGGATCTGCCAGTTATATCAGTACGTGTTTGTGTAAAGTCTGATACATTTCCTGATTAAGTGATAGCCTGTATCTGTCGGTTATATCAGCACATGTTTTTATAAAGTGTGATATATGTCCTGATTAAAAAAAAAGTTAGTTGCTTATCCTTTACAGGACGTGGCAATCAACCCCAGCATTTATTGGCTGTTTGTGATTTTTCTAGGCAATTTTTTTCATTCAGTAGTTTGCCATTGCTTTCTGAACGGTACGGCGCTTATACCATTGTTAAAAATCCACACAAAGCGATCTGCTACCAAACCGCCTGCAGCAGGTTTCGAACCTGGTATATCTGGATTATGAAACTGCGTTCATATCCATTAGGCCACAGACGCCATGTCCTGATTATGTGACATTAATTAAAAAAGCATAATAAAATACACGGCAGAACTCACTAATATGTAGGAAATGACCATCTTGCAGAACTGTAAGACACGGACTGTGATGTAATACTTCTGACAGATGGACTTTTTTGTTGAAAAACAATTTCAAAGAAATAACATCTTGGAGGAGATTATAATGTTAGATCTGTGACGTAGTGAGTTTGTAAACGTGACACTTGAAGAGGAAGAAGCAAGACCTTATATGGTCATTAAAGACAGACAGATGAAATTGGTAAAAGACTTACTTACTTAGTCGTTCCCCTTCTACCGTGAGGTGTAGAGGTTTGGAAGAGAGAGCGCCAGACCATTCTATCAGCTGTCTTCTTCCTGGCCTGGTTCCATTCTAGTCCTCGGTCCTTCAAAGATTGTCTAATGTTGTCCTCCCAGCGGACTCTGGGTCGTCCTGGAGGTCTGGATCCCTGGCTCTTTGTTTCCCATGCTTGTCGTGGTAGCCGGTCTTCTCCCATTCTGCAGACATGGCCAAACCATCTTAGTTGGGACTGTTCTATTTGGGTCTGCAGCGGATGGGATTTTAGGCCTTGACGGATCGTCTGGTTGCGGACCATGTCTCTTCTTGTTACTTCAACCACTTTCCTCAGATACCTCATTTCTGAGGTTTGGATCTGGCTTTTGTGGGTTGTAGTCATTGCCCACGACTCGCATCCATATGTCAAGACTGGGACATAGGTGGAGCGGTATACAGCCATCTTCGTTTTCTTACCAACCTCTTTCTTGCTGAGGAATCCTCGATTTATGGCCTGAAAAAGTCTCCCAGCCGCTGCTTTTCGAGTGGCCAACTCTTCTTTGATGCCTCCCTTTCGGTCTATAATAGCTCCGAGATATTTAAAGTGGTCGACCTGCTCCAGGACCAGTTCTCCCAACTTAATCTGATGTTTTCTTTCTTCTCGTGATATCACCATGGATTTTGTTTTAGAGCTGCTTATGACCATCCCTCTCTTCTCCAGCTCTTCCTTCCAGACTTGCAGGTTGGATTGGAGATGTGCCTCTGATTTAGCAATCAGGGCAACATCATCAGCAAATGCCAGCTCCGAAATATAGACCTGTCTCATCTTCCAGTACCCCACTGAATACTTTCTTGTTCTCTCCTTACATGCCTTGATGACATCGTCCATAAGGAGTATGAAGAGGTAAGGTGATAGGATATCACCTTGTCTTACACCAGTGGTGGTCCTGAACTCTTCTGACTTATGGTTTGCTGTCCTCACATAATTTCTGCAAGACTTGTAGAAGCTCTGTATAGCATGAATCAGGGGTGCTGGAATATTCTTCCTTGCCAAACAGTCCCAAAGTTTGCTCCAGGGGACCCTGTCAAACGCCTTTTCCAGATCTATGAAACAAAGATGGATCTCACTCTTATACTCAAGGGCCTTTTCACTCAGCTGTCTGAGTGTGAAGATTAGGTCTTGAGTACTTCGGTTTGCTCGGAATCCACACTGGACCTCATCCAATTGTGGCTCAGCTAGGTGTCGGAGTCTCTGCTCTATAGGCTGGGATGGAATGTAGATAAACAACCCCATGGTCATCTCACATAAGTATCAAGGATAAACTTTCGACTATGCAGGCATGTTTCAAGCCATTTATTGACGGGAACACACATAATATCAACAGGAACAGTCAGTGTAACAAGGTCATGCTGACCTGACATCGATAGGTATACATTTGGCATTCAAAAAGGTAAACATCAGAATAGACGTGCATGGTCAATAGCAAAGTTCTTCAATAATGACAGTTCGTAACGTCGCCCTTGGCGTCTCTGACTAAACGCGTAAGATGCCTTAGTCACTTGGACACACAGGTGCAACTTGGCACTCCCGTAGAAATTGCACATATCAGGATTGTAGTATAATAGCCGAAATGCACAGGCCCTCGTCCTGACGTCGGCCGTTTACTTCTGTTAATATAGGTTATCATCAACCCTGCAGTAATAGCTTACTGTAGAAAGTTAGAAGTTCCGCCAATGATGCGGCTCCCACAATATATCTTCGTCACTGGATTTTTCTGGACAATGATAAGGACTCGGTGTTCTTGGATGGCTACCTCGAGCACAAATATATAAGTTCTGAAATGGCGGATCAGTGAGCTGCTGTTCACCCTAGGTAATCCTTTACATGTTCTGCCACCGAAAAGCGTAATAATGCATAAAGGTCGGTATTACCTGGCAAATGAATCCTCAGAACTACACAAGGAATTCTGTCGTCATCCCGACGCACAGAGATTCACTGGGGAAAACTGCCATAGCAGTTACTTCGAAGATTCTCCCCGAAAAACAATGGAATCTTGGTCCCTTCAGAAAAACAGGACCTCCCGGCTTCCCGGAAGTATATCTCACTCCCGCTTAAAAAACCTTCCCCTAGGCCTACGCCGAACTGTCAACCTCTGACCCTAAAGGTCAAACACAATGAATGAATAAACAAGGGAAGACAACCCCTAATCAACCTGACATCGCAGGTAAAGACACAATTATACTTATGATACAAACATAAGCAAATAACTTGACAGATGACTCCGTCGAAAATGGTACATGGTGATGGCAAGCGTTTTTCCTCTGTTCCTCATGTTCACCTTTGAAGCAGATGTTCGGCAGTCATATTATCGGTGCCACAGCCACACTCATCAGTAGTAACTTATTTCATTGTGTTCTTTCTTTTTTAGTATTAAAAATGTACACAATGGTGGGGGGAGAGAATTGATGACGTCGCAAACAGGGGGGAGGTGGGAGTCTGGAGTTTTGTGACGAAATATGTCAATTTCGAAAAAAATGACACAAATTGCGTGTAATCATATGAAAAGATTTGGACATAGGCCTGTTCCACATCCTGTTAAAAAGAAAAAAAAAAGTTAAATCACAAAAATTTTAACAAACATGGACAGGTCAGTTAAGTTATAAGTTAGAGCTAATGGCACGTGACAGGAGGACTTGGCTTGAGTTTGTTGAAGGTCGATAGTCCTCGTGGAGCTAAAGGGTATTGATTGATTGATATGGCCAAAAAATTATGCCCTTATATGGCGTTATTTGTAAACAATGGTATATCCAAGAATACAGTACAGTTTATTTAGTCTGCTTTTTGTTTTTTAGGATGTGAATTACATTATTTAAAAGAAGGAAAAATATAACTGAAAACAATTTCAACCAGTTAAAGATTATTACAGTTAACCGATATTTCAGCAGAGATTATAATATAATGTAAATAAGTAGTCCCCGAGGGAGTTTTTAACTATTGCGGATAAATGTTAACTATTCATGATAAAAGTTAACTATTGCGGATAGCAGTTAAGTATTGCAGATAATAACTAATGCGGAAGGAAGAAAGTTAACCAGTGCGGAAGAAAGATAACTAGTGCGTAAACAGGATAACTATATACGGATACAAGATAACTATTGCGGTTACAATTAAATTATGATGATTACAGTTAATTATTGCGGGTAAAAATAAAAACCTCTTTTATGAAACAAGCAAGTGTGACATCATATTTTTCTAACCACCCCTCCCCCCTATTTTAACACGTCACAAAATTAGGACCACGTTCCCTTTACTGCGTGATGCCTTATGTGGCTTTCCTTAGGGTCGTTTTTTTTTTACAACATTGCGTGGTAGGGAACAATGTTACTAATCTCTGTTCCCCTTTCAGGCGGCCCATGGAGCATAGTTTTTGGTTTGTATAATGGTATGAATGAATGATACAGTAGTTAAAAATGTAATCTACGAAAGCCATGTATTCATTTATTAGTTAACACAAACAACTACTAATACATATAACTCCATATTAAGAACAACATTTTTTTGTCTCATGACTAGTAAAACCAACAACTACTCTATACATATAACTCCATATAAGAAAAACCATTTTTTGTCTCATGACTAGTAAAACAAACAACTACTTATAACATATAACTCCATATAAGAACAACCATTTTGTGTCTCATGACTAGTAAACACAAACAAACTACTTATACATATGACTCCATATAAGAACACCATTTTATGTCTCATGACTAGTAACACAAACAACTACTTATACATATGTTTCAATAAAAAAGAACACCATTTTATGTCTCATGACTAGTAACACAAACAACTACTTATACATATAACTCCATATAAGGGACACCATTTTATGTCTCATGACTAGTAACACAAAACAACTACTTTATAC